>CM035793.1:25668875-26183875 GCA_020466265.1 Siphamia tubifer
ATGGGAGTTTAACACGCTACTTATTTCATCTCAGTTCTCTGCTTCAGGGAGAGTGTGAGAGAAGGTGGAACAAGGTAGGAAAAACAATAAGGGTGCCCTCGCCAAAGGAAATCAAAGGCAAGTCTAATAAAAAACAAACAAATACGGTTTGATTATGATGCTGTAAAATGCAGATACATGAATAGGGGAAAAAAAAACCTCATATGGGAGCTTAAAATATAAATATATAACTGCTTTTGTCTCCTATTTTAAATGGGCTGCCACCGATTTCCGTCAAATTCTTAATGTTTTCAGAGGGCTGAGAGAGCAAGGCCTAATGAAAAAGCTTATATAAATGCAAATTGCATTCTGTCCTATGTTAAACCCAGTGCCTAATGAAAATTGCCAAGATGGAGAAAAAAGATGGATGGTGGGTAGACAAAATAGGTCAGATCACTCGATAAATAGAGTTCCATACCACAAACTCATCTCCCATCTGCCTGCCAACAGGTGAGGAGAAACAAAGAGGAATGACTAAGAAGGAAGTGAATAACAATCATGTACAATCTGGCTGCACATTATGTTATGGTAAATTACCACCATTTTTTTTTTGTTATGTATTACTAGCATTTTATTAGTGATTTAAAGCACTAATAGATCTACTGTGTATATCCATATTGTTCATTTAATGGACAACTAGCTAACAGTTCTGGCTTTATAACCTCTTAATGTGTGCTTAATAATACAGGTACAACCATAAGAAGCCAAACATATGCATTAACAGTGTCCAAATAATGCTAAATCAAGCCTTTTTTTCTCCTCTTTTTTTCACATGAAATCTCCAAAGACTTCATATAGAGTTAAATGAATGTTATTAAAAGTAGTTTACCACCAGCAATTGCATTATTTATTAGTTTTATTATATGTTTTACGCGCTCTTAGTAGTTTGAAGTTAGTGTATAATAATTTCATATAACAGATCAAAATTTACAGGTGAAATTGTAAAAAAAAAAATTAAGACAAATAGAAGCGTCTATGAGCTAACAGAATTGCATTACATGTAAGAACATAAATGTTGTGTCATAATATGCTAATATGATTTTTCATGAGCCGTGAAAAGATATTGATATGCTAATGAAGACACATACTAGCACAGTCATTAGCATAAGGGTAACGTGCTACGAATGCTTGCAATTAACTACTAGCAAACAACATTACCTCAAACATATCATTTCTAGCATTAAGCATTTAAACCTATAAATGTAAATAGACCTCTCTCACAACTTCGGCATTTCACAGCTGAAATACGTTTAAGCGGTGAGTAACCCTACTTCCGCACCGGCAAAAGTTAAATGACAAAGATGACCGAGCAACGACCAAAAGTTATTGTAATACCGAGTCATATCTTATGTTCCACTCCTTCCCTAGTTATCAGTTCAATAGCACTTAGCCCAAGGGCTCTCTCTCCTTACTTTGATACTTTTTCCTCACAGAAAAATGTGTATCCTTTATGAAGCTTTTTTTCGTTAGTGAATTTTCCTCCATGATTCTTCCAATATCCGCAAATATTAAAATTGGCAAATTTCTTCACAAATTTGAAAATACTCTCTCCATATTATCGGCTTTCTACTGTTTTGATGTTTAACAGGAAGTTCGGAAATGCTCCTCCTATGTATTTCTGCTTATTGTGAAAAAGGTCCATCAAACATACAGCCATTTCTTTCTATGGTTTTGGAGAAATCAAAGCCCCTCTATGTAGAATTTTCCATAGTGTTGTTTATAATAATAATTCACATTATTGATTAAAATGGAATGAAATAGTCCACAATCAGTCAAAAGATCATACAGTTCGATCACTTTTAACCTATAAATCCCGTCTAAATATACATAAGTGTAGGCTAACCTCATGGGCGCCGCCATGTTCGCAACCATGTGTTTCTGTACATGAGCCGAAAAAGGACAAAATGCATTGGACTGGACTAATGCATTGGGTGTAATGGCAGCTGGAGGGAGGAAAGGGGGCGCTGTTTCCACTGTGGAACATTTACAGGAGAAGAATGAGTTGAAGAAGAAATCAGAACACAGAGGAGTGAAATCTGTCTGAAAACTAGTAAGTTACGGGACAATATTGGAAGAAAGCGAATCATAGATGTGGGTAAAATCATGACGGGAAGAAAACACGACGAAACTATTAAACTGATGATGGAAACTACTAGTCCATCGTGTTAATAGAGTTAGGCAAAGAAAGGTTTTACTTCAGCTTAAACCCATTGGTCGCATTGTATATGGATATAAATATGTATATGGAACAAGGTATATGTTGTTTATTGTTTAAAGTAATTAATGACCACATTAACTACTACTACTAAAATAAATGAACTTAGAAATTGAGTGATTTATTGTATATTTCTAACACTACTGCTATTGTATTACCAGAAGGGTTACATTTCAGAATATATAAAAAAAAACCTATAGAGCATTTAATAAAAGTTATCAAGTTACCACATTTAAGATACTGAATGTGCATAATATCTGTGGAAGCTACCATCTACCCCAAATATATGGAAATGGGTCATTTTAGGGAGGAACGATAGTCTGATGCTAATTATGCTGCAGAAACATTGCAACCAAAGGTACATGACTGCACATATATTTCACTGTCTCAAACAACATCACCCAGAGCAGTTTGCAGATATACACTTACATATTTCGTCTGACAGAATACAGTATTATGTGTTTTTGGTGTGAAAAATAAACCCACTTCCGTATGCACTTGCGACTACAGTATGTAACCTAACTTTGCCACTGTTATTATTTCATCATATGCAGATTTCTTAGCCACATATACAAACTTCATGCTAAACAAAATATTTAATTATTGTAATTCTTCATTTTTACTTATTGTCAATTAGGTCATTGTGTAAAAGTTAGTCAATGGCCAAGTATATAAAGAGTTTTATGATGATTGACCCAATATGCTTCCATTATGTAATGGAAGTAGGGGACACATGGACCTTAAAATAAAGTGTTGCCTATACTGAAAGGCAGATGACTTGTCTGACATTTTAGTTGTTGCGGAACAGTGAGCTCAGTGTTCTGGATGCTGTCAGATAAACACTTGAAAGACCGTTGCCCGGAAAAAGACACATTTAGGAACTCGAGGACATTATGAAGGAGCAACAATCGGCAAGAACGCCACATTAGTCATGATGTCAGGAGGTTAGCTATAGGTCTAGAACAAGCGTGTCTCCTAATACCCACCCCTCCTTTCTATCTCAGTCTCCTCACTGACCTAACATCTCCTCTGGCCCAGGAATATGTGGACTGGCAAGAATAGAAGGCCATTACATCTCTAAACAGAACGAACAGGCTCATTCCATCTTCATCTGGTCCAGACACAGAGCCAGAGACAGCCCAAAGTGCCACTGTCTGTTTCAGCAGGATATACCCAAGGGTATCTGGGATGTTTTGCGTGTATGTTGTTACCTATTCTGTCTACGGGTTAAACTGGTCAGACAATGCATGCATCGCCTCTCACCTCAAATAGCCTCTCCTTCACTCTACACAGCAGAATAAATGAACAGATTTGTGAAACCATTTTGTTTGAGTTCACGGAAAGATATTTGGCAGGCAGGCAGCTGGGTGGCCTTGAACGCAACTCCAAAGTCAATGGTCTGAGCAGAGTGGGTACGACACTTTCATGATATCCTCTGAGCATGCTCTCAAATCTCTCCATTACTCTTCAGCCACTTTTTTTTTTTTCTCCACAGTCATCTCTCCCTCACCACAGGTGTTTCTAACAACTCGCTTTGTCTTCCACTGGCTCACTTCCAGTGTTCTTTCATTTTCCTTATCTCTCACATTTTTCCTATGAGCCGACTTGTTTCAATTGGCGAGATGAACATACCCCCAAAATGTACTGGAGCAATTATCAAAAAAAGTATGAAATAAGTCATGCATGTCTGTCAGATGAGAGCCTCCCCCTGGAGTTCTTCACTAACAGGTTCAAACTGAACTGTGAACTGCTTTTCAATTTACTCAGAACAATATCGTACATTCTACGACGCACTGGTTATTACATAAGAAAACCCAACTTAGCCTAATGTGATGTTTCTCAAATCAGACTATTAACCCGTAAAGACCCAAACTGCCACCAGCAACAAAAATCATCTCATGATCCAAAATGTTTAATACCAGCTGATCCACTAATTCTATCAATAAATGTAAATAATTGTGTAAAATATTGTTTTTTGTTTTACGCTTGAGATGCCTAGAGCTGTTCAGGATAAAAATGCGAGCTGTCTCCAACGCTGGCTATTGCGGGCCAGCTCCTTTGCCTCAGCCAAGGCAACTCCGCGGTGGTGTAGATCGTCCTCCACAATGTCGAGCCATCTGGTGCGCGGCTTTCCTCGAGGTCTTCTCCAGCCGGCTGCTTTTGGATCGAAATTCAGAATGGCTCTTGTGGGGTGGTCTAAGGGACGGCGGAGAACATGACTGAACCAGCTGATGCTGCATTTTGCGGCCAGGAAAAAAGGCTCTGGGCTGTTTGTGCGGTGTTGTGTTTGTGTAAAATATAGTTTGTTATATTTTTGTGGTCACCATTTTGGACATTCAGAGGCTCCATAGTCACCATGGAAACACTGACAATATTGATTCACCAGTAAAACCCATGGACTTTGGTCAATGACAGTGGATTGACATATTGGTATCTTTGCTTTAATTTTATTTTTTTCAGTTTTCTCTGTTTCTAATTTAAAATCCTTCAACTATAGTCTGAGCTTTTACAGTCATCTACATGATAAATTAATTAAATGTCAGAAAATACCTGATTTTCACTGAAAAAAAAGCAAAATAGAAAGGATGATATGATAATAAATGGTGATGAATCACTTAATAAAGGTTAAAATAAAGATACAAATTAATTTGGGAATTGCCACAGAGGTAACACTGGGTCTTTATGGGTTAATGATTTTACCTTTGATGTGTCTGTAGCTGCGATAACCCAAGTGCAGTTAGCGTTGTTGTCATACTGGACTGGGTAGTTAGGGGATGTGATGACACCGCTGGGTCCTTTTAATTGACCTCCACACATTGGTGCTGTAAGACAAGACACAGAAGAACAGAAATGTCAGTGATAGTCTGCAGATGCTTATTTTTCATAGCTGTAAAAAAAAAAAAAAAAAAAAAAAAAGTCTTTCAAACTTAGCAGTTAACAGGATGGCATCTTACCTATAGTTAAGCATTATCAGATTGTCGCAATTATTGTATTTTTCACTCAATATCTGATAAAGAAAATGAATTAAAACCTGCACTTTGACTCTGGTACAGCTGCCTTTCTCTGCCTCCAACAATATCCCATTCAAAGCACTGCCTGTATACTGAATATATCAACATACAGGGTAAGTGAAATGTAACCAGGCATTAGAAATTGCTTATAGAATTTTTACTATCACTGAAGTCATGATGAAAATACTAATGAAAAATACCAATACTAATTTCTTATTTCACTGATTCACAATGTTCTCAATGATATCCCAGATGATGCTTTTCTATAGGTTATTCATTCCATCCATGGCTGTTTGAGTAAACAAGTTGATGCCACTGGTGCTAATAATGAAATGTTTATTTTTTTTTTTTCACATGCAAACATAATACAAAACATAAGGGAGAAAAAAAACAAACAAACTGAATAATGGAAAAAATAAACCACTGTTGTGCCTGAAATAGTGGAAGAAATGTAAAGATTTACTTTCATTTTCTCATGTAATAAAGAACATGTTTCATTCGTTTCAATACATTTGTAATATGAATATGGATTTTATTACTAAATGTTAATGCCTAGTTACTTTTCACCCAGCCTTTATACTGACATTGATTGGCATCAGGTTGCTGGAGGAAGAGAAAGGCAGCTGTACCAGAAATGATGTGCATGTTTCAATTTATATTCTTTATCAGATACTGAGCAAAAAATCCAACAGTCACAGCGCCCTCACACTAAATGTTTCTGGAAAAATCCCTGTTAGTTATGATTATATAATTCAGAATAAAAGGTAAGATCCCACTCTGTCTACATTGAAATAAAAAAAAACTTTTATTTGTTTCTCCTACTTTCTTATAACTCCTACTAAAATTGAAAGAAAATATATAATAGTGAACTTTACTCTCATGAAGGTCATGTTGACGAAGTTTTATATTCAGCTTATTCTTAAATTTGATGCCAAAATTTAGAAAAAAATTGAGAATGTCTATATTCTGCAGTGAAACCTTCCATCTATTGTATGAACTGCTTCGTCTTTATGAGGGTTGTAGGGGTATCAAAGCCTATCCTGGCTACATCCTGGACATTTTTCCCAGTTCATCTCGGGTCTGAAATGTACAGACACTCTCACATTCACATTGATGGTTGATTTAGATTTTCCAGTCTGTAAAAAATATTGGCTTTACAATAATATATCATGATATATATAATTTCATAATACTGGATCAATATTAAAAAGTACTTTATCAATACTTTTAGGTATTTATTCAAATGCAGATATGCACTGTAATCTCGAATAAGTTAGCAGAACTGAAAAAATGTAAGGCAGTCGATTGCAACAATTATTTTAAGTTGATGAATAAAACATACAATTTTCCAGAACTTAAAATGTAGATGCTTATTAAAGTATACTAAATAAAACTAAATAAACCACAGCTGCCTTTGAATAAAATTACTGATTTGTGATTGACATTTTTTTGGTGTGATAGATATTGATGTTTATTTGGAGTGATCTGAAATTATATTTCAGCATCTACTATATCAGTTAAGTTTATTTTTTTCAATCTTCCTTATTTGGAACAATAGAAATAACAGTACAATATCATTCTCAGTATTTAATGACTTAATTCTACTCAGTCGTACCTCATATGTTGTTATGTTATGTTCACTTATATCCACAATAGTTTCCCCTTAATAAAAAAAAATATATATATAGAAGTTGGAAGTACTTAAAAAGAAGAACATGTTACAACAACTTAACACATTTGAGTTAGTAATACTATTTCTAAAACTTTGAGTATATATATGAATTATTCTGAACATTCGGGTTTACAGTGTGGTGGGGGTTTAGCCGTTTTTTTCTTTGATTTTCATCCCAAAAGCAGATTTGTTATTTTGTTGGAATTGTACAGAAATAATGTTGTAATATTAGTTATGAACTAATAGAATATGAGCCTTTAAGCAAGATTTTAAACTATAACATCTGGAAAATATCATTTAAGTTTTTGTGATATAACATTAGATCCTGTTTTGTTCTGATCTAATAAAAATATGCCAAATATTTGTGCAAAGTTCTGGTGTAATTCAAGTCTTCCAGGAAATAATCTTTGAAGAAAAGAAACAAAAAATGCCTTGTTAACAATATCATGCTATAGTGTGATATAGTGTATCATGTCGCCAGATTGTTGCCCATACATACGCTACCAGTGAAACCCTTTGTTTGATTTGCATGACCTCTGTAGAGAATGATCAGACCAGGTATGGACCATTACTCTGTTATTATGGATCATTATTGCACTTGTGGAGTTTAACAATAAGCCCAGGTCAGTCTTTGTTGGCGTGCGTGTGTGTGTGTGTGTGTGTGTGTGTGTTGGAGGAGGTGGTTCCCTACATTTCTGAAAATGACAAGTACACAAAAGACAGTTAATGAAACAGCATCACCTTAAAGATCTGACAATATTTCACTCTATTAAAAGCATGAAAATCAACCTGAGTGATGAATGAAAGAATAACAGTGATGGATCGTATCTGACTGAATGGGAAGCATTTGCATTTTCACTGAAGCTACAGCCAATATTCATGCTGACAAACCCAGCGGAGACAAGTCTGGCATCTTACTGGAGTCAGATCTGGACCTCTGACAGCCTGTAGTGCATGGAGCTGGGCCTCTTGAAGACACCGTCGCATTGCAAGGCTGCTGATGCGGGGATTATATGTACCTGGGGTTTCACGTGCTATGCGACTTGCAGTGCGAAATCTGTCTTGTAGATGTGTGATCCAGATCTGCTGATCCTGACATTGGCCCTTTTAGATAGTGTGGTCTGAAGGTACTGGACTAATCTGGCAATGATGGACTGATCACAGCAACCTATGGCTCTCTGTAGGCATGGCATGACTGGAGAATATTTGCTGATAAATAACCATCCATCCTCCTTTTTTCTGAAGTGTTTATTCCTCATGAGCAGGGGTCTCAAACTCATGGCTTTCAGGGGCCACATTCAGCCCAATTTGATCTCAAGCGGGCCAGATGAGTAAAATATTAGCATAATAAGTGAGAAAAAAGTGACAATTCCAAATTTTTGTCTTTGTTTCAGTGCAAATAAACCCAATTAGCTAATGAAAATACCTACTATCCAACACGAAAGGTGTGAATAACCTGAAAATACTGAAATAGTTCAAGAAGAATATGTGCAATTCTAACAATATTATGCCTCAGTTAATCATTTACACACGTACATTATGGATCAAATCTATTACAAAGACACTTATTTTGCTATAATTTGACTGTAGATCGTAACGTTCTGTATGTGGAACTTGAAGTAAAACTCGTTCCACAGCCTTTACTGTGGAATTTTTGCACTTTGCAGATTCATCCCATGGGCTGCATTGGAACCTTTGGCGGGCCGCATTTGGCCCCTGGGCCGCATGTTTGAGACCCCTGCTCATGAGGGTCGTAGGGGTATCAGAACCAGTGCCAGATACTGGACCTACTGTATGCATGGCAAAAATCAAAATCTTAATGAGTGTATTTTTCAAATTTTTTGTCAAAATATATCATCATATTTAAAATAAGACATGAAAATCTTAATTCGGGAAATCTTACCAACATAATTTTCACTTGTTCCATTAGCAGATTTTTTTTTTTTGGTTTGATTTAAGCAGGATATTATAGAAAAATCCAAAAGTCATAAATAGGAGATTTAAAAAAAAATAAATTATGAGGTTTAAAAAACTCTAAATTATGAGATTAAAGTCAAAATTATGAGGAAAAAAACCTGTTTCTGAGATAAGAAATTGATACTTATGAGATAAAAAGTTACAATTATGATATAGTAAAGTCACAATATCGGATTTACGACTTATTTTTCATCCTGTCACATTTGTCTAGTTTGAAAAAGTAATGAGTCTATTCTGAGAATGTAAAGAGTATAAGAGTATAATATACAGATATATTTATATAAAAATGTAGGGAGTAAAAGTAAAAAGTTGCCAGAAAAATAAATAAAGTACAGATACCTAAAAACTGTACTGAAGTAAAGGAAGGACTTCCACCTCTGGTAAAATACCTGTGTGTTAAATTCATTAGTTTGAATAAACAGACTATTGTGTCTATATTTAATGAATATTACTCAGAAATAGTAGTTCACTTAATCTACATCACACATGTGCAAAAAGTCAAGACAAATACCACATTGTTAGCAACTTCATAATTGTTACAAATGCTATTAATTTATGTACAAATAAATTCTTACATAGCACCAAAAGCTGCTAAAATATACTCCCAAAGAGCATCACTGCCTGAACCAACTGTGCAACCAACTGTGCAACAATCCATTCAATTAATTTAAGTTACTTAACCATTCCTGGCTGAACTGTGAGCACACATTGTTTTTAAATAGGATTATTGAATTATTAAAACTAGACAAAATCAAATGCTTTTTTTAAATACTCCTTAATTAATTAGTGAATCACAAATAAAATATGTTTATTATACGTGTACATATTATAGTTTGGAGGCTTTAATAAAGTCACTAACATAATAATATGACTGACTACATTAAAAATGTTAGAATGAGTAAAGACACATATCACAAAGTGTTAGTAAGCGGTTTGCAAAACAAAGCTTCAAAGGACATTGTGACTTTTCTTATCAAGACCTGAGGGTGTCTGCATGGTAAAAATGTTAAACACCCCTTCAAATTAAAGCACAGTTCTTTCAGGGAAAGAAGTGTGTATGTGTGTACATTTGAGAGGATAACCTGAACGTTTTTGAAAGGGGTTTGGGACCAGCTACCATGATTTTAATGAGTTGTGTCTCGGAGAAGTCCTTCGGGTGTTCAAGCCCCGCTCCATAGTTCCCTGCTCCACCCCTCTCCTACCAAATCACCCCTATTAAAATGAGGAAAAAAGAAGTTTGGTGAAGTTAAAAGGAGAATGAAGTAATTAATATGAGTCATACTGATAGTGAGGGTGACCTTAATGAAAATAATACAGTAGAAATGAAGTCCACTGAAGCTTCCACATCCCCTCACCCAATCCTTTATTTTAATAATTGTGTCTAACACACCCCACTGTGGGTGTTCTGCAAAGATGTACAAAGTCCAGCAGAATAGCCAGCAATCAAAGTCCTTGAAGTAGACATATTGTTGTGACTTGGCATGAGTAGGAAGAAAGTCTGACCAAAAAAAAAAAAAAGGGGGCATGAAGTTCATCTCTAGAGAATTAATATACCGCTACACATTACATTTTTTCTTTCTTTCTTGGCACTAATGATAGTTCTGTTTAATTTAATGATGACTAATGCTAATTTAGGATACGGAGGATACAGATCTTCAATTATTCCAGGGTGATGTTAAATCTTCATTGAAACAGAGCGAGGCAGAATAAAAGGCCAGTATCAAAGGTTAAATGAGGATGATGGAATACAAACTTCTTAAAGGACAATTTCACTCACACTGTTCTGCATGTTATGTCAGTGTTAATGTCCTACCGATGCAGAAAGCCACATGAATGTGATGGTTTTTCTTGTATAAATAGGTTTCCTTGATCTATTTATATTTTTTATAGTAGACTCCCTTCACTGTTATTAAGCAGGGCATGCATTCTAACACTAACTGAAACATATTCAGATGGGACAACAAAAGAAAAACCCTTTTCCATTGACTGTACACTATAAAATACACCTAATGGACGGAAAGTATCAACTGTCAATTGACTTGAGTGAACCAAATCAAACCTGAAATCCAATGAGCAGTGTCTACTGTTTATTCAGCAATACTGAAAAAAAGAGAGTGGACATCCTGCATCTAGTGCATAAAAAGTATACATTCTAGAGGTAAGTAAATTGGAATTATGGTAACTTTAGAATAAGTGAAGCTATCAATCTGTATAGTGATAAAAATTAGCACAATAATTACAACACATTTACCTTGTTTTTCTGTATCTTACCCTATTTGTTGGACATATTTGTTATCTGTAGTATAGAGTCAGCTTTCGGTATATTTACTGGAATTTGATGACATTTTCAGGATGTGTTGGGAGTGGTTGGTTGGTAATTGGGAGATGTGGAAATTATTACATTTTGGTAGTCATCTGGAACAGATCCTGGATTCTGGATCACTTTGAAATTTTACATTCTGGTAAATAGAAAATACATTTCAAAGAGATCCAGAATCCAGGATATGTTCCAGATCACCACCAAAATGTAATAATTTCCACATCTCCCAATTACCAACCAACCCTGTAAATTTCATGAAGATCTGTCAATATTTTTTTGAGTTATCTTGCTAACTAACAGACAGACAAACAAACTGGCACAAACATAAGCTCCTTGGCAGAGGTTTGTGCTTTTTTACTTCAGAATTATATTTTTTTTATAGTACTAGTAGTAAATGCAGATTTAATATTTTATCTCGTAACTTAAAATATGAAATATACATAAACATATACATATTTGAGCAACACAGTGTTGCAGTGGATAAACATTTGTACAGCAAGAAGGTACTGGCTTCTATTCCAACACCAGTCAGTGGGGGTGGGACCTTTCTGTGGTGAGTTTGCAAGTTCTCTCCATGTCTGAGCATCTCAGAGTACTCCGGTTTCCTCCCAGCATCCAAAGACATGCACTGATAGGTGAATCAGTTTATTTAAATTGCCCATAGGTGTGAATGTGACAGTGATTGTTTGTCTATATAACCTCAGCCCAACATGTCTAGGGTGTACCCAACTTTTGCCCATAAGTAGCCGGGATAGGCTGCAGTGACCCCCACAACTCTAGTGAGGATAAAGTGGGTTCAGATGATGAATCAAAATTCTTTCAGTATTTTGTGTAATATTTACTCTTTTTTTTACTTAATTATTTTATTTTTTTTACAGTAATTATTTGTACTGCTAAACACATTTCATTCTATTCTATTTTATTCTATCAATTATTCCAATTCAGAATCAGACACATTATATTTGTCTAATCATTATGAAGCTTTGACTATTGGTGATGGTGGTCACCTAAACTACAATACCTACCTAAATATAACCGAGTCATCAGAGCACATATTTGCATGCAGACAGTCTGTCCATCTATCATTAAAAAAAAAAAAAAGATAAATAAAAAACATTTCATGAATGGCTGTACTGACTGTGTGACCAAATGCAGCCGTCTCCATCCAGTTAACCTACAATTAACCTCACTAAGGTTTAAGAGGCAGGAAACAAACCTGCTATTTAACTAATTCAGAGTTGGACAGGCCTGTTGGTACTGGTGATGGACGTCTGTAAGACTCTGGTCTACAATATGTAGGTCCACTAGGGGTTCAGACAGATTAAAAAAAAAAAATCTTAGTTGACTGTAGGGTGACTCATCTGATGATTCAACGTATCAACCATCAGGGGGGGGGTGGGCAACCTAATAAATATGTAAATGGTAAAACTACTAATCCATTAATCATAGATTCAAACACGCTTTGTATCCGAGTCGAGTCAAAGCTACAGATTAAGGGTTCAACACTGATGTAAGACAAACAATGTGTAAATATATAATAAAACAACTCAGAGCAGGACTGATCAAATTTAAGACGAGAATCTCAACAAAACCACACGTCACATGGCTTTCTGTGCAAGGCTGTAAACCAACCAAGCCTGATCTGTCATCACATCCAAATCCCAGTTAAAATCTGCCTGACAGTTGTTAAGTGAGTACCCATCTTTAAACACAGCCAAGCCATGTTCTGAAAACCTGGTGACTGGTGGTGACTCAGATGAGATGAAGAACAGTCAACCTTATCCACCCGTATAATCCTTCAGAGATCACCCGTCCCTCTCCTCACTGCTGTAATTTAATTTTGACACAATTGGATTGGTCAAATGCAAGAATGAAAAAAAAAAAAAAAGAAGAAAAAAAAAAAAAACCTCACAGCTTGTGCAAAGCTTGATTTTAGAGAGCTCAATATGTGGAATGGATGCCCTCGAGGCTATGTTTAAAGCCGATTAAATGCACATATTTTAGATTTGGATAAACCTCTTGACAATAAGTGTGTCCAAAAACCCAATAACTTGAAAAGCCTAAACAGATTTATTATTTAAAAGTGTTGTATTTATTCCAGTTACATTCCGTATAAACAATTTCTCCTATCATCTATTTGTCTAAACAAATCCAATTCATCAAATAAATGACTGTGTAGATATTTATCATGGGAA
This sequence comes from Siphamia tubifer, assembly GCA_020466265.1. NCBI lineage: Eukaryota > Metazoa > Chordata > Actinopteri > Kurtiformes > Apogonidae > Siphamia > Siphamia tubifer. The sequence continues at coordinate 25,682,305 of CM035793.1, forward strand.
GATGTCGATTTGTTGATTTTTTGGTTTATGAAAATGACTCCGAGTATTGCTTTTGGCTTAATTACTTTGCACCTTTAGAGTTATTCCTCAGCACTTTGCAACTACAAATCCTCTTTGGTGTAATGACAAAGCATTTAACATTGTTGGATCAATGAAACAAATAATCAACCCCAATATTTTCTCATTTAAGAAAGAATAACTAAGAAGAGTTTTTTTTTTTTTTTTTTTTTTGTGTTGGCTTGTGTAAAATGTTTACTTTGCTCTTTTCTTGACATTGCTCCCGGTGGTGTGTAATTTGCAGTCAGCAGAGTTAAAAATACCGCAGCTTTTTCTTTTTCTTTCAACTGGGGGACATGAGCTACATAAATTCTAAATATCAAGTCATACACTGACCACAGTAATCTATTGCAATGTGATTATTTTAAACAATCATGAATCTACTGATGTAAGAAAATGCCATGTTTCTATTAGTGTCAGAAAGTACAGGTTAAAGGTGGAGTGTTTCCCTGGAGATGTGTTTTTGTTTTTTGCTGAACATCCTCTTTACACCCTGACTATAACCAATTAATTACATTCTCTAACAGTGTTTCCCAATCTTTTTGAGCCACGGCACATATTTTACATTAGAAAAATCACAAGGTACATCACCAAAGAAAAATCATAAAAAAGTATATTTATTGTAATATAATGCAGATTTACTCTGGCTGTACTGATGCAGTGTGAAACCTGGGCCTGTTTAGTTAAATACAAAGCTGATACACACACATCTTCCTCTGAGTGGATCAGTGGTGTGTGCTGTTGTATGGATCCATAATTATATTACTCACTTATACTAGCAATAAGGTGAAATTGGATAATTTTCCATGGCACACCTGATGATTTCTCACGTCACACTTATGTGCTGGTTGGGAAACACTGCTCTAACACACACACACACACACTTGTTTACATGTCTCATGAGGACCATTATAATAATAATAATAATAATAATAATAATAATAATAATAATAATAATAATAATAATAATAATAATAATAATAATAATAATAATAATAATAATAATAATAATAATAATAAATTCGAATTTTTTTTTTAAAAAAAGAATGAATTCATTAATAAAAACAATGAAAAAATAAATAATAATAATAATAATAATAATAATAATAATAATAATAATAATAATAATACATTAGATAATGAAATAACATTTTAGAAAATAAACAAAAATTAATACATAAATAAAAAACAATATGTTTAAGAATACAATAAATAAATAAAATAAATAAGAATAATAATAATCTATTTTAAAAAAATAAATACATTTAAAAATGCCAAACCTTTTTTTTTTTTAAAAATACATAAAAAGATATACGTTTAAAAAAAGTGAATGCTTCTTCAAACCTTGAAAAATACATGTTTCACTTTGCACCTGTTTCCCCACATGCTTTGTGGGGATTTCCTGAAAAAAAAAAACCATGTATTTATAGGGCAACATCATTTGTATTTTATTAGTGGGGACCTTTATTTATATTTAACCCTCGTGGGGACCTGAATTATAGTCCACATAGTGTCAGAGGTCCCCATGGTGTGACTGTGTAATGTCCCCATAAGGATAAGAATGCAAACACACACACACAAATGTAGTCATTGTGGAATGGATAGGATTCAAGAAACACCATCCAATCATTCTGACCACGCACTTGAAATGACTGAACTATCAAAGTCAACTATCATTTGTCCCTTCCACCTCTGCACATACCCTGCATGAATTGTGCATTCTCAGAGGAGTAGTAGTAGTAGTAGAGGAAATGAAGCTAGAGCTTGGCTAGTTATATTAGCTATATTAGAACTGTTTAACAGGCATGTCTGAAAATATGATCACTTTAACTGTACAGTCATGTTTAATCACTGGCACATTTCACTTCTGACCTGCTCCATCTGTAAACAGGTCTATCTACTGTATCTATCTATAGTATCTATGTATAGTACCCATCCATCCATCCATCCATATACTGTATGATACTAATAGATGGTTGATGGATGGATGGATGTATATATCATTATGTACTGTGTAGTTAACTTTTCTGTAAATTTCTCTACTGCGAGTGGATCTTATCTTAGTTATCTCATGTTATCTTATCTCGTCTCATCTCATCCCGCCTTGTCTTATGTAAAGTTCACTGGAAAACTGTTTTATCACAAACATAAATCACTAGGAAATATAACATTAACCAGATAGGTATTACTTGGGGTTGTTCTATAAGATTGGGGGGTTGGAGGAGACTGAATGAGGTATGCATGGATCAGAGCCGGAGCCAGGATGGGAGCCAGGGTGGACCTGGGGCCGGAACCAGGGTTGGGGTCGAGGTCAGAGTTGGAGCCGGAGCACAAATTGTTGCTGTACAGCGTTTGTGAACCCTCGACAGTGAGCATTATATATTCCAGTATTCTTGAGGCGTGTCTGAAGAAAGGGATTTAGACTTTTGAATTGTGTGTTCTCAAATTTTTTGGCACTTGAAAAGGAGTGGGAAGAAGTATGACTAATATGCTCCCACCCCGTTTTTACAAACTAATAATTAAATCAATTCCATTTGCTTTGTTAACATACTTTTTCTCTGTATATTTTTACATTAACACAAAACAGCCATGCAAACCATTCACATACACTTTTTAGTCACTATAATCAACCATTTTTAATATCAACTATAATGTCTTTTTGCACTTTAAATATGTAGTACATATATAAACATTTATAAATAATTATAATAGTCTGTATTATTGTATTACAATAACATCTTATGCTACGTATTTTTCTATATTATAACTAGAGATTGCCTTATTCACATAATCTTCAATATATACATCCTTTTAAATGTGCAAACTTAAGAAGATATTTTAAAGTTCTGGTCCAGATTGGTCCCATGTAATAGCGATACACTGGCTCTTTATGTTTATTCTTTATTTAATTTTCTTGAATATTTCAGTTTTGTCAGTTCTGAAATATAATTTGCTAAAGTAGGTTGACATGAGAAACACAAACGAGAAACCCAATGACCGAGAGGTTGGCAGTTCACATCCCGGCTCTGCCTGTCCATGAACCCTGCCCCAGTAGGACTGACAGAACCTTAGAAACTTATTAGTGTATGATTGTGTGTGTGTGTGAATGGGTGAATGTGAGGCTAATTTAAAGCGCTTTGAGAACCATGAAGGTGGAAAAGCGCTATATAAGTGCAGAACATTTACTTCCTGTCTGGTGCTAAATGGTTAGTGACAGAGGGACATCGCTATTCTGTCATTGGTAAAAAGCTAAAGGACGCTAGACAAAGGTCAAAGGCACAACAGTCAGTGTAAAATGGTATAGATGGAAGAATCGATGTAATAAAAAAAGTGCATGTATTGACTCAGCATCACAGTATCTATGTATAAAATTATAAATGAGGTTACTTGTGAGTGTGTGTGTGTGTGTGTGTTTGTGTGTGTGTGCCCCTGTGTGTAGACGGATAACCCAGATGTCAAGCCTTACCTCTGCAGATGGGCCGCTCGTCACTCCAGCCCACGTAGCTGTCTGTCACTCGAAGACAGCTGATGCTTTTTGAGCCCTGCAGTTCATAACCCTCGTCACAGGAGAAATGCACTGTTGCTCCTCGTCTGCATTTATGGTGCATACGGAGAAAACAGGTCAGTTCCGTGTAGCCCTGCTGTAAAGGTCACTAGCACTGAATGAGAAAATGAGGCAGGAAAAAATGTTTACTGGAAACAAGAAATACATTTATTATCTGTGACATCCCCACTGTGATTTCCAAGAGCGCAGCATTGTCGGAGACAAATATTACCTATTTGTCTCTGTTAGGACTGACCACTGACAGAGACAATATCACCACTCAGACATACAACACACACTCTGCATAAAACACTACACAAATCCTGCACATTGTCGCCATTTACCCACTGATTGCAGCTATAATGTTACTTTTTTTTTTTTTTTGACATTTTCTATACATTGGCAACACTTGAAATGTAAAAGACTGATCTAATTGATTGATCTGATTCAATTATTTAATTATAACATGAAACTAGTGAGCTAAAAATGAAATAATGTATTAAAAATGAGAAATAAAAGTGGCAAAAAACTAATTCTGACCACTTTTACAATGTAATTATTGAATGTTAAGGATCTTATGAGAATAGACTCATAATATCAGACTGTATGAGTAAAGTGTTTTTCTTTTTTTCTTTGTTAGAAGCCACATTAATATTCATAATGCCTCAGGACATTTGACTCATTGCATCAAAAGTCAGTGGAAGGTGTGAACTTAGAGCACTGGTGAGACCTGGTTGTTCATATTCATATTCATGTTCAGGGTTGATTTCTCATTTTTCAGTTCATGTGGTTTTTACCTGAAGTCTGAACCTTTCCTTTTTCCTCGATCAGGGATCCCAGGGTCTGGACACATGTTGTGGCCCTGAGCAACACCCATTTGTGACACTAGAGAAAGCAGAAGGAACATAAAGTGTTGATTTGAAATGTGTCCCTGCTTCTAGAAATGCTATTCAGAATTAAATTACCAGTCACAGAAAAAAAAAACCTAGAAAAGCAGACTACGCCAAAATGATGAATGATATGTTTCACTTTTACTTCTACCAAATGAAAGATGTGTGTACCACCTCCCCCACACAACCACCACCAAAATGTAGTCATTTGTTCCTTGTCCCAGTATCAACATTTCCTGGAAATTGAATCGAAACCATGACTTTTTGAGTTATCTTGCTAACAGACAGACAAACACAGGTGAAATAACTCCACTGTTACTCCACTGAATAATTATTAGATCATAAAAATGCATCAAAAACACAGATTATGCAATTAAGTACTAACACTTGTGTCTATAATGTGACAAAATACAGCCAGAAAAGAATAAAAGCAACTCTTTTGTCAGTACAATGCTATAGACATCAATGCAACAACTGAAATAATTTGGATTATTATCATGAAAACCATGTAAAATGGATACATATCAGCTGTAAAATTAAACTCTTAAAAGCCATATTTGATATTTTAAGTATATTTGTTCAAAAATTGACCTTTAGTTCGACTAAGGATTAAAATGAACAAGAAATTGAAGAAAGCCAGGAAGGACTAATCATTTTTTTCCCATGAATATAGCAGGCTCTTTGCCACAGTTTGCTTGTAATAACATTATATTGTAAAAAATGATAGCATTAGTATGAGCAATAAAAACACCCTTATATTTTACAGTAGTTGCTTAATCCCTCCCATATTGTTGAGATCTATGATGTGCATTTAATACTGAGCTGACCAAACTGTTCTTGTGTTTGCAAAAGCATTAAAAGATAAGTATAAAACATTTTTTTTTATTACTTTCCTTTTTGTTCAGGCCACTAAACAGTTCAACAAGAGGTTAATGTAGTTAACAATGATCGTAGCTTTCGCAGTGATTCAACAATGTTTAAACTATGGATGCATTGAATACTTATTTTAGTAACAAATCAATGTTTTTTTTTATTAATTAATTAGTTATTTGGTTTTATAAAATGTCAGATCCTTCTTTAAGCCAGTGCTGATATCCTTAAATGTCATATTTGATCCCCATGTTCAGTAGCAGAGCCAAACTGATTAAGAGATTATCAGAGTAGATAGAGATTAATTTAACATCTGATAAAGTATTGAATATCTAAGAGAAACTGCAGATTTATGTGATTTGTTTGGATTTGATGACATGATGGTTGGTGGTTTTAGTACAAAAACAACAGCAGCTACTGGAAATCTGGTCTTTTGCCAGAGTACAACTGTAAATTATAGACATTTGCATGGACATGAATCTGTGGAGCTCGCTCCAGGTAAATTAACTCAGGATGAATGATTCATGCAGCACATTTACACAGGATAAACATTACAAATAGCTATAGAAAAAAAAAAAAAAAAGTATCACACTGTGGCTATCAGTAGCTGGGTTTCCATTCCAGTTTCCCACACAATTAAAGTGATATTTCTATAATTTTGTTTCTATTGAGGTATGTTTGGCATCTGATGCATGATTCTAATAAAGTCTAGTCTTTGCAATATGTCATAATTCGCATAAAATACTATACAGTTCTTCCAAGACACTCAATTAAGGAAGATGGACACATTGACTTTGATGCCAAATCTCCATGGTGTTGGCACTGTACGGTCAAATGCATCTACTTCTATTGCAGTGACTGTCTTAAACAAAAGAAGGGCATGTATAATCATCCCAAGGTAAAGTCCTTCTTTATGGCAGCGGCCTCGCATATTAGATTTCTGAGAGATAATTGTACATTAGGATATTCGAGTTGTGGATCTAGAATTTCCGAATGACCCGGGCAACGTTTAATCAACAGTATGATGTTATTGAATCTCTCATGGTACCACACTTGTCATGTCCTCACAAAGCAGTTCCTTCAAAAAGTGAGTGTCTAGCCCACTGTTCTGAATGCAGGGTCATAGGTCAAACATTTGTCCTGAGCAAAACCACTGGACACAGATGTGTGAAAATGTGCTTCCATTAGAATTGTGTGCTTTATTTCTTTATAAAACATGTCAAAAGCCACTGCATGAAAATTTCTGTTTCCATTGTTTTTTTTGGTTTTTTTTATTGTTTTATTGTGCAATTTACATTTTGTGTACTTCTGAGGGTAAAGGAAACCCAATTACTCATTTCATCTTTCTAAAACCTTCATTATCCTCACCAGGAAATAACCTGAATCACAAAGATGTCCATTTCAGAGGAACTAATATCATCACCAGACTTCTTTATTTGCTGAAGTATGGTTGGTCAATTGCACTGGATTTTTTTTTTTTTTTTTTTAACAAATGACAGACATGGAAGATTTACATAGGATGGCAACCAAAGGTAAATACTAGTTTCAGACCTTTCAGGGAATATGGCTATATGTTAAGCTAATATGTATGCAATTTCATGTGAATAGGTGACAGTGAGGCTTCATAAAAAGACTTGGAAACCTGTGAATGTATAAAATACACTATGTAAGAGCAGTCAATTTACCATATCTTGAAAACAATCAGTGTCAATACTGTCAAAAAAAAGAGAAAACAAATGTAAAAGCAAAAAGAGTTTGATATGACAGATTAAAGCCAATTGTTTGGTGAATGAGTATATGTGAATGTATAGTATGGTACTTAATTTTTGTCTGTTTATTTGTATTGGATTGGGTTGTTATATATGTCCTGTGTGTGTGTGAATGGTGTAAGATTAATGTAAATAATTAAAATTGTAATGCAATGTAGAGGAGACCCCAGGAAGAAAAGCAACTGATGTTTCAGTTGCTAAATGGGGGATCTTACTAAATTAAATGAAATAAATCACAATTGTTTCCATGTTTTTACCTCCATTGCAACTGCTTTCTAGTCAACTCCATTACTGCTGTTCATTAACTCAAGTACATATTGCTAAATTTGGTGTTTACCTCCAGTGCATGTGTGGTGCTCCGTTAAATCATGTCAAAGAGCGAAAACGGCAGAAGGCAAAGTGCCAGAGGGGGTCAAAAAAACATGCCCAACCTGGAGAGCCCATCTGACTTCTCTGAGAGGGGTCACATATCTGCGGGGCCAAATCAATGTGACACCTGTTCGCCAATGGGGGAAATGATGTGAGGCATGACAGCGATGGATTTTCAACAAAGCAGCTTGGTGTCACTACAGGTAACCAGAGAATCAGCAGGGAAGTAAGTAGGTAGGAGAGGTAGTGCTGAATAGACAGGAGAAAAGATGTTGATGACTCATGCTGGAACATGAGGCTGTAAAGTCAAATTTCTCACAACTTTGTAGGTAAATCCTGTATGTTTGTCTCCAGGTTATGTTAAACACACACAGAACATGCATGGAGGAAAAAGGTTAAAAATGCTAAAAAAAAAAACAAAAAAAAAAAACAACAACAACTAAAGACTCCATAGAACACAGTTGGCACTGAGGAATTTGTTCTAAAGTTAAAATATTTTATACTTTGCAAAAAATAAAATAAAAGTGATGGCTTGTCTTTAAGAATGCTCAGAATAGAATAATACTTCTGCCATTCCATTTAAGGGTCAGCTACAATAAAAGAATGTGGAAATATAAAGGCAGAGAAAATGTACTGAGCAATGAATATGAAGAGGAAAAATAAATAAATAAAAGCATAAGATGAAATAAATGGAAGAAAATGTATTGGAAATAGAATCAAAAGATTCCTTTTAAAGCACCTATTTCTTACTCAACAAATTGTTCTTAAACCATAAAGATAAAGTGCTATTTTTATGTCAGTTGACAAATGATTGACTGTCTTTATTCAACCTTTCTTCAATGATTTATAACCTATTATGATAATATTATTATCTATTTTTTCAGGAAAAATTAAGTCATTTCCTGTATGTCACTTACTGATCATGTAGATCAGGCATGTCCAAACTTTTCCATAAAGGGCCAGTGTGGCTGCAGGTTTTTGTTCCAACCAACCAAGAGTTCACAGTTTGACCAATCGACACTGTAGACCAGGGGTGTCAAACTGTGGTCCACGAGGGCCGGTGTCCTGCATGTTTTAGATGTTTCCCTTTTCCGTTACACCTGGAGGCCATTGCATCATTATCAGTCTGATGAGGAGCTGATTATTAACACTTTACGTGTCAGGGATGATGCATTCTGAATGGATGATTTAGTTTAAATATCCAGAAAAATTCAACCGTTTTCCTTTTAGGTTTGTGCATGGAAAAGGTGCCAAAAAGCAAGAGTTTTTATTTTTTGTATTTATTTATTTTTTAACATTTTTAAAGGCAAAATTAAAATTCCTGGGACCAAATTTCAATGCTAGTTTTTTTTTTAGTTTAGTTTATTTCAGTCATATATTCACTTCAAAGCAGCAAAAAGAGAGAGAACAATACAGAATTTGACTGAAAAAGGCTCAGGCAGAAGAAAAGATTATTAAGTAATAAGTCATTTTCCACATTATTTGTCATTTTGTAAATGTTTATTAGTTTTTGTTGCTCATTTTGTTTATTTTTCTACATTTAGTTTTTTTTTTAAATTTAGTATTTTTCTTTGATTTGTGTCTTTACTTTGCTCATGTTACCAATTATTTTGTTAGTTCTCAGGAGTTATAGGGTTAAACTGAATCACATGGAAGAGGGAAATATTTAAAACATGCAGGACACCGGCCCTCAAGGACTGGAGTTTGACACCTGTGCTGTAGACTAAGATCAGTTGATTAATTGAGTCAAGTCTATTGTGCTGCTGCTTGGTTGGAACTCAAACCTGCAGCCACACTGGCTCTTTTGTGGAATAGTTTGGACATGTCTGATGTAGATGTTCATAAAAAATTGAAGCTTATTAAATCACAAACAGAGAAGATGAAGAAAAAAGTGATTTGTAGTAACAATAAAATAAAAGCTCCAGTTTCAAACAATTGAGATTTTCTGTCAGTAACATAATAGTTCAGGCTTTACATTGTTAAAGGCGACAATGTTGCACCCATACTTTGAAGAAAAGGCAGCCATGGCTCAGTTAGAGTGGGTCCAATAACTGAAGAGTTGGTGGTTCCAATCCAGCTCTGTCCTAGTCAGTCTGTTTTGTCCTTGGGCAAGACACTCCACCCTCCTTACCTCTAGTGTCACTCACACTGGTGTATGAATGTTCAGTGGTGATCAAAGGGGCTGTAGGTGCAAAATGGCTGCCACACACTGTGACTACAAATGTAATTCACCACCACCAGAGCGAGAATGTGAGAGCGAATGAATAACGAGTCACTAATGTAAAGCACTTTGAGTATTTATTTCTCCAATTGTTTCTTTGTTTTATTTTCTCTGTAACACATTTGAAATAAACTAAACTGAATAAATAAATAAATAAATAAATAGGATTAATGGATCGACAGATATTGAAACAGTTTAGATCAGTAGGTGATTTGGTTCAGAGGGTGAAAGTTTGGATCTTAATGGGTTAAAACATATGAAATTCATCTTGCTCTGTCAGTCTGTCCAGGCAAATAAAATGGGACATGGGATAACGAGTGGGGGAACTCAGAGGGGGAGAATGAAAGAGGGCAAGAAAAAAGTGTCAAGGCAAAAAAGAGCAACCAATGCAATTACCACTGGCCATTTGCTACTAGAACTGCATTTCTAGCACAGACGGTGTGTGTCCTTTGAGTCTGTGCTGCTTTCAATAGTCAGCATTCACTTGTTTGCTCAGGCCAAGAATGGGGGAGAAAAAAAAAAGAAAACATGACTTTGAACAAGGTACAATAAAAAAAAAAAGAAAAAAAAAAGGACTGAACAGGCTTGCAATCATCTTTGAAGAGGAAAGAAAAAAAAAAAATGTAAACTTACAGAGAAAAAAGTCCCTCAGTTCTTCCAAGTTTGTTCTTGTATTCAACTGTAAACTCTTCAAATCAGCTATGGATATTTGTGTTCTATGACATGTGATCTTTTTATGATGAACCTCCAGCAAGTCAACATCTAATTATGTAGCTCTTCCATTTGTGAGAAGCTGCACAATGAAAGGATGGAGGCTGAAAGTCAACAAACTGATGCTAATGCTATGCCGAGGTTAGAGAAAAATACATCCTTAATAATCAGGAACTGTTGTGTTTGGCAAAAGCTAATATTCATTTTAATTACACAGGTGTATTTCTGGGATTGTCTGCTTCAGAGGTAACGTTTGCTAAATCTGATATACTTTGATAAACACTACAAAGCAAATGACAAGTGTAGTGGTTGGCTAATGTTCTCTGGATATAGAGTCGTTCATATAGAAATCATACAATACATGGAGTCTGGAAAGTGATTGCAGTATAAGTCTGTCTGCTATTTTGAGTTAACTCATGTACCTATTCTCTCATCTTATCAAAATGTAATTTATTTTCACTTTGATCCAATACAGTGACTTCAAAACTGCAGCAAACTAATAAGTTACAGTTTAATTAAACCTGGCCCAAATTTGGGAAAGTTTTTCTTACATATGGGGTGTATTTTGGTTGTTAACAATACTAAACTAATGATAATACTAGTTCATGTAGATACAGGGGTGCCCAAAGTGGAGAACCCCAAGAGGTAGTAGAATTTTTTTATTTATTTATTTAAAAAAAAAAAAATTTCTAAAATATATATATATATATATTACAGTAAATAAATAAATAAATAGTCATGCACCATATAGAAAACTAATCATGAGAATTAATGCTGAAATATAAAATTCAATAAATACATTCGTATAATGGTTTTATTGTTAAACAAAAGCTTTGGAACATTTTAAGAACATTTCTATTTTATATTCAAAATTACTTTAACTACCTAGCAAAGTAATTACTTTTTGTTAATAAAAGGTTAATTTATTAATTAATAACCACATATTTTATTTTTCTTATCCACAAAAAGAGGACATTTTTTCAGTTTATATTTTGCACACAAAATTTACTTTTTTGTTTTGTTTTTATATAATACATTGTTGTTTGTTTACAAACTTTTGCAAATATAAACATATACATTTAGTAAAGGAATATTTATGTTTTAAATGCTGAAGTGAGAGTTGGGGGTACTTGGCTAAACAGCTCAACATAACTTTTTTAGATTTCTCAATGACATCAATACTTTATGACCTGTATATTATCAGAGTTCAAAGACACTGTTGTCCATAAAGTTACAATAATATATATATATATATATATATATATATATATATATTTTAAAACTTTTCTCATGAAATGATTGTGACAATATGATTTATTCTTGGCAGATAAAGTGTAACTGGGACTCAGTATGTAACCGCTGCACTTTATCAAAGGAGATTACTGATGTGTATAAATAGGAATAAAAAAGAAGGAAGCGTCTGAAAAGAAAATGATTCCAGCTTAGGGACAACAGTGTATAAATACTTTAGTATTTCTAGAGTGACATCAGCATTGTTTTGGGCTGAAATGGAGCCAGGACTTTGCATTGGCAGCAGCTGCCCTTTGGTCATAGCTCTGTTTTGTGGCTCCCTGGCCTCCTTTCGCTATGCTCATGATTCACCCTGCTTGCTCTCTTTTTATTTTACAGCTGGAGCATGAAGCTTGTCTCAGTAGAAAACCTCGCAAAGCAGCAGCAGGAGTCTGAAAAGTGCACTTCCGCTCACTGAGAAGACAGAATATGACTGTTAACGAAGAATCACATTAGAATGAACGCATTAGGGGACAGTCTGTTATTAACTTTAATGTATAAACTTAAAGAAAGAATGAATGTTCAGTGATATTAATCTTGAGGTAAATGAGGTAAATGGTGGTGAGGAAGTCAAAATACTAAACTAAAATAGTTCGGTGATATAATCACAAGTGCAGATAGTGCAGATAAATAAATTAAAACTAATTTAATTGAATAGATTCCCTCCCTTGTTGGTACCCCCCATACAGCAGAGGACTCGTAGCTGTCACATTCATGTGGTGGTTCTGTTCAGGTTATGCTTAAAACTGCAGCAAAGGGGATGTCTACAGAATATTAAATGCTGTTTGAAGCAACTGGTATCAACTGGTTTAGTTTATAGGATATAATAAAAACACAGATCAGCATGGATCCAAAAAGGTCCCACCCCTTAACAATTATGAGTCCGGAATGGGTCTGTAACTGATAAAAAATAGTGTATCCGTGACGGGTGCAGTAGGTGGGCACGGAATGAGTCTGTATCGGAGGTAGCTCGTTGCGGAGGTAAGCAATCGGGTCTGCATGACACCTCTGCAGCAGATGACAAGTACAAGTGGACTCAGATCTGGAGAACATCCGTCCCAGTGTATTTTTGCTGTGTGGGAAGGGACCATGAAAAAACTTAGGCCCTAGTTCACCCCTTAGCCCTCCCCATTACCCCTACCCCTTGGCCCTTGCACTTCACACTGTCCCTCGACATGAAGCTGCAAGGGTTAGGGGTTGAAAAAGTCTCCTATGAAATGAGTCAAGCCTTTGCGACCTGTCATACCACCAAAACTTTGTTTCTGAAAGTATTTTATATGTTGTCAGCAACTGAAACTATCTCTGTTCCATGGGCTTTGGTCATCTTTTTTATGGTTATCAACTACAAACTGCAGAAATGTCACCTATAATACGTTGAAAAGGCATCAAACAGCCAATTAAATGAAGTTGTTTGCAAAGAAAATATGTACATTTATGAATTTCTTTCATCACAATGCTATACTTTTGTGTTATATTTACCTCCATCTTGCCAATTACTATTAATACTACTATGAATAATAACAAAAATAATATGGATTACATTTCTATAGTGCTTTTGTGGTCACTCAAAGCACTTTACATTATTGTTTGTACAGTAATAATGTAATGTATGAATGTTGCATAAGTAACATATAAATTTGGTAAAGAGGGTGAAGTGTCTTGCTCAAGATTCAAACTGCCAACCCTTCAGCAACTGGACAACCCATTCTTCCTCCTGAGCCATGGTCTGCCCATCTGTTCATAGTGTGATCCTGGAGTCATTTGAACAATATTCTATCCATTCCTAAATGTTTTGTGTGTTTGTAGATCCACTGTAATATATAGACTGTAATGTACATTTGTAACTAGGAAGCTGAGGCATAATGTTGTTAAAACGGCACTTATTTTTCTTAATATATTTTCATTTTGTCATGGTCTGAATGTTAAACTTTTCATAATGCTATTTTAACTTTTGCACTCTAAAACATGAGAAATGTTTTGAACTGACATTCTTTATAGGTTATTATGTTATTATTAGGGATGTCAAAATTAATGCATTAATGCAGATTAATCAATCCCTATGATTAATCTGATTAAAAATGTTAATGTAATTACATGGAAATTTTTTTTTTTTTTTTACAACTTGTTTTGTACAAGTTGTTGAGTAAACATGTTAATTGCATATATATTCATACTTGTAGATATGTTTTGGATATTTTATCACATTTTTTCTTGTATTTTAGAAGGATTTTTTTTTTTAAATGTTTTGGATTTTTCATCGATGGTGTATTTTGTAGCATATTTTGTATATTTTTTCCTCTGTATTTTTGTGTATTCTGTGGGAAATTGGAGCAAGAAATGAATCAGTCGACCGACAAAGTGTTTTGATCATGATTAATCCAAATAAATCCAAAGCAACCCTGTGATTAATCAGATTAAAATTGTTCATCATTCATAGTTATTATTTTACTGACTCTGCCTACTTCAGATTATAATGGTTTGTATGTGGCCCCTGAACTAAAAAGAGTTTGGCGCCCATGTTGTAGAAGATGATGGTGTTTCTAAATTCACTATGGCACCTCTGAATTTCCAAATGGGTTATAATATCTGAAGCCCATACAAACTGAATTTTTTTTTTTACATTATTTACATTCACTGATAGGATTAGTGTGTGAACAAATATTAAACATTTAGATCAGTGGATGCTTTTGGTGGATGGTGGATGTTTAGGTCTCTAAAATAATAATAAATAATTAAGGTTTGTTACTTACACACTGATATTTTGTGGTGATTGTCTTTGCTGGGCAGCATCTTCACACCCCTGGACTTTAGCTCAGTCATTTTCTTCACTGGTGAGGAAATTAAGCAAAAGGACATTAGAAGAAGAAGAAGAAAAGAATACATTAAGTACACCCACACATTTCAGCAAGTAGCCAACCGTCTGCAGCAGATACAACATATCATATTTACTGTTCTATACACCACTGCTCACTCCCACACCGGGTCATGCACCCAGTAAAGTTTAGGTAAAGCGCCTTCTGAACAATGAATAAAACATGGATGTATTTAATGTGAGTCCATAAAAGTAATGAAGACACTTTACTGAAGTACTTCTGTATCCAACCATTTGGACTTTCTATATTTTTTTTAGGATACAGGTGATGGAGAACAATAATTCTGCATTAAAATAAATAAATACATTTTAAAAAATGTTTTTTTGTTTTTTTTTTTAGATGAGTTTGATAAATATTTCACCGAAATAAGCAATTAGTAATCACTGCTAAGTAGCTCATATAAATGCATATTTATTCATCGGTTTCAAAAACACCATCAGTGTTATCTTTGCTCCTTTTCACACCCACCCTATTTAATTAGACTCTTCCTGACAATGGAACTTAACTTGTTTCGCACAAATGTATTTTCATCCATTGCTCAGTTTCAGCTGCATTTCAATTGAAATGTGAATATGATCCATGTGTCAAAAACTCGTTTTGTTGTAGCTGTGAAAAGAAATCTCAATAAAGAAGCTTTTCTTTTTCCTTCAGATTATTACCCAAATTGTATAATATAATCATGTTTCTGGTAGCTTTCAGGTGCTGATTGTAATGGATGAGGTTGTTTTCAATGGCACATAAAATGAAGTACACTTAAGACGGGAAGAAGATAATCAGAACCAATGAAGGTATTCAATCCCGACTGGGTTCATCATTCTGGTAAACGACCGCTGTGGAATCATAGAATTTAAGAAGAATAGCTGGTGGGGGTGTGGGGGATGGAGAGATGGAGTTTATGTTTCATCTAATTAAAGTATTACACTCCCGTTTATGTCTGATTTTCTAAACA
This sequence comes from Siphamia tubifer, assembly GCA_020466265.1. Lineage (NCBI taxonomy): Eukaryota > Metazoa > Chordata > Actinopteri > Kurtiformes > Apogonidae > Siphamia > Siphamia tubifer. The sequence goes on from CM035793.1 coordinate 25,697,848, forward strand.
TCTTTATCTCACATTGAACCTGTAACTCCATAGACTCCATGCTTTTTCTCTTCTAGATTCTTTTAACCATTTGTATTCTTTCTACATTTCTACTGTGTGACCCTTAAAGATCACCTTTGATATATGAAGATCTAATCATTTTTCCAGCTCACCTTTGCTCAACCTGAACCTCTAAGTGTACTGTAATCACACAGCAAAAGAGAAAGAGAAGAGAAAAGAGGCGAAGAGTATTATGTATTGTGTGTGTGTGTGTGTATGTGTGTGTGTGTACTTAGGTCTTTAAATGCATATATGAGCATAATCTATAAACCAGGAGTGTTTTAATTATTAGAATATATATTTTTTATACAGATATTGTAACATGTGAGGGATGAAAAAGAAAATCTTAGAAACTCCATAATGCTAAAAAGTGGAAATTGTTTACTGAGATTAGTCTTGACCAGAGGTCATTTGTCCAAGGGCTAGGATCTTTCCAGGGCCAGAATTTCATTTCTCATAGTTTTATCCATAAATACCTTCTATCTAGAGGGCTAGTAGATGAAAATATTTTTTTCATCAGCCACATATCTATCTATTGAATTCATACCATCATTATGTTGTCTATTTAATACTTTAAAAGGGTCATTTTTTTATTATTATTATTAGCCTTTGGTTCATTTATTTGGGTATTTGGACTCTAACAGTTCCAAAAGCCTGAATTTAAATCATCCAGGTGCTAGAGGGATTGATTTAATTAATTAATTAATTATGGCAAAACATTTGTGGATTTATACATTTTTATTCCTGACTTTGCTATGTCTATAACTAATTAAGTCAAAGGATTTGCACATACAGTATAAAGTCAATACTTCTGATGAACATGACATCGTTGTTTGGCAGCAGCAGCGGTTATTATCCATGTGTCTGTCTGTGGTCTCCAATTAATACTGTAATACATAACATGCATATTGACTGTTTATATAAATGCCTGTATACACAACACCTATTGTACTCTATTGTACAGAAATAGGTGTGCTTTTCCTCAAGCATTTACTCTGGGGAGATCCATCCCTCCTCCCAGATGTGTGCAATAGTAAGCTTATTTATTCTGACTATTTTTATTTCATTTTCATCTCATGTGTAGTTTTTATATTCTATATTTATATATATTCTATATACTATAATTGTATGCCCTTTTATAATGATTGTATGTTTGCAATTCAATTTAATTCTATTCTATTCTACTTGTTTTACTCTATTGTATTCTATTCTTCACTTAAACAGTGTATTGTACAGATTGTAAAGGCTTTAGAGAAGAGTCTGGGTCTTGTAATATTGGATCACATAAAAAAAAAAAGTGAATTAATACAAGGATGAAGCAACATATGGTTTCATGGGGGCACCATAGATAAAAATGTGTAATCTCAGATACATAACAGGTGGTTGAAAATAACTTTGAAGTGGAATGATTCTATTATATAGTGTTTTGATTTCTTAAGCTTATAAAGCTCATAGTGGAATGTCCAAAAACAAACTGACAGATGGGTTTCTAGCCTTTATAAGCCACTGATCAAACCCATATCATCTCTAAAATCACTTCCATCTATTTTTTTGGAGAACTGATTCAGTTTATTCTTAAATATCCAAACACATTTTTTTTTAATTGTTATTTTGTACACCAGATGAGAAGGTAAATGGTGATATGACAGACAATTTATCACCGCAATAGACTTAGATTGTAGTTGGTGCAATTAAGGTGAACAATTAAGATAACTAAATACACTAAAATACACTAAAATACACTAAAGTGTTTTGCTTACCTTGGTACTGGGCACTGAAACCTCTCAACTTGTGGTTGCCGTCAGAGGTGAAGTGCAGTCGCAGCCAGTTCTTGCTGCTAATGATAGGCGAAGGAAGGTTGGGGCCGGTAAACCTGCAGACACAGACAAGAACACCTCACATTAAACACACAAATACAAGGCTGCAGAACAGAAGCAGAATGATAATAGGTTTTTAATTTTTATTAAGGCAGAGCATAGCCACTGGTACACCTCAACATACAAATATTTAGGCTACTATATATAGGTAAGGAACTCAAATACATATCACCCCTGTTATTACCCCCAAACTTTACTCCAAAATAGTGACTCAACCCTACCTTTAAAAGTTATATAGAAGAGAAAAGTGTATACACTTAAACATTAGCATTAATGTTTAAGTGTATACAACCTAATACTGTTGTGAATTCTCACATTCTGTATTATATTCAGATTATTTATTTGCCATTTAAACATTCCTCTCATAGATGTAAGGTCTCTGTGACAAAGGCCTCGTCACTGCTGAATGGTAGCACACGGTAGACGTCACTCATATACTCTTAGACATCTCTGAATAATATTACATCTAATTCCCCACTGGTTCTGTGGTGAGTGCACGCACCACATTGGTATATTTTTCAACATACACACATCCCCTACAAATACATTAAACAGTCATATACCAATTCACATATTAATAGTTCTGCTCATTCGTGGTCTACCTGTGCTGCTGCCAGCTTGGCCCCTCCTCCTCTAAGCTTGGGGGTTGAACCAGAGCAGGTGAAGCAGCTGCCCTTTTATGGTAAAGAAAAACCTCAGCCATACCATGTGTACTCTGGGTGAAGGGGGGGGGGGGGTTCAACTGTGTAGATTAATTAAGGTAAAAATGAAGTCTAAACTAAATGCTTTATCATTGTTGATGATTTTTGGAAGTCACTGTGGGAATGGGTTTAATGTGGAACCTATGTTATGACTTGGAATGGTCAAAAATATATTTTGTTTGGTTAATTGAATAATAGTTGGGCCAAGGGAGGGGCTTAGCCTTTATAATACTCTGGCCAACAGGACATCTTTTTGGATGCCATGCATGTAACTATGCATGAACAATATAATTTTCCTACTTTAACAGAAAATAAAAGCAAGTTATTCAGTATTTGTGACTCATCCTTTCTCAACTCTGAATGGAACAGTGAACCCACATTTTTGTGACAGTCTCTATTGGTTTCTAAAAACACACAATAACATACTTGCTATAAACATGTATAAAAGTGCATAATAAGTAATGCACATAATCACATTTGTGTGACTAAACTGTACTAATCGTATCGTGAAGTTTTTGTCGGAGTTTGTCTGTCATTTAGCAAGATAACTAAAAATGTTATAGAGGGATCTTGAAGAAAATTTCATGACATGTTGAAGGTGTCACAGGGAACAAATGATTAGATTTTGGTGGAAGAGATCCAGGATTCTGAATCACTTTGAAATGTATTCTCCATTTACCGCAATGTAACATTTCAAAGTGATCCAGGATCTATTCCGGATCATCACCAAAATCAAATTATTTGTTCCTTGTGACACTTCCAATATGTCATGAAATGTTCATTAAGATCTGTCCATAACTTTTGGAGTTATCTTGCTAACTAACAGACAGACAGACAGACAGACAGACAGACAAACTCTGGCAAAAACATAACCTCCTTGGTGGACCTCTCTTCATTCAGAGGGTGGAGGTTTGCGCTATCAGAGTGCTTTTTGTGCTTAAACACAAAGTACTTCATAATAACGTCATATTCATCTGTGTTTTTATCATGAACCCATGCAGCCATGGCCAACATGGGTACCATCAGCTTTTCCTTATGTTAGCATTTACCAAGTGATTTATATCATATTTTTTCTATATATTTATACAGTGTAAAGCTGAGGCATCTTATGTGATTGCAGGTTTTTTTATCAGTAGTCCATGCTTTTCTTTGATTTTCATCATTATTTATAACATACAGTAACAGTGTTGAACATGTTGGATGGGCCCCATAGAAACTTTTTTCCAAGTGTTCCAAAAGTGTCTGGTACTGGGTGTACTATATTAAGTGTGATTTCTTGTAATGGCTGCACACCTTACGTGTTCCTGTCACAATGTTGGTAAAGGGTTCACTAACAATATAAAAGTATTTTCTTATCATATTTTATGCACTCTTATCATCTTATCATCTGCCATTGTATGAAAGCAGCCCTGCTTGTGCTTCTGTTTTGTGCCATAAAGTAATTATGTAATCCATCACATTTCCAATAAAGTCAAGCCCAATGGCTTACTATATATCGTAGAGGCTGGCAGAACCTGCCACTCTTCTATGTGATTGTCTTGTTTATTTATGGTAATTATACTAATGTTTCAAAATTAATGTGGTCATGACATTAAGATGTTGAAATGGAACACCTTTAAGATCTATTAAAGGGGGGAGTTTAATGTTCAAGGGAAGTTGTGTTAACGACTCTTAACCAAAGTGTACTTCAGTGAAAAATGGGACCAGGAAAGAGGGGCATTGGCATTTGCAGGGCATCCTTTTACTGCTTTGAAAACGCAGGAGAGAATTATACTTCACAAACACATAAAGTGTCTTCTGATATGTATGCTAATGAGGGCTGTTGCTTACCAGGCACTTCTTTGGTTGTTTAAACCAAAGTCATGTGGGGACACTTTGTATTTAATCTTAGGACACGGTAATACAAACGCATACACACAAACCCAATATGTGCACCTACAGTGTACTCTCAACGAAAATCAGGGGCATAAATTCTAATTCTCCATGTGTAAATGACATTTCCCCAACTGTGTCCATCTCATCTATAAACCTTAAACACCTGCATTTTTCTACGGCAAAGATATACTCCGAGGTACCCTTCCACCCCGTTCTCATTAATACTGCAGGAAAAGAGGCAGTGGCTAAAGTAAACAGAAAGTAAAGACATTTTCTGTTTCTTTCCCCCCCCCCCCTAAAAAAAAGTAAAGAAATAAAACTGAGAAGAAAAAAGCCTGAAAAAAAGATGCGGAAGACTTATTTTGCAAGCTAATAACTGCTGTGCTCTGAATAAAAAAAATAAAATAAAATTGTGTTCTCCTGCCTCAGGACATAAGGAACAGCTTTAAAAAAAAAAAAAGAATAAAGCTTCTACCAAAAAGCCAGGTCTGTGCACTAAAGAGAGATTTAGTCTAGTTAGAGTTTCTGGTGGCAACCCCGCAGAGTTCTCTAAGGATCAATTAAAAACTGAAGGCGCAGTCTCTAGATTGATTGAGATGTTGATGAAGATGGAGCAAGAACACAAACTCGCTTTGTGTGACAACAAACAGGATGTGAAATATCCCACGCTGAGTGACAAAACAGAGCCATGATGGAAACGGATGGCATGTGTCTGTGGATTCTAGAGTATTTTTTATCAGCACCTACTGTGTCATGTGTGTGTGTTTAGGTGGAAGTCAGTGACACCAGTGACCTCAGAGCTGAGGGTAAAAGCACTGACAGGAGAATTAACGAGGCATGCATGTCTTTCATACATCCATGCAAACTCTGGAACATCCTTATATAAGGCGCCCGTGCTAATCCACCATGTCGCCCAATATATATGCAAATGTTGTATACTTACTCTAGTTTATACATAAATTTTTTCCCCAAATATTTTTTTCTTGCATTTGACATCAAACTTAGACAACCCATACATCTTACATCCTGCATCTTATACGAGCACTTTGTTTTTTTGTATTGTTGTTTGTTTGCTATTGGTTGATGTGTGACTATCTATCTATCTATCTATCTATCTATCTATCTATCTATCTATCTATCTATCTATCTATCTATCTATCTATCCATCCATCCATCCATCCATCCATCCATCCATCCATCCATCGTGTAGTTAAGTTTTCTTACATCTTCTTTCTCTTGCTGCTGTAAACTGTAATTTTTTTTTAGATGAATAAAAGTTTATCTCATCTTATCTTGTAAAGTTGACTGGAAAGCTGTTTTATCACTCAGAACTATAACATTAACCAGACTTGGGGTTGTTCTATAAGATTGGGAAGTTGGAGGAGACTGAATGAGGGGCCAGGTTGGACCTGGGGCGGGACCCAGGGTTGGAGTCGAGGTCAGAGTTGGAGGTGGAGCTGAAGCACTAATAGTTGCTTTGCAGCATTCATGAATCCTCGAGAGTAAGTATTATGCATTCCAGTATTCAGGTATGTTAAAACACAAAAACAAAGGGTTATATGTGTGTAGTAACTAATTACTTAATCAAGTAGAGGTCTTAATTAAATAAAGAGAGGCAGGTATGTGAGACATGGAGTCCAAGAACTTGTAAAAGTGGTTACAGAACAGACATACATCTTATTTTTGATGTTACTTTCAAGTTTTTCCTGAAATCCAGGTGGAAATCACCACAAAGCATTGCGTTCTATTGGTAGACCACCACACTACAAAAAAAAAAAACAATGTCATTACACTCGGTTTGAATTAAAGGGGTTTGATTTTACTTTTTTTGTCACTTTTAATTGTGTATTTGGATCCTAACTGTTCCAAAAGTTTGAATCTAAACCCTCCAAGTGGAACCTGTTTTAATTCCTCCTTAATTTCTTATGTCTATAACAAGTTACATCACAACATTTGCATGTATAAAGGCAAGACTTCTGATGAACATTTGTCCATACTCCAGACTGAAATCCTATCTAAACTTTGAGCTGATTACCAGTGTCATCTCCCTGAGCACCGGCTCCCCCCAGGGATGCGTTCTGAGCCCCCTGCTATTCACTCTGATGACCCACGACTGTCGCCCCAGGTACAGCAGCAACCACATCCTGAAGTACGCGGACGACACAACAGTTGTGGGTCTCATTCAGGACGATAAGGAACTGGCTTACAGGGAGGAAGTGCAACATCTTGTAGACTGGTGTAAGGTGAACAACCTGGTCCTGAATGTCGACAAAATGAAGGAGATCATCGTAGACTTCAGGAGATCCAGACCCAGCCACACACCCCTCCACATCAATGACACAGCAGTGGAAATCGTGAGCACAACCAAGTACCTGGGGGTGCAGATCACAGATGACCTCAGTTGGTCACTCCACACTTCCTCCCTGGCGAAGAAGGCACAGCAGCGCCTGCATTTCCTGCGACGGCTGAGAAGAGCCCCCCCCCCCGTCCTAACCACCTTCTACAGAGGGACAATAGAGACCCTGCTGACTAGCTGCATCTCCGTCTGGTCCGGGAGCTGCAGGGCCTCAGACTGGAAGTCTCTGCGGAGGGTGGTGAGGACGGCGGAGAAAATTATCGGGGCCCCACTCCCCACAATTCAGGACATAGCAGAGAGCCGCTGCATATCAAGAGCCCACCGGATCCTCTCTGACCCCACTCATCCCCAGCACACAGACTGTTCATTTGCATGGCATCGGGGAGAAGGTTCCGCAGCATCCGTTGCAGAACGGCCAGATTCAGGAACAGTTATTTCCCCCTGGCCACCAGACTGCTGAATGACAAATAACAACCACCCACACACTCATTCGTCTACCTCAAGGACAATGTACTCTCAGTGCACTTATCCATAAAATGGACAAAAAATCTACCTCCTGGTTGTGAAATGACCCCCCCCTATATTTGCACTACTTATTGTTTTTTGCACTATTCATTCTGTTTATTGCACTACTCATTCTGTTTACTCTGTTCCTTAGATGCTTTTTACTTATTTATTTAGTAGGTGTACTCCGGAAGCCAAGCAACAACGTCTCGTTGCCAAAAATCCCACTGTTTTGTGTATTCATGTGCAATGACAATAAAGGAAGTCTAAGTCTAAGTCTCTAAGTCTAAGTCTAAAATGTTCAACTGTTGGTCATCAACCTGGATGGGGCTGGGGCCTGAAGTGGATCACATGCATTTAAAAGACCAGTGCTCAAAACAACCTTTCTGGTGTCATTACTCAGAAATAGGATTGAATATGAACCTGTGGAGCTGAATTAATGAAGAATTCAGACCAAAACATAACATTTACAATTCATGTAGACAACAGGAAAATGTTTTAATATGCATAATTACATGTTTTAAACCAAACAAAATATCACTCCTTTAAGTGACTTCTCACTATTATTATTATTATATTAGTCTCTTAATTTATCTACTTTTCCAGTGTAATTCATATATTTTCCTAGATCTAATAATACTAATCATGTAGATTTTCAATAAGTTTATCAGAAACAGAAAAAACTGAAGAAAAAGTGTGGGTTTTTTTCACTCTTCCAAGACACTAAAAATGCCAAAAACGATAGAATTAAGCTGGAAGTGTGAATTTAAATAGGAACATGTGGTGCTGAATGCTGAATTCATACTCCAGAGTTCAGGATTCTTAGAACCTTGATGTCATCTGAAAAGACAGCCCATGTTCCCACCAGTTTTCAGCAGAGCATTTAGTATCAAGGATGAATCATCAACAGATGGTGTTGCACAATACACTAAGGATCACGATATGATGACATATGACCCAATGCTTCAGTAGTCTCTGAAATCCAATTTAGATCTAACTAGTTTAGCAAATAGTTCACTCATGCTACTGTCTAATATTTTGTGAAAATGAGAATTTTCACCAAGGAGTTTTTAGTTCTAGCAGAAAAGTACATTTGTGCATTTTAGTTTTTGTTAAAATGCTTATAAAGGTTCTAAATGATATGCACTGTAAAAAAAATTCTTACTGTTTAAGGGAAAAAACTAGCAGCTGTGGTTGTATTAATAATTCAGTAAAAACACATCAAACTGTAGCTATATCTACAGAGTAACATGAATATTTAATATTTTAAACACGTACATTTAACAGTATATGGACTGCACATTATATAGATCTGAATGATGCCACAGTGTTTTCTAAATCCACCAGGTCTAAACTGGGAGTAATTCAGGGTTGAGTGTCTTCAGTGTTTCATAAGGACACTTGGATATGTGAAAAGTTGGAACGAGAATTCAAACTGCCAACCATTTGCTCATTGGATGACCTGCTTAACCAATTGAACCACAGCCACCTGTTATTTTACATATAAAAATATATGAAATTGTTAAATGTTTCCTGCTTTATTACTATTATTACTGCGTTACTAACTTTGCAATGTATTTGCATTGACAGTTTTTTTTTTTGTAGTTGCAGTTTTACAACTTTTTTTGCTGTTAATTCCACAGCCATTTATGTCACAGTGTGTGGGTGAAACACAATGAAGAGTACTGGTAATCTATTGGCTGTATTTGGAGTAGTGTATCTACAACAAATAACAGCAGAATCCTAAGCAGACCTAAAGTACAGTCCCATGTCTTATCATTGGAGGAGAATATGAACACCTGCATGCAGAGATTCCTCAGAAAAAAAAAAGTCTTATTTTCTATTCTTACATTGGGACAAATAAAACATCCCTCTTATATAAAGGGCGATTTGAGCTATAATCAATTTCTCTGATAAGCTGTGACAGTGGCGTAAGATAAGGGACTGATGGAGGTGCTATCAAACATGAGGTGATAACTGTAATAAATATGGGATGAGCGATGAAGACACAGCTATAAATATAATTCTGACCTTTGTTCACCTTTACCCATTTCACTGGCTGCCCTTTTTTTCCCCCCCTTTGTCCTGTCATATATTAAACTTTTAGGGTGAAAACGACCATGGGTAGGGACAGAAAAAAACTCCTAAGCAAGCTGATGGAGGTCTCCTGAAGGGTGTTACGGCTCCCACAGTTGCTTTTCACCTCACCCTATCCTCCCCGCTTCTCTCTCTCTCTCTCTCTCTCTCTCTCTCTCTCTCTCTCTCTCTCTCTCTCTCTCTCTCTGTCTGGCTGACCATATTAGATTTTATGCGGAATTGTCTTGAGAGTGCGGTGCTAAATCAGTTTCCATTTCCCGGCCCCAAAGCTCCTCAGTCTGAGTCAGACTTTTGATGATTGTCCAAGAAATGTATTTTGGGCAAGGCAAGGTGATAGCCAGTGGGGGTATGTGGTGTGCTTGATTGAGGGGACTGAGCAGGAAACCAGGCTTACAGTTTTCTATAAAGGAAAAAAAAAACAAAAAAAAAACATGGAGAATTTTTTTTTACTTGCATTCACATTTTGGGATGTACATTAACAAATATTGCCTGTATTTAACTTTTGCTATTAAATGGTTACAGGAAAAGAAAGAAGACATGCCCTACTATATACAATCAGATGTGCACATTCCCTGCAGGAGAGTTTTTTCATTGTCACATTATGACAGAGGGAGTCAAGAATATGCAAGACTAGTTCAATCCATTTGCGTAACACTCGAACAGAGGTACATCCCAAACAGATGTGATGTGTCATTAAATTGTTAATGGCTGATGGGATTTTGAATAAAGGTCATCATCATCAGGAAATTCAGCAACCATTTCCACAGGTGGACTCTTTTTCTCTCTTTTTTTTTTTTTTTTTGCTCTAAATTCACCGTTTTATGTCTTCCCTTTTTTTTTGTCGAAGGGGCAAGGTGTCAAACAACTTCACCCATAATCAGTGATGGGTGGAGTTTAGGTGTTAGAGGCCACTAGCTCCACATCAGGATCAAATGCTATAAAATCACAGTTCAGGGCATGAATATATTGTGATATCGCCTTTGATGGCTGTACATACATTCATGTGTGATGGTGGGGGTTTGCATGTGCGCAGCAGGAGCGAATGGGAGAGAGAGAGAGAGAGAGAGAGAGAGAGAGAGGAGAGAGAGAGAGAGAGAGAGAGAGAGAGAGAGAGAGAGAGAGAGAGAGAGAGAGAGAAAGAGGGAGGGTTGTGGTGGAGATCGTCCCTGTTAATTGCAGCTACTTAGGCAGATCAATCAGAGCTCTGCTCAGTATGCAGGTCCTAAAGCTTACAGTGGACCAGGGGTCACAGTGACTTTAAAGCCAAAACTTTCTGCATTTTAATGAGGCTGTGTGAGTTATAGCACACAGGAGTCTAACCAAATGTACAAGCAGACGTGCAGATGAATTCCACCCTAACGTTCACAAACATGGAGGCAATGAATTTCCTTTCCATCTCATTGTCATGCTGCATGCCTCCTGATGTAACACACACCGACAACACCTACGTCTTTACTGTACAATTTAATTGATCCTGTTTTGAGACTAAAATGATATGCAAGAGGCTCTGTGTAATAATAATAATAATAATAATAATAATCATCTTTATTTGTATAGCACCTTTCATACAAACACTGTAGGCCAAAGTGCTTCACATTCATTAAAAATGTAAATACAATTTTAAGACAGGGTGAAAAAAAAAACACATAATAATTCAATTGCACAAAGTTATAAAATGTGTTAAAAAATTAGTTTATTAATATTTAGCAACATTAGATGCAGCTACATATGTGAAATATATAAAACTAGAAAAGGGTGTTTCATATGAGAGATGGGAGGTACTATACTTGTTTATACTGGTGATAATCAATCAATCAATAACAAATTATTGCATACAGAATAATAAACATGTAATAAACAGGGGATGCACGGTGGTGCAGTGGTTAGACCTCGTGCCTCACAGCAAGAAGGGCCCTGGTTCTATTCCCACACCAGACCTTTCTGTGTGGGTTCTCCAGTTTCCTCCCACCATCCAAACACATGCACTGATAGGTTAATTGTTTAATCTAAATTGCCCATAGGTGTGAATAAATAAAGCAAGTTCAGATAACATGACGAGACGAGAATAATAAACAATTCATCTGCAAGACACATTATGTAATAGGACACTCCAGAAACTGTCCTCAGCTTATGAACAGGGGTCCTTTAACGTGATGAAGACAAAATGTCCATTCTAATCATGAAAAAATTAAGATGTTCTGAATCACTACAAACCCATTTTAGAAGAGTTAGAATATTCCCTTTTCCTGAGTCCTACTGTGTGAGATTTTAAAGTATGTTATTCCATTTCACCTAATCGTACAGCGCTGCTTTATTTGTATTATAAGTATTATAGGATATTATCTCTAAGACATAAATCAATGATACTGTGAAAGCAACATGTAATCTACCGTTGCTGAAAAAAATATTAGACCATCAAAAGTCACCAAAAACAATAATTATGCAATCAAGTGCGAACTCTTGTGTGCATCATGTGACTAAAACAAGACATGGAATTTCTAAAAGCACTCTTTTTGTCAGTGCAATGATGGAAGTGATTTAGGTTATTATCAAGAAAACGTGAAAAATGGATTGGTATCACCTCTGGAATTGAACGATGTTTCTTGTTACCATTATATTTGTCCAAAGAAATGTACTTATAGATGGACCTGACACTAAAGTGAAGAAGAAATTGACAAAAACAAGGAGAGTCTCAAATAAAATAATATTTTATGCCACTGTATTGTTTTAGTCCTTGAGAAATACTTATTTTTTTCATCCCTCTGTCATCGTGAAACAAATGCTGTTGTCGTTCATGCCCATTTCATCGACAAACAAACAGGTTCAAAAAACACAATGTGTATATTCCTTGACAGAACAAAAAAAAGAAAGACATTTTCCCTTCATCTCAATTGTGAATTGTTGTGATAGTGCCGAAGAAAAATTGAAGGAAGCAAAAACAATAAAGGATGATGAAACATACCATAGAATACCAATGAAACCGAGGGCTTGGTGGTAATTTAAATATATCCTCAGTGTCAGAAAAAAAAACCCCACTAAAAGGCAGCACAAAGAGTGAGCTGTATGTCAATATAGTCAAAACTGGTTTTATTTGAACATAAAATCTCCTAATTAAAGTAAATGTAGAAACTTGAAGAGAATTACTGAGACTAAAAGAAGAGAAATGGAAAAAGTGGAGTCATTAGCATATTATTATCCACGTTTTTATTAGGAAATGCCCTTCAATATAGTACAAATGACACGGCAATATGTAATTATCCCACTTAATGTTCCACACAAAGCTTAAAATACTCACAACCTCAAACAATTTCTCACTTTTCTACACCCTAGATATTTCTTATTTCATCCTACATCCTAGCAATCCTAATTACCTTACTGCACTGACATAGAAACTGTATCTTCTCAAATCAAGAATTTATGACTTATACTTCAGTAGTTAATTTTTTATTTTTTATTTTTTTTGCAGTACACACACAATCCACATCCTTCTAAGGTAAAATCCAATCAGTGTGGATCACCCTTAAGTCCAGAATGGCAATATTGAAGTGCTGGCAGTTGAGCTGTAGCCATGACCTTCAGATGTAACTGAGACCAGATATACACAGGGGGGTTTGAATGCACCAGGTGAGCCCCCACTCCAAACACCTCTGAACTATTCAGTCATTTCTTCAAACAACAGCCACCCAAGCACTAAAAACCATCCCTCTTACACCATGACTTAAGGCCAGAGGGTTATATCACTAGCTTGTAGGGAGTTTTTTTTTTTTTTTATCTCCTTGGGGGGGGGTTGTGCCTTGGACATAAGTGCTAAGCAGACAAAAGAAAAGAAAAGAAAACAAAGCTGAAGACCACAGGCTGCCTGTTTCTTTCCATAGACACCTTGGTCCTAAAGAGCCAAAATGTCCGCTCTCCTTCATTTCTCAGTCCTCATTTATTATTCATCTGCAGACCTCTGGCCCCATCAGAAAGCCTTGTTAAATCTTCTGAGGGATTCTTTTATTCCTCTTCCCACAACTCATTTTCTGCCTTCACAGAACATATAACATGGACACCGATTGAAAGACGTTTCCTTCTGGGAAGAACAACACACACTCGACTCTGTCAAGCCTCCTTCTTCTTCTTCTTCTTTTTCGTTTTTTTTTTTTTTAATATCATGAAGCTTTTCAAAACTTTTGAGTTAAGACACTTTATCTACAGTGGAATAAATCATCAAAGAGATATTTGGTTGTACAAAGACAATAAAATATGACAGCAATCGTGCCTTGACTGAAAATCTGAACATATTAAACAATGTCGCAATCTGTCAGAGACATCTACGTCGTTGGGTTATGAAGATGATTCGTTAATATTTAAATAGATACATATGAAAGCTCATGTCAGTTGTCAACTTAGACTGATGATTACAACCACTAATATCCAAGTTCAAAATTGCACATTATTTTGGATCGTTGCCTCATTTTGCAGTGACAGGTAAAATAAAATCTGTGAAATGAATTGCCAGTAAGCAACAGTAGATGAAAAATTGGGATGATTGATTGTCAGTCATTTAATTAAATATACTAATAATACACTACTGGTAAAAGTTAATTACTAAAGCTGGATAATATTTATTGTGCAGTAAACTACTTACTACCAGGGGTGTGACGAGACACTCAGCTCACGAGACGAGATTTTAAGAAAACTAAATTATATATTATTATATACTCCTTCAAAGTCAACGTCATTCAAACATAAGAGGAAGTTGACTGGACTAAAGAAAACTGCATGGAAACGCTGTTGTTTATATAGATGACAGACCTACAGCAGAACTACAAATGTCTAGTTGTTATGTTGTCAGTTGTCAGAAGGGACGGCCATGGCTCAGTTGGGAGAGCGGGTCGTCCATTGACCGAACGGGGTTGGCGGTTCGATTCCCGCTCTGTCCTAGTCAGTCCGTTGTGTCCTTGCCTTGTGTACCCTCCTTGCCTCCAGTGTCACTCACACTGGTGTATGAATGAGTATGAATGTTGGGTGGTGGTCAGAGGGGCCGTAGGCGCGAAATGGCAGCCACACTTCTGTCAGTCTGCCCCAGGGCAACTGTGACTACATATGTAGTTTACCACCACCAGAGGGAGCATGTGAGAATAATGGAACACTAATGTGAAGCGCTTTGGGTGCCTTGAAAAGCGCTATATAAATCTGATCCATTATTATAGAATTGTTACAAGGACAGAGTTAAACTGTATAGAATTCCATCTGGATCTCACCCATTAAAAAAAAAAAAAATCGACAACATCTGTGGTTACAAAGATCCAGCGTGTGGACTGGGATGAAAGAACGATCAGGAATGTCTGTTTGTCTGTCCTTCCTATTCTAACCACAATCTGGACCTTGAATAAAACTGCTGCAGCATGACCCAAACCTACAATGAAGTAGACTGAAAATAAAATATCCATATCCAAATAGGTGGTTATGTGATTAACCTGGTAAATTGAACCAGAGGAAGTGATACCAAAGAGCGTATATATAAAGAGGTCTAACTCCGCTCCGCGCAGCCCTGTTTACAGTTACATGGCAGCTCCACAGCGCCCTCTATCGAGCGTGGAAACCAGTGCCAGCAAGTGTCTGCCTCCAGCCTTTGAATAGCATAATTGCACAAACATAAAAAAGTCAAATCCATTATTAATTCATCGATTGATTGATAAATAAGATTGGAATTAATAAAATAACTTACTTGTTTTCAAGTTTTTCAAATGAACATGTCAGGAAAGACAATTAATGGCGGATTGTTCTTTTGTTTATATCCAGTTGGTAGACTCCTTATTACTCATGATCAAACCATCAAACCATCACTAACCCTAAAGATGATACCAGGCAAAACACGTTTTTTGATCAAGAAACAGGCTTTTGTTTAATTAAAATACAGCGTTTTAATGTTTGTTTATGGGCGATAATGAGGTAAAAACACAGCCCCTACAATGAGAAAAATGTCTGCATCACACGCCATCAGATTCACTTTCATTTCATAAACAAAAACTGACAATTTAAAATAACCAGACTAATTATCAATCTGACACACAAAATAAAATGTTTACATTGACAAATATCATAACTATCATAAGTCGATTGTATTACTCTAATTGAAACAGGTAAATTGACACTATCCAAATCAAGTAGTGTGATGGTTTGATCTGAGTAATAAGGAGTCTACCAACTGGATATAAACAAAAGAACAAGCCGCCATTAATTGTCTTTCCTGACATGCTCTACGCTCGATAGAGGGCGCTGTGGAGCTGCCATGACACGGTAAACAGGGCAGAGTGAGACCTCTTTAGTTATACGCTCTTTGGTGATACTGCTAGTGAACCTGCTAACAGATTAGCCTGTTAGCTTTCTCTAGTTAAGACAATAATGACTCCAGCCTCTTCTATTATAAACACCACCTCTAGGTTATGAGCATGTGTAAAACATGTTTGACACATGCACACACATAACAGTCGTTTGTGTCTAAACACTTTTAGGCGCGAAGTTTTTCATGAGTGTACATAGAAGGTTTGTTACGTATACGTCAGGCTATTGTATACTAGGAAACTTACCAACATCTTCTGTCCACTCTTTTATCAAGTAAGGATCCAGTAGGTGATGCTCATTTTTAATTATTATTTTATTTATGTAGCATTTTAGATCTGGAAAAGACAGATGTAGCATAGTCTGACAGCTTAATATCGACCGACGGACAGTCCTGGCTGCGCGTGCATCCAAGCATCAATCGGTTAGTTTACAAACATGTCAGTTACGGCGTGCGTGAGGCAAGGTGCGTTCACAAACCGTAGGAATTTTTAAAATCCTGGGTACAGGTGGTGACTGTTACCTTGTAGCAAAAGTGAAGCATGCGAGATTAACTTTTTACGAACTCAATACACTCAACAACCAAGGGCACATAAACAGTTACAGTTGTTTTATTTTTCCCATGCAATCAGTAAATAAGCATTTATAAATATAATATATATATTTTTAAATAAATCAGATAGTTGGGGCTTAAGTCCATGTGGGCCCCTGATCCATGTGGGCCCGGGGCGACCCCCTACCCCCCCCCCCCCTTTTTGTTCAGTAACTTTATGCTTATTTCAACAGTGTAAACTTTTCATGAACTCAAACAGGTGTGTGTTCACATTTTGTCAACACATAATATATAACTATGAGTAGAACTGACAGGTAAAATACAAACTGGATACCCTGTAGGACTTTTTTGTGGTGTGGTTAAATCTTATCTCTTTATAAAATAATATATGATATCTGTATTAAAGGAGTTACAGTCACACACACACACACACAAAAAGAAGGAGAACAGGAGTATGACCTCATTAATTCATTCACCAAAACTTATTCTGAGGGTATGAAAAGTTAATCATTCTTGTGACCTTTCCACTGCTTAAAAATGTGATGGTGACTTTTTGAGATATTTTGATAAAAAGCATGCAGACACGCAAATGAAATGGGGCAGAAACATGGACCTGAGGAACTCAATCCATGGAAGTAAAGAATTTATTGCCACTTGTTCCACGATTGATCCCAGTGTCAGTGTGATTTATTACTTGTGCTTTAAAAAGTCAAGGTGGATCTAGGCAAAGTCACACAGAGCAAAGCAACACTGCTGGGCTTCTTAGGAATATACTAAAGAACACCGTACTGAGGAGAATGTTGTTTTTTTCTGTTAAATAACAAATAGAATTATTTATTTATTTATTTATTATTGTGTTCCATAAACCTGGTAACAAACATACATATGTTGTTTTACAGATATAGTCATTATTATTATTATTATTATTATTATTATTATTATTATTATTATTATTATTATTATTATTATTATTATTATTATTATTATTATTATTATTATTATTATTATTATTATTATTATATATTACCCCTCTATCCTATACTGATTTAAGAAACTGATTCAGTTTCCATCAACATCCTTTTTTTAAATTCACATAAGTCCAGTTGTTATTGCAGTTTTGTGTGATATACCAAATGCACTACGCCTCAAAAAACATCTAAACTTTTTTTAAACTAAAGAAAAAAATTTTGGCAAAAATGTTGCTTTTCCATTTGATAAAGTTTTATATACAAGTTATATTTATGCAATTTCAGGGTCAATGGTAAAAGTAGCTATTGTGGTCCAGTGGTCAATATGTATATATGATGAAATTTATATAAATATGGGTCATTTCAATACAGATAATAAACACATTTTGAACCCAACAGTGGCACTCAGCCCAGTTATGGCATGTTGCTCTTGGATCCCAGCCCTGGAGACCCCACATATCTACAGAACCATGGCTCAGGAAGTCAAATAAGCAAAGGGTTGAAGGGTTGGCAGTTCAAATCCCCCTCTGTCCGAGTCAATCCATTGTATCCTTGGGCAAGACACTTCACCCTCTTTGCCTCCAGTGTCACTCACACTGGTGCATTTTTGGTGGTGGTGGGGGTGGGGGGGAGGGTGGGCTATTTGGCATGAATTGACAGTACCACTTCTGTCAACGTGCCCCAGGGCAGCTGTGACTACAGAAGTAGTTTACCACCACCAGAGAGAGAATGTGAGAGTGAATGGATCAATAATGCAAAAGTACTTTGGGTCCCTTGAAAAGTATGTTGTTCTAAAAGTGATGTTCTAAAATACATGTTCCTTTCACCTTACATATGTTTTTCTTGGATTTTTATTTATTTATTGTTTATTTTTTTTCCTACTATTTTCCAAAGAACCAAATATGCTAACTTCACTGACCTCGATTGTCTACATAACAATAGAAATTTCTGGAAAAATTTCACAAAAGGAAGCCATTATTGTCATTTCTTTCATGAAATGTTAAAATTCTAATGTGAATTCCCTATAAAGGGTTACCATTTACCTCCACTAAAATGACTCCCACAGATGTACATTTCTTGTGTGATTCCATGAAGCACTTTTCTCAGTTTCTTCTCCTCTGTTTAATTTATCTCCGTAATGCCTAATGGTCGACACCAGGACGGTATGGCGCACAAATCGTATTTTGTGAGGTGTGTTTTTGTTTGTGTGTGACTTCTGATTGGGTGTAATCGTCTGCGGGCGGTATTGGATCTGTGGTTAATGGGAGAAAAAAAACAAATGAGTTTCCAAGGTCAGTCTTAAAAGCGCTGGTCATAATTGAGCCGTCCCTGTAGATCTATCAAAAACAACAATAAACAAATGCCAATAATATCCCACAGGCCGATTACAGAGGCATCATCCTTCTCTCCTTCAGGAGGTGGGTGAAGAGATAGAAGAAAAAGACAAAATGACCTTCATAGGCTGACAGAGAAGACCGACAGAAGTGCTTCTAACAACACAAAAAAATCAAACAATGTATAGCTAAACGTGCACTATTCTTTTTTTCTTTTTTTTTTAACATGTATTTAACTTTTTTATAACAATCTTTTCAACTGAAATGATGTTTTCACCTCAATATTAAGAAATAAACGTTTGACAAGTGTCATTTTAGCATGGACATTTATCATCCACTCGGCAGGTTTTCTTTCTTCCTGTGCTGCTTTTTGTCTGAATACCCTGTGGTTTGTGTGTACGAGCTGTTAGTTTTACAGAGTGAGTGCCAGATGATGCGGTATATGAGGAGACAGGTGAAACCATGCTAATGATATTGAACCTGGCAACACTGTCAAAACGCCCCCCAACACAGATGACACATTGTATTCCCCTGACACCACGGCATCCTGAAATAACTACATTGCTATGTTAAGAGAAAAGCATCTGTGTGTCTATGTGTGTGTGTGTGTGTGTGTACATCCATGCTGGTTTTATCTGTGTGGGTGCAGTGTGTGCATTTCTGAATGTACATGACTCAGAGCATAGCCTTCCACAGCTGATACCGATGCGAATAAGCTTTACAGTAAATGCACTACACAGCTTTAGGTTATTTAATTACAGTTTATGATGCTTTAAAAGTCATAAAATAAACACAGGGTTTATTAGGGCTGCACGATATTGGTATAGAGGTAGGTATAGAGCATTGCAGAAACAATAATATTAAAATATATAATTATATAAAATACATTGACATTGAACTGAATATCCTCCACAGGTAAATTTTAAATACAGTCATACTACATCAACAATATATATATTAATATAGAGTGAAAATAGCTCAAATATAAGTAAAAATAGCTCAGAATAAGTTATGATTAAAAAGAAGTGGTGTTAAAAGTTCAAAAGTCTATTCTCTTTACCCTTTAACTGTAAAGCTACTCTTCCTGTTGTACAGTAAATAATCTTGCCACATAGAAAAAAAAAAAACATAAACGAAATAGAATCTAATCAAACCAAACAAACAAACAAGAACAAAGATTAAATTTCTAAAATGTATTTCTGAAAACCGACAGTGTTATTACAGATAATATCCACGTGACCCCACACACTTGTTCTCCTCAACCTTGAAGCGGTTCTCTTCAGTCCTTCATGACAGTACACAGTCTGTTTTTAAGTAGAACATTTTTATTTTTTTTCCCATCCCGCCACGTTCCTTTTTTTTTTTTTTTTTTTTTTCAAAGATGACTGTATTTCAATAAATCCCTCTGAAAGATACTTGAACATTTAAAAGCTTCTACTTGAACAAGGGTCACCCTCTGACCAACTCCTACGATCCACAAGTAGCAGTTATTCAATCTTTTTCCTCTTATTTTTTTGTACTTTCTAACAATAATCTATTGCTAGAGGGCACGGGAGAGTTTAATTTAAAATGTTCCTCAAAAGGTAATCATCATACAATTGTGCCATAGAAGTTAATCCACTTTGTTCATAATGACCATATAGCCAATCAAATAATAATGGGCCAACAAGTAATCAGCCCCTGAAGATGTCAAGTGTGTGCACTGTTGCTTTCTCATAGACATCGCATCGCACTGCACGGTCGAAATTTTACTGAGTTCAATTAGGAAAACTTTTTCAAAATATTCTGTCAGTACATGGATATTCTAGTCTAGTCTAGTCTAGTCTAGTCTAGGCCATTCCGGTCTATTCTGTTTAAAACTCTGGTTTAGATCAGCTCTAATTCTAATGTCTTCTTCTTCATTGTCCTCTTCGCCCACTCTGCAGCATAGAGTCTCTGTGAGAAGTCTCCAGCATTTCTAGTTCTTTGCAGTTTTCTTGATTCTGCCAGGTCATCTTAGATTGTTCTAGGTCTTTCTTCACTCCTCCACTTTCTTAAAGTGTGTCCAATCCAATGCTATTTCCTTCTTCCAATGGTGATTTCAATAGGTTCCTGACCTGTTATTTCCAGTAGTTCTTGGTTCTTAATATTTCTAGGCCACCAGATTCCATGTAGGTACCAGAGTCTTGGGTTAACAAACACTTGGTAGTTTCTTTCTGTTGTGTTTTGTCAGACCCCATGTGTCACATTCATACAGCAGGATGGAATTCACATTAGTCTTGAACAGTCTGAGCTTGGTTTTTAGTGAGAAGTAATTGTAATGCGTCATGAGATAATGTTTGTTATGACGTGATACTTAAATTACATTAAATATTCTAGTCTAGCCTATTATAGTTTGTTTAAATCTGGTTTAGTCCAGCTTTATTTGTCAAGTGTTATGATATAACATTTGTTATGATGTGATGCTATTTAAATAAAATATGATATTGTATTGTATTGTATTGTATTTGTAGTGTCATGAGATATTCTTTTCTATTCTATTCATTTATGTCCTCCAGATGTCAAGGTAAACATACTCTGAAAAATAAGAGAGGAACAGTAGAGGATAATATTAGAGGATATAGAAGGTAGAAGGACAAACACTCTAATGTAAAGGGTTAGGGTTAGACCGCTGCTTATTTCAGATATTACCAAACATACAAATCAGTTTTTTTCTCCTTTTGTTTTTTCTTATTGTTTTTAGGTTTATGTGGCCATTAAATGCATGCATGATTTAACAGTAGCCCATTAGTAACACCAACTTACTGGCATTCATAAAACTAAATGGCATATAAGCCTATGTTGCTACACAATCTGCTCCCATGCACTTTTTATAATGAAGGTACAGAATAGTGCCGAGTCAGAATTTTCCCCTTAAACAATAGGCCTCAAAGCTCCTACGTATTAAAGGGTAGTACAGTACATAAAGGTCACCATAAAGTAGAAAGCAACCTCATTAGCTGGAAGTGGGTAACATATACAAAATAATATCAGCCATTAAACTTGTTCAATTTGAATTCTGATGAGCTTTTAAAAGAACAAACTGAAAGGATTTGATTCTTAAAATCTCTTTTCAACTTTTGATTAAAAACTTGATTTTTATTAAGTAAATTCAAACATAGTAATTAAATCTTAAATAATGAAATTATTAGTTCAATTATTTTGGATTTACAAAAGATTTAGCACATGTTGATTAAATCCAAATTAACTTTAAGAGGAAAACTGTCCAATATTTACTAATTATCTGGAAAATACTAATTCAGATATACCAAATATCTGCAAAAAAAAAACCTCATTTAGATTCAATAAGGTGGAATTCATTCATATTCCTAAATATCTGGATGACATTGATTTATACATTGTTGACTTGACTGATAAAATATAATTAATTTCTACACAAATGAAAATAAAATAAAAGGTACAGACACTGGTACAAGTAGTACCAGTAACAGGTTGTATCTTTGGACAAAAATGAGTAAAATAAAAGGTCATCATAGCAATACACCAAACTGCACAAAGTCATGTAGAGTTTAACCCATTAAACTTCCAAGGGGCACATACAGTATAGGCCAAAAGTAGTCGCTCAAAAACGTTAAGCAAAATACCCAAACCTGTCCCAAATGGTCACATGACCAGAGATTCTCACGCATCAGAAGATACTGTATAAACCACTTTCCGATATAATAACACAGCAGGTACAATGACCCATTTGTTCAAAATACAAATAAACAGCTGATCTGAACCTGTATGTCTCATAATTATCCACAGAGGAACCATATTCCAACAAACACAGTCATAGTCCAACAAAAATATCCCAAATAAACAAAATAAAAAGTCCAAATGTAGTTCATATATATAATCCAAAACACATCAAAACATTAATAAATACCTACAAATGGCTATTGTATCATTTAACAGCACCCCGCTTGCAATGTCCCATTTTCGTTTTAATATTTTCATTTATAATATGAACAAACACCAATTGCATGTTATCAAAATGGTTCAAGAACAGCCTTCAAATGACTTTATTAAGACATTTAGATGAAATTGAGAAGAAGATTAAAAGGTTAATATAATTTATTTTCTTTGTATTAATTAATCCCAGTTGCATTTTTGTCGTGTGTATGTGCATGTATGTCATTTTTAGACTCAACAGCTTCTACCCACATCCTTCACTTGTACTCTCCTACTCCCATTGTACATACTTTTTTAGCTTGTACATCTCCAACACTGTTCACAGATCTTTAACTATTGTTAGATCCCAGTGACTATTGATTCAGTTACCATTGCAACCACTATTGGCATGTTTTCACTTGACTGTTCTTTTTTTTTTTTCTCTCTCTCTCTTTCTGAACATAAATAAACAAGGCTCCAAATACCATCTATCATTATCACCAGCCTGCAGACATTGTTACTCCTGTCCTTTTGTTCAGATGGCACCTGTCTCGTCTCTTGTACCAAGGTAGAAGAAGTAAAGCAATTGAGGTTGTAATTATACAGATCAGGTGGTGCAGTGTCGTTTTTATGCATTTTGGCAAGAAATTGGGCTCCCATTTCAACCCACTCAGGGCGTTTCTTACCGCAAGCTTCAAGAGCTGGTTCTATAGACTTTGACGTGTGGTTAAAACTAAAAGCATGCAAAACCTTTCACATAAATTATGATGATTTTTATTTATTTACTTATTTATTTTGGATGGAGAGAAAAATATAGAGCTTCATTCCTCAGCTTTCACCTCTTAATCCAAATTTTTTTAAAAAAAGAAAAGAAAAGTCAATAAACTACAAAAGCACTCGGCAAGGGTAGACCTCCGCCAAAGTAGATCAGTATCAACATTTTTGGAAAATTTCATCAGAATCCATCTATATCTTGATTTGAATGCTTTATTTCGAACATGTGCAGAATGCAACAATAATCAATATAACAATAATCAATACAACAACAACAGCAGCAATAATAATAATAATAATAATAATAATAATAATACACAATGACATGTCCGAAAAGGAGTAGGATGAAGCATAAGCTTATTTAATCCTACCCCTTCTTCACTTCCCCAATAACCTGAATTCATCTTATAGCAATATAGTGCATAGTACAAAAATGATGATGATAATACAAATAATAACAATAGCAATAATAATAATAATAATAATAATAATAATAATAATAATAATAATAATAATAATAATAATAATAATAATAATAATAATAATAATAATAATAATAATAATAATAATAATAATAATAATAATAATAATAATAATAGTAAAAAATAACTGAAGTACTAAACATATACATATATACAAAAACAAAACAACAACAAATGAGCAGATAGGAAAGTAGGTAACAAATAATTTTTTTTTGGGGGGGGGGGGGGTCTTTCTAATTTATCAGCATTTTGTTCTCATTTTTTATTTTATTTTATTATTTTTTAAATTTTAAATTTAAATTTTATTTTTAACCCCACAGAGGGGGAGTCAACATTTCTTGAGATCAATGCATATTCCAGCCAAATACTCCAATATGTAGTGCATGTGTGTGACCATCATCGGTCCTCCCGAAAGCTGAGCAGACATCCCCCATTTGAACTCTCTATTATAAGCCAGGGAGGGCAGTGCTACACCTCAGTAATGTGTGGGGGAAACAAAGACTGGACAGGACGGACAGGATGAGTGAGTTATCATGCCAACAGATAGACAAACCCCACTGAAAATATAATCGCCTTCGTTATTTCATGCTTCATACTAAAAGGAGAGTCACAAAATGAAACATGATTGTTTAGTAATTACAGTTAATTTCTTATTTCCTCAGAAGGTCCACATAACAAAGTCAATTATGGATTTTTGCTTAATGACTCTAAGTACTACTATGACTTGAACAAATAATGGTAGAAATGGTATATATATAAAAAAAAAAAAATATTAAATAAATAAAGGAAATAATAAACTAGAAAAACACTCGAAAAGGGCAGATGAGTGCCACCCCCCCCCCCCCCCCCCACACACACACACACACACACACACACACCACCACCACCACCAAATTTGAATACTTTGTCCTTTGTGCCAGTAGCAACATTTCGTGAAAATGTCATGAAAATCCATCCCTAGGTATTTCAGTTATCCAGACAGACAGACAGACAGACAGACAGACAAACCCTGATGAAACCATAATGGAGGTAATCATCTTTTTGATTGTACAACAACCAACGTTCAGAGTTTTTCTTGGAATCATTTGCTGCCAAAATATTTTCCTTTTCCACTGGAATCAAATCCAGTTTTGCTTCTTAGCTTCTGTGAGACTTAATAGAAATCTACATTGTTTAAATATGTTTAATTATGTGCCAATTAACATAAGTAAGAATATTCACTTGCAATTCATACTATTGCTAAAGTTGTTTTTATGGTCGTCTATCGAGGTCTTGATATGTTTAAAAGGTTAATGATTCATCTTTTCATTTTCCCACTCAGTGTGATTGAAACACTAACACTCAGATTCCTTTAGTCTTTAGATTTTCTGGTTTCTATAATTATTTGGTGCTATTTGATGCTCTCTATTTCTAGTCAAATCCTCATTTTAAGAGGCATATGAGCCTGTTAATATCACCAGGATGGCTGACAGTTGATTTATTTAGTTTCTATGCTTAGTTTGGTATTAGGAATTTTGACATTTTCTGTAAATATTGTCATGTTTCTGTTAATAAATAAATAATATGTCACTTATGTGTTGGGTGCATTCAAGATAAATATGGGTAGATGGTAAAATAATAAAAAAAAATATTATATGTCACACTATATGCAGTTACAAACAACAAATGTGCATTTATCTTATTTAACATGTGCTGACATTAAATAATATTTAGGAAATCCATGTTACTTTTGTAGGAAATCATTCAGCCATGTTTAGCATGTGTAAAAGAAGTACATTTCTTAATACATTGTTGTAAACCTTATCAATATATATTTTTTAAATTATTTTATTTTGTATTTCATCTCTTTCTTGTTCTTTTGGATAATAAAGTACAAAAGCAAAACTGGATTTTTTTTTTTTTGTTTTCTTATTATTTTTGCCATGAACGCAATAATACTAAATCAGAAATTTTCAAAAATATCTTGTAGGGTTATCTTGTTATGGTCACTGTACTCAGTTTTGTGAGTATGGGCAGGAAATTTAGGGGGGGCTAACGTCACAATTGAGATAAAAAGTGATCATGACTTTTGAAAAAAAAAAATATGAGATTAAATAAAAATTTTAAGAGAAAAGTCAAAATTGTGATATAATAGTTATATAATTATAATATATAAAGTCACAGTTTCTCTCCTCCACTGATTTTTCCTCTAGTGATTTATTTTTCTTACTGTCACATTTGCTTAGTTTGAAAAAAGTACCAAGTCTATTCTGAGAATGTAAGGAGTATAAATTATAGATATTTATGCAAAAATGTAGGGAGTAAAAGTAAAAAATTGCCAGAAAAATAAATACAGATACCTAAAAAAAAAATAACTTTTTTTACTTAGTTACTTTCCACCTCTGGTGAACATTTCCATTTAAACATCATATATTGCAGGATACAACACTGTGTTTTTTCATGAAGGGGGTAAATCTCTCCTCGCTCCATAGGATTTGGATCCCATGAATGTTAAACTGAGTTTCTTCCTCTGACAGTAAAGCCACATGTTTGGCTATCTCATGCATGTGATAATGAACCACATCAGAATATCTAAGAGACGGCAGTAGATCAACCAGAGATGGACATCTGGTGTCCCAGTTGCTCCTCTCTTTCATCTCATACAGACCTCTGTCCCATGTGGTACTTTCTCTATGTGTGTGTATCCATGCAACTCCCTTTTCCCTTTAAAAAAAAAAAAAAAAAAAGTTGCACTGGCTCCCTACCATCTCACCTAGAATGTGAAGACAGATATGAATTGTCTGAATAGCAAATGTGATAGATATAGGGGGAAGGAGAATGAGGCAACAGATAAGCAGCTTCCTGAGGACACATTGGATGAGTCATCCAGCCGCAGAAAACTGCCAAAACTCAACCACAACTTCTACTTCCACTGGCTCTTCATCTACATTGTCCTTCCTGGTGTCCACCCACATTTTTTTTTTTTTTTTTTCCCCCCCAGGAGATATTTTCTTTTAATTAGTTTGAGGGTCGCTGACAAAGCCATTTCCTTCTAATACATAAAGCAAAGTATGGGGTGCAAAAAACAGATAGAGGAGCCTTTATTCTACCATTGTCTTTGATTTCCTTTTGTTTAGTATTCACATTTTTTTTTCATCTTTTTGTAGAGATTAGCATTTATTCTCTCTCTTTTGTCATCATACTGCGTAATCCTTCCCTCTGTTATACTCTTCTGCTCCATGCTTACTTTGGGGATGATAGGCTATGCAAATGGGAGCTGTATTCAACATTATCTGTTTATGGTTCTCAACTACAACAATCTAAAGAAGAGAAAACATGAGTAGGAAATCACATTGAGCAGGATGTGCTTAATGTTGCACTTTTACACTAATGCATGTATCTGCATCCTTGTGTCCTTACAAATGGGGCATTTGTATTTTTTTTTTTTTTTTTGTACTGGTAGACATTAGCTGACCTTCCAGACACTCCGTAAATGCAGTATGAACTTTGAATAACTCATATGTTGCAAAGTATCGATGAATGCAGTGAAGGAGGAAGGTCACCATTTTTTGTTGAGAGGCCATTATGGTTGGAAAATTATTATTCTGTTATGTGATACATTGTGTGTCATGTGTTTTATGTACACTTATCACTGTGTATGACTCTGACCTTGACCTTGCAAAAGACTTTAGGACGTCCTGGTTGAATAGAAGATAATCTTTATTTTTGTCAGTACATTCTAAAAAGTGTGACTGGGTTTCATTAATATTAAAATAAATTCTATTAAACTCTACATGGGAAAAGCACTTTGTGCAGTTGGGTATATTGTTATGTTGAGTTAATGGCATTTTAATTATTTATCAATTGCATTTAACTAATTTCTGTTTGAATAATATCAGTTGAAAATCACTGTGTAGAAATTAATTATATTTTGTCAGCAAAGTCAACAACATATGGATCAATACCATCCAAATGTTTAGGAATTATTAATTAATTCCTCCTCAGTAAGTCTAACTGATTTTTGTAGATATGTGGTCTATCTGAATTAGTATTTTCCACATAATTAGTAAATATTGGACAACATTGATTTGGATTTACTCAAACATGTGCCAACTCTTAATGAAATATTTTGGATTTAATTATTCTGTTTACAGTAAATGAACCAATAAAAAATAAAAAAATAAATAAAATAAAAATAAAACCAATAGTTTTTTTTTTTAAATCAAAGCTGAAATACTTAAAATCTATTTTAATTGCCATAGTTTAATTAAGTAGACAACGGTCAAACTTTTCAAAGTGCAGTAGTTTGTCACACATTCTGAAATGTGTCTTCTGTTTTTAAGCCTTCACTAGATCATGCGTTCAACCAACCTAGGTACCAAGAACAGTAGGCTCACAATATTAGCAGGCTCCATGGGTGAAGATTGGGGGCGGGGGTGCTTTGCTCACTAACCACTAACGCTCTAGTAGTCTAGAGAATAGAACCAGCAATACTTTGGCCAAATGCAATGGCACAACAATTACATTTTAAACATATGGAGTATTCACTTAATGAGATGTTACTGACTGATGTGGCATGTTTATGATGAAACAGAATGTGTGTGTGTGTGTGTGTGTGTGTGTGTGTGTGTGTGTGTGTGTGTGTGTGTGTGTGTGTGTGTGTGTGTGTGTGTGTGTGTGTGTGTGTATATATATAAAACAGCATGTATTTTTCCAAGTACTCAACAACCAAATGTGCAAAAACTAACAAAGAAATGCTGGCTTATGTGAACAGGACCACATGGCCCGGAGGTACCAGACCAGACTGAGGAACAGGACCAAGGAACCAGGAGCCAACCAGAACACACCAAATCCAGCAAGCCCGCTGAGTTACTGAAGTGGAACCACTTAAATAGTTTGTTTGTTCGTTTATTCAATTCGCACAAAAGAAGATAACAGAGAAAATAATACAATACAATATTTAAAAACAGGTGCAGGAGGAGGGGAAAAAGCATGTAAGCTTATACTATGCCCTCCTCCTCTAAAGTGAACAAAATCAATCATAATATAGAATACAGTTATACATTGTAAATAAATAATAAATAACAATAAGGTTAATCTAATAATGAACCGTATTAAAATAAGTAATTTAAAAGTACATCCCGTCGTCACCTGCAACACTACCACAGAGCATCCCCCAAGTGTCCAAAGGACGTCATATTATCTTGATTTAGTTACTAGACTTTTGAAGGATATGTTAAACCATTCAAACATTGCGCTTTTGATCTCTAATAAACATGAACAATAATAAGAGGAAATCCATTTGTGTGATTTAAATACTTACTAGAACAAGTAGATGCTAGTTGTAATTTGAAGCTGCATGTGTTAAGCATCCGGTATCAATGAGACATTCACACACAGAGCTTCACACCCACAGGAGTCTTTCAACATAAGCACATTCTCTCTTAAATTAAATAGCAGCACACAAACGACCAACTGTTAACAGGTTGATTATCTCGAGATAACAAAGCTCATTTTCTCATTAACCCATTATTACTAGAAAATTAGCTATGCTATTCAGATAATAAAATAATTAACTTGCGATCTTCAGATCTTCATAGCGTTAGAAAATAATTGCAATCATGGCGGGTTTTGCCTTTCATAGTCATGTAAACTAATGAAGCACATCATTTTAGTTTAGGCTTGAGCGTGCTTTGCTCTCAATCTGTCTAAAGTGATATTCGATGCTTCTTCCTCATGTTAAACTATACTTTAACCAGGCCAGGTTGTATTAAATCTGTTAGTTATCTAAGTAAAGTGGAAGTGGGCCAAAATTTGTTCCATTATGGAGCAGACACTGCAGACGCTCATCCAGCCTGAGCTCTGCTTCCATTAGCCTTTATTGGTCTTACAGTCTAAAACCACTCTGAGAAGATAGCATGTGGTCATATAGTGTTTTATGCTTCTACACTTGTTGGAGTTAGAACCTATAGCCTGTGGTTTTCCTTTTTTTTTTTTTTAATCGCACACTTCAATGTTGAGAGGAAATGGCAAGTAAATATGGTTATTATTGTACAAGAGAAGAAAAGAGAAGAAAATAGAAGAAAATAGAAGAAAATAGAAGAGACTAAAAGAGAAAAGAAGACAAGAGAAGAGAAGAAATGAGGCGAAAAGAGAAAAGCAAATAAGAGAAAAGGAGTAGAGAAATGAAGAGAAGAGAAGAAAAGACATGAGAAGAACACAGAAGAAAAGACAAAAGAGAAGAGAAGAAAAGAAAAGAAAAAAGAGAAGAGAAGAGAAGACATCTTTTATACTTCACCCATGACCGTGACTGATTTCTCATAAAACCACTATCCAATTAAAACCAGCCTCTCCATCTGCTTCCTGCTGAGTCAGCGCTGACCTTTGACTTCTTTCACCTCAGGCACAATACATCTACTGCCCCTGCTCGCTGCAGGTGTGTGTTACAATAGAGA
The DNA here is from genome assembly GCA_020466265.1 of Siphamia tubifer. Classification (NCBI taxonomy): domain Eukaryota; kingdom Metazoa; phylum Chordata; class Actinopteri; order Kurtiformes; family Apogonidae; genus Siphamia; species Siphamia tubifer. The sequence continues at coordinate 25,728,081 of CM035793.1, forward strand.
TGATAGAAAGCACCCATTAACTACATACGTGTTTTTATACGAGACAAACCCAATATGAGAAAATGTAGTATACATTAAACCTGTGTGTGGTTGTGTACAGTGTTACCTGCCATATGAAAACCACAGTTAGTCAGAAGTGAACGCTATTACTCTGAGTCAAATAGAACATAAAAAGAAATGGTTCCATTTTACAATTGTATGCTTTCATGTCTTTACAGTGGACAAAGATATATGGAGCAAAAAACAGAACACCAAACATAAAAGGTTAGTGTGTATGTAATAACATTACTTCAACACATACTCGTACCTAAACGACAGAATCGTTCGATTACCAGTAACTCCTAAAATGATATATGAGTCTTTAAAGGTTTACTGCATCTGTAGGACAATGGATTGCCATCCCTACGCTAGAGAAATGACAAAAAGGGTGAAGCAAGCGACATGACAAATACACTAAAATGCCACAGAGAATTGAAGTGTTGAAATGTAGTTATGGCAATGCAGCAGTTGTAATGTATGAGATGTAATTAAATGTGCCCCGCCCAAGAAATGTGAACAATTGTGTGTGTGTGTGTGGGTGGGTGGGTGTAGGGCTATTATGGTTAGCTAATGCTGGAAGAGCATTCACAGTTTGAAGGTAACACTGTTTGCTTTCAGTTTTTAATTGGAGCATGCATTTTGTTTTTCCATTCTTAACTGCACCAGTTTATTCATCATTATATCAACACCAAGTGACAATGTTTACAATGCAACAGGACAGAACTATGGGTTATATAATAAGCAAGGTCAAAACTGACCATGGTGGATGACCAGGCTCCAATAAATATATTCCATTAACAATATTTTATTAATACAGGTTCTGCTGTGTCTTGTATATTTCACTTCCCCAGTGAGGATAATAAAACATCTTATCTCAGTATGACAGTATTACTTTTAGTACCATCAGTGGAATAAAAATACCTTTGTATAAGTAATAGAGGTTGTTTAGATGAGATACAAAGTCAAAATGTTGATGACTGGTTACTATGGCTCTCAGCAACATTATGTCATTTATGTAGTCATTCATAGTCTCATTTTGATCACTTGAAAAATGAGAATGAGAAGACAGGAGGAAGAGAAGAAGAGGAAGAAGGAGGAAAAGGTAAAGGAAAAAAGAGAAAAGGGCAAAGAAGAAGCAGAAGAAAAGGAAGAAGAAGAAGAAAGAAGACAGCCATAAAATCTAAATTAAATGTCATTTAAATTATGTGTGATTCCCACTGGACTTTCTTTTCCTTTTTACACGCTGTAATAAACCTAGTTTCACATTGATGCAATGAACATGTAATGATCATGATGATCAGAGTGATAATGCATGTGTGTGTGTGTGTGTGTGTGTGTGTGCTATAAATATGCATGTGTCTAGTTTTAGCCAGTCTCAGAGGAAAACATAATGCTCATTCTCTGTCACTGACAAAGTTACATCCTACTGTAGGATATATATAAAATCTGGGTCCAACGAGGACATTGCAGCGGTTGCAGTATGTGGGCAGCACATCATTCCCATCCTCATTCCCTCACTGTGTGGATTAATGAAGCCTTAATAGCCCGTGTCATTAGGCTGGGTGGTCACTGACTAGACGGCAAAACCCAGGAGATTTTTTCCATAATAATATAGGACAATATATATATATGTATTTATATATAGCAGAAGGTGAACAAAGGAAAGTGACAACATGCAGCATTCTGCTCTTTTCAATGTTCCCTCAGTCCCAAAGGACCCGTCACTTCAACAGAGATTTCTGTCAATCCAGGTGGAATTAAGGACAATGATGACATGCTTCACCTCTTCACCCATGAATCCTGTCTCCATTCACAGCCTGCATGCTGCCCAGACAATGACAAACCAAAATGTGTAAACAGGCTTTTTATTTCACAACAATTACCATTGAGTCATCAGGGTGGAAACGCATAAATCATTCCTTTGACAGCTGTGTATGCACATGCACGACCACAAGAGCATGAACACACACCGAGACACTTGACTGTTGGGGGGTGGGGGGTGGGGGGGGCACAGTAATGAACCAACACAGTGGAAGACACACTCACACAAACACTCTCTGTGGAGGTTTTAACCATGTTAAATGACTAGTATTAATCACCTTTGTCTGTCTCTATGGTGATTATGAACACATTAATCAGAAGCATGTCTGCCAGCTGGAAGTGTTCATGCAAGGCGGAACAAAAAGACAGAGGAGACTGAGAGAAGTGAGAGGTGAAAAAGCGAGAGAAAAACTTTTCTTTTTTGGAGGGGGGGTGGGGTGGGGGGGGGTTATTTTTGGCATCATCAAAATAAAGCTCATGATGCTGTATGTGGAAATAGGAGAGAATATGAGCGGTGTAATAAAAGCAGATGTTTAAATATAGAAGGAAGCTACTTCATTATTCCAAGAAACCCACACTAAACTTCTGTGGCCTTCAGTAACATTTGTGTTTGAACGCTCAAACATTGAGATGCTGCCTATCATCTCCCACCCAATGGAAAATATCCAGACATGTAAAACATCTCCTCAGGAAGTCGGAGGAGCTTTTGGTGTGCGTGACATGTACAACATACAGATTCCTTCCCTCAAAAATTGTTCAGTGATTCAAATGGAACATTCCGGCGAAAGAAAACTTCACAGAAACAGGAATGTTATTAGACTGATAAGATTTGAGTGGGATTTTCTATATGGTGTGAATTGATATATGCACAAATAGCAATGGAGTGTTAAAATAAGCAAAACAACCTGTAGAGTCAATATGAGGAAATGATGCAATTGATATCATTTGATTGCAAGTAAAATATAATAGCATAAAAACTGATAAATAATGACAACTCCAAAATGTGTTGGTCTTTGTTTTAGTTAAAACAAATTTTTTAAATACTTACTTTTATAAATGATGTGAATAACCTGAAAAAACTCAACTTATCATTTATACGTGTGCTTTATGGATCAGACCTATAAAGACACTAAACACTTAGTAATAGGAAAAAAAAAAGGTTAAAATGGAGTATATGTTTCTTTATATATTTCAGGTTGTTCCGATTTGTTCCGATTATTTTTGTTACAGGACAGCTTGTAAATGTAAATAGTTTCATGATTTAATAAAATATAGTCTGATGACTAGACCAACTGTACTCAATCTATTTGTATATTACAGAAAACTGACAGTAGATTTATCATTGTTGTATTACTGCTATATGTTTTAGTTTTATTTTTCTTATCTTTATTTATTTATTTATTTATTTTTTACTAAGTAATTGTACTTGGCCATTAGAAATAAAGAACAAAATAAAACGATTCATACATATACATGAAAACAAAATGGAAAAAAAAAAAAAGATTAGAAGATTTTATTTTTCATTAGCAGTGTGTCAACTGACTGACTAGTATTGAGTATATGTGCGTTATTAACCATAACTTAAATTCACAAAATGTCCAAGTGTGATACATGCTGTCAACAGACTGACAGAGCTTATGCTTCCTGTCATACTTGTGAATAAAGTCTAACACCTTTATGTTGCTACTAAAATAATTTCTGTGTATTTATGTCCACAAACACATCACTCTACTATGCATCATTCACACAGACACACATCACACATCCAAACATATACAGGTATCACTGAAATCACATGACAACCAACTGTCTGGTGCAGTCAGCATCACTTATCCTCCATTCTCATCACTATTTCATTTGACAACTTGCTTCCAAGTCATCACTTCACTCATCATCTAAACAAAACAACTTTATTTGCATGTCTGAAAATAGTTTTGCTGAAAGTGCATAATACTTGTTGTTTCAACTTTGAATTTCAAAACCGTGCTACACTGTAATGAGAATGACAGCAGTTACAGTAGATAATTGGGGCAGGGGTAGCCTAATGGTAGCACAATGATGGAAATGTCATTAATTCCTCTCTCATTAATATAAGTGCCCCGAGCAGGAAGTACTTAAAGGCATTAAATAGGTCATGAATGTGTGGATTGAGTGGCTTTGATGGGAAATAAATTGCAATCAGAAAAGTCAGACAAGAAAAAAAAAAAAAGTGTGTGTGCATATGTATGCATTAATTCTCACAAAATATAGTCTTCAATTTGTGTCATGGCCACACAATTTTTATTAGATTCTACAATTAAAGGCAAAATAAGGCCAGTCTAAGATATGAAACCAGCTATGGAAAAATATTATAGTAAGTGAATTAAAAATCCAATTACAAAAGAGATTTTATGTGCAAATAATATCGTTTTCGGTTATCTATAATGATCAAGATTTCCCTCATAATATAAAAAGGTACCTAAATTAAACAGTAGTCACTGAGACACAATGTTAAAATGTATACTGTATATCTATCTGTATATTCAAGGAACCAAACCAGAAGCCTGTACACTGCAAAAATCTAAATCTCACCAAGTGTATTTTTTCTTATTTCTAGTTAAAATATGTCAGAATACGACAAAATCACCTAAAGAGAAACTTTTCAGTGAGATATAGGAACATATTTTTAGACAAAGCATCTAACATTTCAACAAATCTTACCAAGGTAATTTTCACTTGTTCCATTGAATTTATTTTATTTATTTATTTATTTTACCTAATTCAAGCATAAATAAACTAGAAAAAAAATATTTCTTGAACTTTTCCTCCTAAGTACTTTTAATGACAAACAGAGAGAAAGACAAATACATCCTGATTTAAACATGAACTCCCAGATGTACATAATACATACATCCATTAAAAAAAAAGTAAAAAATTCTCATCTTTTCCAAGCTTTTATGGGTACACGGATCATAGTCCTAGCAGAGAGGAGTATGGACCAGTTTTGGAAGTACTTTCAAAAACAAAATAGTTTGTTCTAGATATCCCCCATATCATAATTTCAACATTATGGTAAAAATACCTCTCCTGCAGATCATACCTTGAGGCCACGAGGGCATCAAAGACTGAGCATGTCTTAGTCTTTCCATGGTGAATGTGATTACAGTAGCTGTGACAGACACCTTGTGCTAGCTGTCAATCAGTATCAGTCTTCTCTGACAGACACGGAACTTGCAGGAACACAGATAGAACGGGGGTGAGGTGGGGTGAGGGGTGGGGTACAGAACGCTAATATCCTGAGTAAAAGGTACAAGGCCCTGACGTATCAGTGAGTCTCGATTACATATTGTGTGACTTGAAACACAGATTTGTATCACCATAAGATAGCAAATAGATATTGGATATTGGTTATTTATATATATATATATATATATATATATATATATATATATATATATATATATATATATATATGGTTTATTGGAATACAAAGTACATTTCTGTTTGTGCGACTATGTTATGGCACCTGAGCCACTTTGAGCAGAAAATTAATCCATGCAAATGTATGTTCTCAGTGAGATATATTGTAAGAACTTATCTTTAGACAATAGATCTGGAAAATCTTATTTCAGGAAGTCTTACCAAGATAATTTTCACATGTTCCATTGGATTTTTTAGTTAATTTGTTGTTGAAACATCTGTTTATTTGTCTTTTTGTTGTTGTTTATTTCAAGTAAAAAAAAAAAATTCCACCAATGGAACTAGTAAAAATTATCTCAACACATGTTCTTGAAATAAAATTTTCAAGATATATTGTCTAAAAACGTGTTTATATCTCGTTTTTAAGTGATTATGTCTTATTTTAAGTATGATGAGATATTTTGAGTACAAATGACAAAAATACACTTTGTAAAATTTGGAATTTTGTAGTGAAATGTCTCATTCATTGTGATATTTGTGTTGGGATCTTGTGTTTTAACACGACTTAGTGATGAGTTTACAGAAAAAGGAGGAGATTTTGAAGTGTGATGAAAAATGTGCTTCGTCCACGCTATTAGTTCACAAACTTAAAACAGAAGAAAAAAAAAAACACAGCAGTGCTAAACAGAACATCAGAAAACTTAGAGGAACACCTGGCAAGACTCCAAGAAATTACATAAGTTGTGTGAAAAGAACATGGTCTTAAGGCCTTTACATACCAGAGGCAGGACGAATAAATATGAAAATGCAAAATATACACCCACAAACATTCGATAGCAAAATTATTCACACGAGTGGTGATGTAAGTTTGAAACTGTTTTAACATTTGGACAATAAAAAATTCAAATATATTCACACTGGGTCATTTTTGACAGAAACGGTGATGGAGTTGACATCAGTTGGATTCTGTGATCCAGTATCTTTTATTCCTCCAGGTCTATACTGTAACTATTGTCCAGGTGAGGGATGTTTAGGGTGAATAATGGACTCGAATCATGTGATATTTTACAGAAATCTTCCTTCTACTTCAGCTGTTGCTTCACATATTGTCCTTAACTTCATTATATTTAAAATGTCTATGTTTTGTTCCATACGCTGTGGTCATTTTTTTGTTGTCATGACATCAATTTCACACAAATGATTGGTTGATAGTGTAGGTTTTCCTGGGAAAGTTTAAAGAAATACATATTTTTTTGAAAAACAAAAGGGCTTTTTTTTGCAGCAAGACAGAGGTTTGAAATAAAATATGATGATGTTAGAATTAATTGCACAAGAAACAGATAAAAATCTAAAGTTAGCTTCAAAATCTGATCATTTCATATTAAAAATGTATGTTATAGGTGAAGAAAAATAGGAATGTGAGCCAAGGAGTCGTGGTTAATTTTCCAATATTATTTCCTATTGTTTATTAACTTTTTTTTGGCTTCAGTTCTCTTTATCTCCATGTCAAACAAACAATTAGTTGCAAACCATGTGCTCAGACAAGCATTATGACAACATTAGGCTATTTGTTTGAGCAAAAGTAATCAAAAGGTACTTACTTAGTGTTTTGTCAACAATGTGAAATGTCATATCTGTAATTAATAAGTAATACCAAACACGAATCATTAACTACCACTGAGCTAATGTGCCTTTCTTTGCAGTTGTTTTAGTAAATTCTGTGATGAAATAAATAAATAAATAAATAAAAATTGGTATTCATTTGGCAGTGTTTTAGAAAATATCACTTATTTATACATAAAAAAAAAAAAAAAGAAAAAAAAGATACGTCGATATGTAACCATAAACTTTAACATGTGTGCATTTTATCTTTGTAGTAGGATGAAAAGGAGCTCATTATATAAGATGTAGATAAGAGGAATTCCTCCATGTCTTCGCTCATATATCTTGGCTTTCTTTGCTCATAAAGAAAATTCAATCACAACAAACAATCCCACTAGACTTAATTAGCTGGAGTTAAATAAATGGTGTGACTTTAATGCCCTGCCCCTGAGCACCCAAATATCTTTGCCACTAAAAATATATATTTCCTGTTCATGTAGGTCTGTGCAGGAGTACATGCATGTGTGAGCAACTTTATGTTCACGTTTGCATCGTCTTGGGATCTGCCACAGAGCTCCCAGTGCAGCGGCGTGTGCTTGATAATTAGCCTCAACTTCAGCACTTCTGTGAACACGTGCATGGTTGGCACAGTCAGGACCGCCTCAGGGAAGGGTAAATACGATCTATGAGTGACTATCATCTCCTGCCCGTGTCCACTGACCACAACAAAGAGCTTAGGTTTCAAAAGGACAATTCAATCATTGTTTCCCCCTCCTTCCTTATTCCAGACCTTTAGATCCTCAAGTTAACAGTCCAGAAATTGAATGATCAGCATGTACGATCCATATGCATGCCATTAGGAAATATCAAAGATGCTCATACATTATGCTGACTTTCTATAGGGTAATGGTTTTATACAGTGCTACTTTTTCCTGCTTACCAAAGTGAAGCTAAATTAAAGTGACGGTTCTGGAACCTGTTTGTGCTGTGACAGTTTTCTATAACCGGTCGACTTACACCATTATATAACTTTAAGACATTCCTGTTCAAGCAACCATTTTATATCCAAACTACCTCTGGGCTGCTACTGTACAGCTGACTACATTTAATATATTTATTGTCTTGTATTTTAATTGTATTTTGTAATGTGAAAAGTGCTATATAAATACTTTATTGTATGTATTAACCCTTTAAAGGCCATGCAGAAAAATACTCTGAAATTCAACATCTCAACATTTTTGTGTTATTGGAGGACATAAGAGTTCATTATCTTGTTATGATGTTTGATGTTTCTGGTTCAGTTTGTTTGGTTAAGACTTTAGCAGCAAAACTATTGGTTGAATTGATACCAAATTGGGGTTGCAGATTGTCAGTGACCCACAATAGATGTCATATTTTGGGAAAAGTAGATAGAAAATATATATGTATATATATTTTTTATGTACAGACACACACATTTTTTACTTATAATGGGCACATGTTCAATTTGCCTGTCGTAAAAAAAAAAAAAAATACTGGTTGAATTCATACAAATTGGGTTTTCCAGTGACACAAAATAGATGTGACTACATTTTGGGAAAAGTACCTCAAAGTTCAAATATTGTATAAATCTCCACCCATGATATAAATTAAATCTGACACTGTACTTGACAGATTTATACGTGAACCTCTACACATTCTGAACCATTGAAAATGTGACACTTTGCAATTGCTTCTACTTGTAACTGTGTGACTATTTATAATCTAAGACTTACACTGTAGGGACACAATACCTGGATTCATAAATATTCACATTAGACCCTGTCAAAAGAAAGGAATAAATACATGGTATTATAATGACATATCTCTCTAGTATTGTTCAGCAGGTATTAGCAACAACTCAGGTACTTTAGCATCAAAAGGTTTACAGTTTGTATTTGATCAGTTATGGAATATATACACAGGTCTCTAATGATCAAACACCCCCTTCATGTTTCATTTTAGAATAATGTTAAAATTATTTCTTTTATTTTCTACGTACCTGGAGACTTCAGAACAGCTGGAGCTGCTGAAATCTTTAAAAGTAAGCTTAATGCAAAGCTTTTTATTCTCAAAATTAAACTAAGAATGCTTTTATTATTTACCTGCTAGTGCATTGACCCTTGGGCAACTAGAGGACATATTTATACTGCTATCTAGGGACTGAAGATAGTACCGTAAGTGCATCATTCTTTTCCGTCATAGAGAATGAATATAATTGTAAGGCTATTGTATTTCAGAATGACTAATACACTGTTTTTCAACCTTGGGGTCACCTGACATTTCTAGCATTTAATCATAATAAAAATTCCTAATAAAAAAAAGATCAAATAAAACATAGGATATAATATCTCAGAGGGCATATATTGATTAACCAAATCATGTGACTAAATGCGTTAGCTACTACGCTTTAACCTCCCACGAACACAGTCACAGTCAGAAAAGCAGATGAAAGATTTCTTCCCCTGCATAGTGTCACTTAAATATATCTGAGACAAAAAAATTGTCTGTTTTTAATATCTGAGATTGCTAGAAATGTGTGATGTTAAAGTGGGAGTCACAGGCCAAAAACTGAACTAATGTCTGACTTATTTAATGTAGAGATGGGACTATTTTCCATCTTCAACTGTAGGTATTACATTAGCCAGTTAAAAACACTCCAGTTTCTCAGACACTCTAAATCCTTCCAGTATTATGATATAGACTTTACTTTATTCCATTTGTCCATGCATTACCTGTTGTATTTGAATTACTGCTTTTGATTCAATTTAAATTCTAAGCTTTTATTCTTAATGTATCTATTTTTTTTTTTTTTATATATATTTTGTCTTTCTAAAACAACCTTTTCTTTCACTTTGTGCATAATTTTTCACTACACTACCCTTTATGGGAGGCTCTATATAAATAAAGCTTGCGTAATTGGTTAATTGATTATGTCTAATCCTATTTAATTTTGAGAATGCACATCACTTCATTCTGAGGAGAAATGTCTCCTACAGGTATTTTGTAGCCTTTTTATTCTGATACATATTCCCTACCTGGGTGAAACTTGATAAGAGTTATGAAGCCAAGAGTGACAGTTGCTATAAATTATTGTTATAATGATGATAATATTATTTGTTATTCTTATTCTTACTAGTTTGTTGTTGTTGTTATGCCTCCAATGTTATTAGAAAGGGAGAATCAATCTGGTCTGTCACACACAAGCATCCAAATTAATTTTCATAGTTTGATTTGTCTTGTAAATTATTGTATGATTTAACTGTGTGTTGTAGAAGTGTGTGTTGTATTTTATGCTGCCACTTGGCCAGGACTCCATTGGAAAAGAGGTGTTTAGATTAGATAGATTAGATTAGATAGAATTTTATTGGTCTCTGGGCAAAACCCTCAGGAAATTGATCTCGATAATTAATCTGTTGTTGTTCTCTTGGTTAAATAAAGTTTAATAAATAAATAAATAAACGAGTGCTGCCCGCCATAACAGACCCCACCCCACTTGCACACATTTTACCTGATCTCTTATCAAAACACATTTTTAGTGACTGTGACCTTTACACAGTCCCCCCCCTGACCTCTGTCACCTACTACAACTCGCAGCTGCCCCCTACAATACTCAGTCTGCTCACCTGATCCACCTTAAAGTCCCCAAAACTTCATCTACTATAGGGGAGGTTTCTTTCAGGTCCGCCGATACCACTGACTATTTACAATTTACAAAAAACACTGAATCTGGAATCTTTTGTCCCCAGATCCACCTTTAAAAACTCTATTACAGCCATCCTCAAGGACACCTGCCACAATAACCCCTCAACCCCTATCCCCCAGTGTGTGTGACCCACCCCCAGACCCCGCCCTCCAGTATCAGTGCTATATGTTGCTGTCTGCTGTGTTTTGTCACTGGATCATCCAGAAGTGTTTGTTGTCTGTTGCATGTTTTTTTTAACCATACTTTTATGTGACTTTTGTTTTTTAATCTGTTTTTAGTTTGCAGCCCTCTACCCTTTTCCCTCAAGTGACTCTGGTCTCTTGGTCGTCATTGTAAATAAGAATCTGTTCTTAATGACTTGCCTGGTTAAATAACGGTTAAATAAAAAATAATAATAATAACAATTAATAATAATTGTAATAATAATTAACCTACATTCATGAGATGAGATCTATTCTGTACCACATTGCACCGTTCCTGAAAATTTCTGGAAACCCCCCCACCCTCTTTTTTTTTTTTTTTGGAGGTTGGGGGGGGGGGGGTTAAATGGTGCCCATCACAGCAAACTCCCACCCTTTTCAAACATTTTACCAGATATGCCCTATTTCTTATTGTGAAAACACATTTTTGGTGACACTGACCTTGACCTTTGACCTATAGTGTCAAATGTAATGGACTCTATGAACCATCTGGTCCAGTAGTTTTTGTGTAAAGTTACTGAAAAACAAACAAATGGAAAAAAAACAATATCCCTTGCCTTCTTTTTTTTTTGGAGGGGGGGTAATGAAGTGAATTCTCGGAAAACCCCATTTGACCAAACACTCTACTTAATAGGGGGTTTTCTATCCATTCACTGTCTTTACTCTTAGCTCATATTTGTCTTTCTCTCTCTGTTTAAACTCACCTCCTTGCCTCTCCACATTCCCTGCTCCATGTCTTTCCTTAACAGCCTCTTTATCTAGTGCTAGTGTTTGCTGTAGGGATGTTAACCGATGACCGTTTGACCGATGTTTGCCCGCATCAACGTCATAATATACTGTTGTCGGTTAAAAAGACAAATAAAAAACAACCTGCATCTGTCATTCCACTGCATTATAGTGTAGACTATAAAGAGGAAGCTTTGTGATCTCTCCACAGTATATCTTTAAAAATGATGAATTTGAACATTAGCAATACAACATAGAATTTATTAATAGTAAACGCAGAGCTCAATTCATCTATGTGGTGCGACCATGTTGCGCCAGTTTAGAATATTTGCTCAAAATGTAAACAAACAAAACACGAAGCTGACGTGATGTAATAGAACTTCTAGAACTAGCAGCAAGAGGCTGGGACAGCAAGTTGTGACCATGATGAGTTGTGGTGAATATCTACTACACTGATTCCTCTCCACTCTCTAATGAAGATCTACTGCACACAAATACCTAGTGGGGGTGGGGAAGAAGGGGGGACAAAAATTTGCACTTATTATTCTGTATATTTCCTGTCAACCTTGTAACTGCTAGTGCTACAGGCTATAGATTATGTCCTCTATTGTAAGTCGCTTTGGATAAAAGCGTTGGCCGAATGTAATGTAATGTGTTATTCATCTGACGGACCTACTTAAAATGATATGACGGGTGGGCTACGGCAAAAGGAGTTTGTGCAGTATAGACGCAGGCTAGTGGATATCACTAAGGTTTTTTTTCTACAATATTTAGCAGCATAGTTACTGTAACATTGAATGTTTTCTCTATGTGTGAGGGTTTAAAATGAGCTTTTAACATAACATCGTTCGAAGTGACTCAAGCGCAGCACGGTGTGTCATGGCTGTGTGTGTGTTTTCTTTTCTCGGTGATCGACTTCAACTGGTTAATGAGACTCAGTGATTGGTCAACATATTTTATGAATTTCTCCATCCCTAGTTTGCTGTCCCATGTCTGGTCTTCCTTTCCATTTCCTTCTCCTCGTTGGGTCCCTTTGATGTCAAGACCACAGCTAAAGCCTGCGCTAATCTGCTACGGGGATTCCTGAGCCCTGAGCAGGCCAAGAGTGGCACGGGGGCAAAAGGAGAAGGGAAATATGGGACGAATAAAGTGAGAAATGAGCACAGAAAACATTCATGTATAGGTCCTGCCATGTCAGGAGTTCTGTGAAGGTGTTAATTCTAACCTAAATACAACAAAATTACATGTTCGTGATTATACATCCACATCTATTTAATATGAATCTCTCAGACAGTTGCTCTTTACTCTGAATTACTGAAGCGGCAAACTGCGAGTTAAAGGGTTGATTCAGACACTTCCAGATAACTGCTGCTCTAAAAGGCACAATAATCATAGTGTAAGCCAGTCTCTCTAAAATAGGAAACTTCCTCTGATTTGCAATTCTACCTCTGATTAGTATGTCATTGTCGCCAATGCACAATTATACACAACTTAGACCAAACAAGCTTACAGCATGGAGCATTTGTGCAATATTCACAATAAATATCACAATACAGATTTACATTCATTATTGTTTTTTGGGTTTTTTGCTAGGATATTGGATAGATGATGTAGACCATGACATCTGTGCTCATAAGTTTACATACCCCAGCAGAATTTGTGATTCTTTGGCCATTTTCCAAAGAATATGAGTGATAATACCAAACCTTTTCTTTCACTTGTGACTAGGGGTTTGGTGAACATCTTTTTTAATCAAGCAAATACAGTGTGGGTGGGCCCACATCACTCAGTCAGTGGGTTGAGGCCCGCCCATCCCATTGGGCCTGGTTGGAACATTAAAGATCATCCCATGTGTATTCAGTCACAGTGTGTAAACTTAAGAGCACAACTTTATTTCATGTTTGCTTGGGATCCAGATTTGCTAAGTCTTTGTTGTTAAAACAATGATAAATGAAATACATGTTTTAATCCTTTTTTAAATTTTTTTTTTTTTTTACTCCTGTTACATATTTTTTTGCACATCCTGTCAGGGTATGTAAACTTACAGGCAGAACTGTATGTAAAGTCTTCCCCATCACATCCCAATGATTTTCAATGGGTCTGGACTTTGTGTTGATGGGTGCATGTGTCCAAATAATGTCTCATGTTTCCTGAATCAGCCTTTGACAATACGAGCTTGGTGATCCAGTGATTACACTCGACAGAAAACTAATGGTTTAATAAATTAGAAGTTGTATTAATATTCCATTAGAAGACTATCTTTAAGCCCGGTTTAGTTCAGATTCAGATATTTTATTCATGAACTGAGAAAGAAAAAAAAAAAAAAATACAACAGATGTACATGAAAGGGAGTGCTTATAGATAGGGGACCCAGGCAAGCGACCACAACCTCACCCCTCAATCTTCAACCCCCCCATGGCGCACCAGCATATTCATCACCACCCACTGATACTCATGCACAGTCATCGACATAAACCACACACAAGTACAGTACACCCACTCAGACAGCGTCATTTAAACAAAACAAAAAAACCCAAAACAAAACAAAAAAAACACGTTTTGAATTCCCAAATGGATCACATGAAGGAACTGATCCCCCCCCCCCCCCCCCCCCCCCCCCCATCAATACATTTTCAAGATTTAATTTGATAGGTAAAACTAGAGCAAATTTCTGCTGGAAAACAAGCTGTGGAAACATTAAAGTTCTTACAGTCTGGACTATAGAACTGGACTAATGAATGAAAGAGTTATCGACATTTCTGCTTCATAATTAGGAATATATTTACAATATCTTGACTGAAGAACTGCAGTATAGTGATGATCAAACTACAATTAAACGTATATAAAATCACACATTTAATTCAGGTACAATTTAAAACAAATACCTCGACTGTTTTTGTGATAAAAGGAATCGAGAATATAAGTAAAAAGGGGGAAAAGCTGTCTTGAAGCAGGACAATTAAGTATCCTGGAGGAAATGTGCTATAAGAAAAATCACTGTGAAGGTTAGAGAACGGATAAAAACTGAGCCAACTTTAATTAACCACTAAAGAAGAGACATATAGAAGGAAAAACAAAAAAAAAACACCTAGTGTGTCAGTGCACTGTGTAGAAAAAAAAGAATTAATGCTACAGTGACTATGAATATTAGCTTTACTGCAGCCTATAGTCAAACCTCCAATTCCCTTCCCATGGCTTCTACGCCAAGAGAGGAAACAGCAGAATAATCCCACAGCGACACTCTTTATCTGCATTGGTCTGATAGTACTATTTATAGCACATTTAAATATTTAAAAAAAAAAAACCTTTTCTTCACCTTTGATTAGGAAAAAAAAAGAAGAACAAAAAAGAAAAAGCATAATAATAGCCTTCAAACATAAAGCTTTTATAACAGGATCAGATGTGTTAGCAAAAGGAATGCAACAAAAGGGGATTAAAAAAACAAAAAAACAAAACAAAACAAAAAAAAACAAAAAAAAAAACGAGAAAGGGGAGCATTGGTCTGTGCATTACATGGGTAATCCAGAAATATATTCTTCAAATAAAAAGCACTTTGTTGCCTTATCAGAGAAAACACATTTAAGTTCAAACTTGAGTTTAATTTACACTAGAAAGAAAATTCATGACCATAAAAAGGAATTAAAGCTACTCCTCATAGGTCATTACCCTACAGCTAATTGCACGGACATTACTGAAGCTAATTATAAATACAATAGATGTAAAGAAAGAACACTAACACAAGCTTATGCTGACATGGTACTTTTTAACCACAAGTATCAGATAATGTTACAGAGGGAACCATGGAATAAAAACAATGCATTCTTTATTACCTGTAAAAGCACTAGATCAAACTCATTAATCCTTTATTGAACACTCTCTAATAATCCAATAATAAACATAAACATAAGAAGTAAGATAAAAAAAAATATACTACATGTAAGTTGAAAGGAAGATATATTTTAGAGCATTAGAATATTATAAGTGCTGATCCAGAATATCATTCTTTACATCAGTACCATTACTTCATGGTACCTAAAAATGTAGGTACACTCACTGCAGCCTCTGGACACCTGCTTGTAATGTGTGCGGAAATTACCAAAAACAGTTACTTGCCTGATAATTGGTTAAACACCAACCGCCAACCAAACACATCTGCTGATTTGAAATGTTAAAATACGTGTTGGTCCACTAATCTGATCAATTTGTGTAAATAACTGGTGTAAAATACAGTTTGTCCACTTTTCATGGTCATCAGACATGACTCAATTGGACATTCAGAGGCTCCGTAGTTACCATGGAAACACAGTCATCTTCTAAAACATTGATGCAGTTTTGAACAGAGCTTTTGTCTAGTTTAGTGAACAATCATCATGGCATCATGGCTCGAACAATAAAATATTGGTTCCACCTACTACATATTCTAACCTGAAAAAACAAACAAACAAAAAAAACATACCCAGGAGTGATCCCATGCGCCCCCCCAGATTATTAACTATTTAATTATAACCAATTTGGCTTATTTAAGATTAATTTGATTATTTAATGTGTTGAAATCTGTTCAATGAAGATGATTTGGAAATGTTTAACATTGTATTGTCTTCCTTTTTGTTGTGACCTTTTTCATGACAATGTTAATTTAATGAAACATAGGAGAATAACTTTTATAACACAACATGACATACTGAATTATGTAAATATACAAGTCATATGCACCACTTTTAATTTGCCTATATTTTCTGTTGGCATACAGACATGCAACACAATTTCATGAGATTAGTCTGAAAAAAAAAAGAAGCAGAATACAGATGATAATATTATAATACATGGTGATAAATCACTTAAACACATTAAATAAAAAAGCAAGAAATCATCATGGATTTGCCACAAAAGGAGCTCTCGGTCTTTCTAGGTTCAAGAACAAATATTCTTCCATGGATGATGGACTATTACCTAATGGATAATAATAAGAATGGATTGGATTTTTGGCTGCTCAAAGCGCTTTACATTAGTGACCCATTATTCATTCGCTCTCACATGCTCCCTCTGCTGGTGGTAAACTACATTTGTAGCCACATCTGCTCTAGGGCAAACTGACAGAAGCGTGGCTGTCATTTTACACCTACAGCCCCTTTGACCACCACCAAACATTCATACACTAGTGTGAACACTAGTGGCCCAAGGACTGACTAGTACAGAGTGGGAACCAGCAACCCTTCAGTTACTGGACAACTCACTCTACTAACTGAACCACAGTTGCCCCATAAGCTATTCATTCATACTGTTCACAAATTCAACTATCCCCATGCATTATAATAAACTGCATCTCTCAATCAACAGCGATCATAAAAGCCTGCTGTAAAATCATTCACACCATTGGAGCAAAAATCTCTGTCAAAGCTGTACAATAAGCAGGTGTCAACGATGGCAAAATCCGTCATGTCTGACAGCGTTGACCCTCTGCACTCTGATTTTAAGTTCCTGCCCTTTGGAAGCTGCTTCAGACAAAACCATTAGATCCAAATCCTCCCTCATACCCTCATACATCTCTATCTTCATCTCTGTACAGAACAAGTAGCATCGTCATTAATTTACATTTCCTTTAAGTATGTGTTTTTATTACTCTACCAATTTCTATTTGACTGTCATGTTATGTCTCACTTTGTTGTTTGTTGTTTTAATTACTACTGCGGCAGAAACATCCCCTCAGGGACAAATAAAGGTCTTGAATCTTGAAATTGCACTCTTTTTTTTTTTTTTTTTCTACAAAGCCAAATGTCTATCATGCCAATAGAGTTGTGTTTCATAACATATGGTTCTGCCAAATGACATCACATCAACAGAGCAACAACTTGGCAGATGAAGAATGGCTTATGAAACCTGAAACTGTGCAAGACATTTGATAAATTCAAGACAGACGTAACAGACTTTTTGGTCTTGTTAAAAACAGTACAGAAATAGTAATACATATTGAAGAACTTCGACATGTCATGGCCAAGTACCATGTATATTTTTTTGCCATTATTGTCATTAATTGCCTTAAAGCTGTGTTGAAAAATGATTGCTTACAGTATATTAGAATATCATAAATCATTTGCCTATTGGAATGTTATTTTGAAAGAACACTAGGATATTTCTTATAATTTAATTTTACTTTGAATGTACATGTTTATATAATTTCCAACCTTTCAAATACAACTGAACAAATGGGAAAAAAAAGAAACAAAAATCATCATTAAGCACAGATTAATATGAATTATTGCATTTGACACTGATATTGACAATTCCAAGTAGCACCATGTAATAAAATATAACATTGAGCATGACCTTGGTAATTATTCATCATTATCTTAATATCAGCATAATGATCTAGAATGGGAATAGTGTTCTCATTAATGTGATATTGTATTTTAATTGCGCAAACAGAAAAATCCATAGATTGTTTGTAGTCTGTCTACTGTATACTCTGTAGAAAAGTAAGAGAAAATATCACAACTGAGATAATTAAATACGATTGTGATTAACCTATAAAGACCTAGTGTTACTTTTCCAGCAGTTCCTAAATTAAATTTTCTCTCCATTCCTGTCCTTTGGAAGCTGCTTCAGACAAAACCATTAGATCCAAATCCTCCCTCATACCCTCATACATCTCTATCTTCATCTCTGTACAGGACAAGTAGCATCGTCACTAATTTACATTTCCTTAAGTATGTGTTTTTATTACTCTACCAATTTCTATTTGACTGTCATCTTATGTCTCACTTTGTTGTTTGTTGTTGTAATTGCTACTGCGGCAGAAACATCCCCTCAGGGACAAATAAAGGTCTTGAATCTTGAAATTACAATTCTTTTTTTCTGCAAAGCCAAATGTCTATTATGCCAATAATTTATCATAAATTATTCTAACATTATCTTCTGTATTTTGCACTTCCTTATTAAAATTGGGTGTTTTCCCATATGTAATTTACTGTACATGTAGGTGTGCATAAAAAAGGTTATATTATTAGAAACTGAGAAAAAGAAAAAGAAATATATATATATATATACATTTTCAATGTATATATTAATACACAATGCAAAATTAATACACAATTAATATTTTATTTCTTAGTTATTTATTCCTATGGCTAAATATGGGTCCTCTGTATCTAATTTCATTTGTTTCCTGTGACTAAATAATAAAGCTTCTTTGAATCCCCTTGAATCCTTGAAATCCTTGAGAACTAAACATAAACCACATGCCTTCATCCACTGTCATTTATCAAACTGCATGTGTTTTATTAGTGACTCATTGTTGTACAAGATGACAGTGTTTCCATGGTGAGGAAGCCTCTGAACATCCAGATGGGTCAAAAACGACGACCATGAAAAGATAAACTGTATTTTACACCAAATATTCACACATATTGGCATGATTTGTGAATGACAAGTTATTACACATTTTATACTGGTAGATGGTTTTTCATTAGTTGAAATCTGTTCAATGAAGATGATTTGGAAAAATGTACGTTTGTATTGTCTTCCTGTTTGTTGTGACCTTTTTCATGACAATGTTTAGTAAATTAAACATAGGAGAAAAAACATTTTTAAAGCAACATGACATGATGACACACACCAGTTTTAATGGTCATATTTTCTGTACACATACAGACATGCAACACAACTTCATGAGATTAGTCTAAAGAAAAAGAAGCAAAATATAGATGATAATATTATAATAGATGGTGATAAATCACTTAAACACATTAAATAAAAAGCAAGAAACCATAAGGGATTTTGCCACAAAAGGAGCTCTGGGTCTTTTTAGGTTGAAGAGTGTTTCCATGGTGAGGGAGCCTCTGAACATCCAAATGCATAAAAAGTGATGACCATGAAAAGATAAACTGTATTCTACACCAAATATTCATGCATATTGTCAGAATTTGGGAATTAGAAGTTATTGAACATGATATATTGGTAGATGGTTTTACTTGTTTTGGTCTTTCGGTTTTAAAGACACCATGTTATGAAGTGATCTTTGGCTAGTTTGTTCACCCCTATTCTGTTGTTTGACATATATTAAGTAGATGCTCCCATCAAGCACACATACAAACCAGCACATCAAACAAAACACTTCATTATGCAGCAGCCTGCATGTCAACAACACTCAAAAAAATAATTATACCAAAAACTTAGACTTTAAGTATTTTAATTACATGAAGTTTTTCCACGTAATTCTGCTGGGTAAGTTCAATGTAAGGATCCCATTTAATTCAATGTGTTTCTACCATGTTGAATCAGTGTGAATCAATTACATAAAGTTATTGCAAACATATACATAAACCTTATGTGACTTTTCAGTTAAAAGTAAAGTGAAATTTCACATTAACCTTATGTGATTATTCAGTTAAAAGTAAAGTGAAATTTCACATTAACCTTATGTGATTATTCAGTTAAAAGTAAAGTGAAATTTCACATTAACCTTATGTGATTATTCAGTTAAAAGTAAAGTGAATTTTCACATTAATCTTATGTGATTATTCAGTTAAAAGTGAAGTGAAGTTTCACATAAACACTATGCATTAAAGTATATATACAATAATAATGCATTTCAAATACATTATCCTATTCCTGTTAAAATCACAAAGCAACACAGTATAGATCTGACGACTTTATTGCCACAAACTTCAAAATTACATTAACTTGTGTCTGAACATGGATGCCACTGTACACCTGAACGTTGAACACTCCCACACACCCATTCACATGTTCTACCTAGAAAAGAAAGCAGAAAAAAAAATGTTATTTAAGTTAACATTTTAGCAGAAATCTATGGCTCAATTACACTTAAACATTGCTATGACATGTACTCACCAAATTTGAGAGGTTTCCCATTGAAAATGTAGATTGATTTTTGTCAATTTGGCCCTATGATGATGTACCCTAAGTGATAGAAAAAAATATGACATTGTTAGTTCCCAATTTGGATAAGAAACAACTGCATAAATGTGTGCATGTGTTTGTGAGAGTACATGCAATAATGACAATGTAAATGCTAGCGGTATTAGAGGGAAACTTTGGTTTATTTCAACCTGTCTCCTATCGTCTTATGCTTCATGTGAGTAGTGACGTGAACATATTAGTTGTCACGTTTGCCGTTGTCTAGACAAAGCCGGGAGGTAGCTATTAGCTTCAGACCTATTACAATGTAAGTGAATGGGCTAGGGATGTTACCGAATATTCGAATATAAAAATCATATTCGAATATTTAAAAAAAGAAAAAAAATAGAAATGTATTTATTTTTTAAATATACTATAAGGTGTGTTGTGTGTATATATAGTCATTTAAGGGTTAGGACACACCTTATAGTATATTTTAAGAAAAAAAAAAAAATTTTTTTTTTGAACCCCCCCCCCCCCCCACCTTTCGAATATTCGTTAAAAATCGTTAATGGTATTCAAATTTGATTTTGAACACCTTTTAACATCCCTATAATGGGCGTACTTTCACAGGCAAAGTTAGTCCACTAAACAAGCTTTTTTCCCACTAAGACCACCTCACATCGTTAGTATAAATGTCAGAGAACATATAGACACAATATGTAAATGTGTTGTTTTAGCTTACCCGTTACCCGGTGAGCTTTCATCGATTTCCATATAATACCATGCAGACGCGTGTAAATAATTAGCTCAAACATGTAAACAAAGACGGCTAAAAACAGGTAAGCTAACACAACACATTTACATGTAATTTAAATATGTTCTGATATTTATAGTAAGGATGTAAGGTGGTCTTGGTGGAAAAAAACCTAGTTTAGTGGACTAACTTTGCCCTCAAAAGTATGCCTGTTCGTTTTCATTTTAACAGATCTGAAGCTACTAGCTGTGACCTGACTGTATCTGGACAACAGCCAACATGACAACTAATATTTTCACCTCACTAGTCACATGAAGCACACATGACGATAGGAGACAGGTTGAAATAAACCAAAGTTTACATTTAAGTTGAAGAAGTTTGAACACACTGAAAAATAACTGCTTCTTTAATTTTTTACATGCTGATGAACTATATCTGGTTTTTGTTAGCTGGGCACAAACATAATGTATGTTTTTCTCAGAGTATTAATACAACCAGTCAACCACCCATCTGAATTTACATTGTTGAATTAATAAATCACTCCCATTTATAGAGCGCCAAAACACAACTCAAGTCAGCTCAAGGAACTTACAGTAGGTCTAGACCGTACTCTTTAATTTAAATTTTAAATAAGGTTTTTTTTGTAACATTAGAAACACATTAACGGAACCATGCCCGGGTAAAGTATTTACAAGTACTTTTGAATAAAATAATTTCTCATAAGCAAAAAACACACACACAGACTATCTGTTTTAATTTAAATCCAAACACCGATGGCTCTAAACTACACGTCTCATAATCGATGAACACCCGCGAAGATTTTAGTTTTTTATCAGTACACTGCCGTATAAACAAGTAGAAGTCGATACAATGCGCTCCCATGAGGATGGATGCACAACTCGGCATAACACCAGTAACTAATGTTAAGAGTGCGCATTGCAAAGTTAACCAGTTTGCCACATTGGCAGCAGTGGTGACCGTGACAAAGAGAAACCTTTATAACACTATAACCTGGCCGTTTGTCCGCTGTAGCGAGCCAGCATCAAAGTGCAGCAGCAGGTGCTAGCTTAACAGTTAGCTTAGCACTAACGTTAGCCCTTAGCTTAAGGCCGTGACGTCTAATTAAAAATGCTACACCCAGCCTCGCCTCGGACGCGAGGACACCCAATAAATAATGCAGTTCAGGCTGCGTTATTTAAGTTATTTACCACAAGTATTAGCTTCATACTGCATTGCTACTAACTCATGCTAAAAGCTATGTACATGCATTCAGGCACGTTCTCAACTCTTTTTTTTTCTTTAGTGCTCAACTTCACCAGACTTCCGAAAATATAAATGCCAAAGCATTCACATTGTCTTTGAGAAACTCGGGGGAAAAGGAATATATCAATATAATTCTAAAATATCACATACTACCATTAACACAATATATTTCAAACAATTAAACTTACCGTTTTCACTGAACCGCAGACTAGTCGCACTCCTCCGTCAGGATCACGGTCAGGAATACCGCGGTCTGCAGTGCCGAGTTTGTGAGGGCAGGGTGGGCGAACCCGTAGAATACTGAAGTTACCATGGTGACAACATGCTGGTACACGCCCACTGTCTACTTACGTGATCCAGTCAGATAAAGTTTAGGGATTTCTTTACATCAGTTTGTAAAGCATATGTTTACATACTGTTTAAATATTATTATTAAATAAACTTGTATACTTATGTGATCCAGTCAGATAAAGTTTAAGGATTTCTTTACATCAGTTTGTAAAGCATATGTTTACATACTGTTTAAATATTATTATTAAATAAACTTGTATACTTATGTGATCCAGTCAGATAAAGTTTAGGGATTTCTTTACATCAGTTTTTGAAGCATATGTTTACATACTGTTTAAATATTATTATCAAATAAACTTGTCTACTTACGTGATCTAGTCAGATAAAGTTTAAGGATTTGTTTACATCAGTTTGTAAAACTTATGTTTACATACTGTTTAAATATTATTATCAAATAAACTTTTAGTTTTATAAATTTCAGTTACAGTTTATTTGAAAATAATGCTTCATGTTTATTGTGGCCAAGAATCATTTTTTTGAGTGAATGGTAATTATCATGATAGAGCTCCATAAATAAACAAAAAATAAGGAAGTCATTGTTTGGACCAAGACCTACGGACATAAATATGGACAGAGGTTGCTCTGTTATATTGACCATGTGAACAATCTCAAATAGTGCCTGTTTACGTTCATGTACAAGATGTTATGTGTTTTAGCGTGAGATATAATATAGTCCTAGAAGCTGGCCCTCTGTCAAAGGATCAGCTTCATCCGTGATCCCTTATCATCCATGCAAACAGTGCACTAATTAGCCATGCACAGACAAATCACACTGTTTTTTCCTGGTTCACTGGCCACAGCACCTTCTGTAATCCTCTGTTATCACACAGTTGGGAAGGATAGTGAAGCTAATAACACCATGATATTAGCAACAGTGATCTACGAACGATAGAGCCAGGCAGCGCTAGCCCTTAATTCTGCCCGCATGAGCCAAGGAACAGACTAATCCCTATTTTAATTATTTTTTCCTCTCCATGTCCTATCCAACCCATGTCAATGTTCTCTAATCAGACCATCTAATTAAAAAAAAAACAAACCAAAAAAAAAAACAGAATGTATGGCAAGCAGATAGCAGTATCAAACAACAGAAAAAGGGTCAAGTAGTTGAAGCATACCATTATAAACCTGTTCCCCAAAGGGTTATATGTGCTACTTTAGGTTTGCAAGTTTGATGTCTTGGAGTAAGTGGTGGTAAAAGTACTCACATTAACCCTGTTTACATGGGAGTTTTTATTCCTATTTAATTCCAAATAAAGGTTAATTCCACTTTAAGATGACCATGTAAACCAGTTGAAAATGCTAATTACTAATTGAACTTAATTCCGAGTAAAGTCACCAGTTTATTCTAATCTTAATTCTGAATTCAATAATTCCTCTGACATGTTAACAGTCAACCAAAAGCATGTACAGATCTAAAATGTACTCTAATAACTTTTGCACCAAATAATCCTGTAAATACATGTACAGTTCCTCAGTTTTTCGGTAACATCAGATATGACCGATTTAGAGGTTCAGACTGTGTCGTAAACATGGAAACATTTTATCATCACTTATAACACATCAGTTAATGATACATTTTAATGAATCTTTTCTCTGTTTTGATCATCAAGGTAGGGATAGTTTCATCAAATGCACATATAATTCCACAATACAGATACTATTTATGGGAATACAATGTTTTTTTGGTTTTCAAGGTCCAATAATTCATTATAAGAGTAAATTAATCATGGTCTTGGGAAGAGAGAGAGAGAGAGAGAGGGGCGGGGGGTCCTTGGTGGAAGTCTATTTTTTTTTTTGGTTAACTTTTATTTAAAGAGAAAAATATCCCATTGACATTAAGAATCTCTTTTATAAGAGACAGTTACAGGTTTAAACAGTTAAAATACATGCGTTCGACAATAAATATTTAGTGGAAAATAACATGTACAAGTAGATTAAGAAAAACTTGAAAGTTACGGCTTCTGCGTCAAGAGCTCTCAGTTTTGACCTAAATGCGTTCAAGTAAATCAGCTCTTTTTTTTTTTCTAGCAGATTCCATGTATAAGGTGTAAACAAAAGCCCTTTAGCCCACCTCTACATCTGCACAACCAATTAAATATGGAAAAACTTGTCATTTTCACAGAAAACATGCAGAGGTAATTTTTATTAATAAATGGTGATAAATTAGGAATGGTAGAGAAAAAAAGGGTAGTGGTAGTCAACTAGTGGTAAATCTTTAACCCTTTGTTGGTCAGCTCAACCATTTGGTAGAGGTAACTTTGAACCCTGATATCTGATGTAATATCAACAAACTTCTTGGGCCGTTGTTTGTAAGAAGCATGTAATGAACTAAAACACTATTGGGTGGCACTGTCAATAATATATTCAGCTCATGCTAGTATATCACCAAGGAAGAAGATGGTAACCATGACAACACCTCTGCTATGATCTTTTCTTTTGGACACATAATTGCAGGTAAATTTTTTTTTTTTTAAATTCGATTAACTTTTAGAGTCTATTTTACATAACTAACCATCATCGTGTTTCAGAAATAGTTTGGTATGCATGTAATAATTTTTGAAATCATGCTCAACCAAATGGTAGAGATGACAGTAAAAGGTCATGAAATGCTAGTCACTCATGATACAAACACAAAGAGTTTATACATTTAATTTGAACCAAGTCACAAATTATGTTGGTAAGATAATGTTTGAGTTTTAATACTTTCTTTAAATTTAGGGTCAGTAAAAAATATCTATGTTTTATGTTATAATACAATAAAAAATATTTTTTATTGTGATTTTTGTAGTGTGACCAACAAAGAGTTAGGGGTTAAAACAATCTAGTGAAGCTAAAATGATTGACCCTGCTAGTAGATGTATGTTGCTTCAAGATAGATTTGGTCATATTTAATAATATACATGTATTACCATTGGAGTGTTATTTTTTTTTATTTTTCATTTCTATCTCTACACTTGCAGCTTTACAAGTTGTCATATTACTGCAACAACTAAAATGTCTTAACACAATAAAGTCTAATTTTAGGGGATTGCCAATATAAAAGTAAGTATGTGTTTATCATCTTTTTTTCTTTACTCGTCTGTCTGTCTTCTCTGCTTCTGTCTCATTCTGTCCATGTGAAAGTGGGATTAAGAAAGATTGCTGTGCTGTCGGATCAATAGGATGCTGACATCTCTTTGGCACTTTCCAAAAATCTCTACAAAGCAAAAACCCACTTACAGAAAGGGGTCTAATGGATCGCATAACCGCTATATCACTTTAGCTTTGCCATAACCTCTGAAGAAGCAAATGCCATTTCAGCAATAAGTCAAGATTGGGAATTTAAAAAAAAAAATAAATAAATAAATAAGAAAAAGCAGCCAATGCCTGCAAAAAGAAACAAAAAAACAACCTCCATGTAAAAATTATGACTATTTCAGAGTTGGTTTATGAAAAATGACGATAGCAGGGAAAAAGTTTTGATAAAATTAAAAACAGTGTTTTAAAAACCAATGCAAGTAAAAACTATAATGAACCCAAATTAAACTCAAAGTAAAATGCAATTACAGATTCAAACAGGTGGTTAATTTATCTGGATTGATAGTCATTCATTTTGTCCAGAATACAATGCTTTTGTTCGTCACACTTACATTTTCTACATCTTCGCCTGCAAATTGTTAATGCCTGAAAAACTAGAACTATAATCAAAATAAATAAACTTGTCATTCCTCAAAAATTAGAATGTAAATTACTTCTGTGTTTTTGTTTATGACAATTACACTAAAACACAAAAAAATGAGTGGAATTTACAAGTAACATGTAGAGAACGCAATTAAAAAAATATTTCCACAAGTTGCAGATGTCACATGACCTAATGTATTCTCACATTAGGAAGATATAAACCACTTTCAGATAAAATACCCACAGCAGATACAATCACTCAGTTGTTCAAAATATGAATGTCAAACAGCAGATCTGAACGTTTATGTCTCATAATTATCCACAGAGGAACCATAGTCCAACAAAAACATCCAAAACAAACAAAAAAGTGTCTATATGTATTCCAAAACACCAAACAATATCCTTAAATGGCTACTGCATCATTTAACAGGACCCGCCTCCAGTATCCCAGTTTTCATTTTAATATTTTTATTTATAATATAATCAAACACCAATTGCATGTTATCATAATAGTTCAAGAACAGCAACAATTTACTTTATTAAGACATTATGGTGAAATTGAGTGGATGTTTAAAGGGTTAATACCTGATCTGTACTAACATGTTTATGTGTAAATCAAAAGTTTTATTAAACTGTAAGTAACAGTCTTCTTAAACAAAAATTGCATTAACTATATTTTATTTCATAGTGTTCTGATATGACATTTTAAATACACATTTCACTGTTTCAGAAGTTAAACACACGTTGTCCAGTTGAGTGGACATTTTTATAACTCCATGAAAAATAGGGTCATTAAAAACATTTCACTCACATTGCTTTTTTCCATGCCTAAAGAGGAATTAAAAACACTTGGGGAAAAAAAAAAAAAATCTTGACTAATGTTCTCATAATTCATACATCAAAGGGTAAATTTCCACATTGCATGTCATTATCATTCGCACCAAGTACAGACTAAATAACGTGTCTGTCAAAAATTTTAAGACGCACACTCAAAACGTCTATGGTTGACATTATAGACTTTTCAAGCCAAAGAACCCCGAAAACTTTTAAATTATTAAAACTTCTATATTTTAGTTGCAGAGGTTCGACAGCCGTGCTCAGGTAGCTTACGGTGAAGGCTGACATTGGCTGTCACCCTTTGCCTTCCCACGTTTATTGATGCAGTTGAGAAGTGTTTTTATGGAGGCACACTGCCATGCAGCCTGTAATTGCCGGTCAAGGCACGTTCACCAGAGTTCATAAAGGTTCCTGTGTAAATATATTCAGGTTGGCCTAGTGTCACCTCATACAAAAAAAGACAGTCTCTGTCTGATGAATGGGAAGAGGAGGGAGATTTCATCGCCTCAGTAGATCCAGAGAGGTGAATGCATACTAACTGTACAAGCTCCCACATACACATGCGCACACAACCTGCTGTCCCAAAGAAGATTAAGATATATTACACTCCAAACCAGCAAGCACGTCCTTGCTTTATTTCACCTTGTAAGTTGCCTTCTTTTTTTCTCTTCTAATCCGTCTTTTCTTCTTTCATTACAGCTACAAATGTTGGCCCCCTATGCCCGAGTACACGGATATTTTATGAATGATAATGAGAATAATCTGCATCCTAAGTCTTAGGGTTCCAAAGAGTTCATTACGAATAAGTTATTATGACAAAAGACACACGTTTGAAGCTTGAATGCAGGCAAAGTTGAAGCATTTTATCTTGACTTTGACAGGTCTTGTCTTCCAGTGGGCTACTAATTTGTAACACACATTGGCTGAGTTCCAATTCACCACTTGCCCCTCCCACTCTGTTTTGGGCATAGTGTTTAGTTACTTAATTTTTATTTATTTATTCTTTATTTGACAGGGACAGTGCACAACATACAAGTGAGCCACAAGGCTAATTTTCATCTGATGTCCCTGGACAGGAAATAATGGTAAGCAATTAAAATAAATAAATAAATAAATAATAATAATAATAATAATAATAATAATAATACTACTACTACTACTACTACTACTACTACTACTACTACTACTACTACTACTACTACTACTACTACTAATAATAATAATAATAATAATAATAATAATAATAATAATAATAATAATAATAATAATAATAATAATAATAGAATTAATAACAGGGGAAAAATTACAACAAATTTGTGTTGTCCTGATTGTCAATTAAATGGCTGTAAATGGTCTGTAATTTTCAGACCAATACTATGAATGAAGGAGTAGGGGAAATTTCCCATCATTCTGTTCCAATCATTGGCAAGATGGAGGTAAACAGCAACAAAGAAACACATAAATGTATATATTTTCCTCATAAGCAATTTAATCATTTGATCAACTGTTGAAAAAAAAATCCAGTGTCAAAGCATTTTAACAGTTTCAGTTATTCTAACAATGGCCAGAGTAAAATTTAATTATATAACTTCCAGTGTTGGTGAAAATAATTGGATTTAACAGAGGTCAACTGTCAGTGTCATGTATTCAGTGTTAAAGTCAGAGTTAAGTCAACACCGATAAGAGTTAGATACCTTTCAGTGTTGAAAAATAATGACTCTGAAAAGCCCCACCCAGTAACCTCTGTGCTCAAACTGAGTGAGAAGTTGGACACTGAAAAATTGAAAGGTTTTCTTAAGCTTTTGCTTTTTTTTTTTTCATTCCAGCAGAATCTGTTTAAGACTAAAGTTATGTCGTGTTTTCAAATAGTTAAAAATCAACACTCTTTGGAGTAATTTATTTATGAACATGTAGTGTGAAATATGTTTAACACTGGAAAAGTTATTTCTTAGCACTAAACTCTTCAGTGTTAAATGTGAATAACAGTCTGGGTGTTACTTCTCACATTAGTGTAAAATATTAACTCTGACTAGTGTAAAGTTGATTCTGGATATGCAACTCTAGATAGGGACCATATGTTCACTGAGGTCTTTAAGTGTTATATTAACACTAGTGATTTTACTGTGTGCCGTTTCAATGTTCTATAGATAATATTTCTGCATTTTACAGAAAAACATTTTCTCACACCCTTACACTTTTACAGTTTCCCAATATTATCATGAAATATTTATAGAAAAATATTTTAGTTTCAAAAGATGTGGCTGCATCACACAAACAGATGAAAATTATTATTTTTTTGTATTGTTTACTGCTTCTAAGGGGTCAACATGTCATGTCTTGGATGTTTTTCTGTTGAAATATTCAGTTGACAGAACAGAGCATGTGCAAAAGGGACCATGTGGGTTTGGAGAAGGGAACAATACTTTCAGATTACAGTGATTTAAGAATGATTCTTAATGTATTATATCACACATGTATGGGGGTCCACTACTGTATAGTTGAACACAGACGGTTACAACTGCTGTTACCACGATGAATACTTTTAGAAACAAAAGTGTTAATATCAGTATCAATGACTGCTGATGATGTAATAGGTCATGAAATGTTGCCCCATTTCATAGGAGAATGTTTGAAAGGGTAGTACTAAGCCAAGGGGGAGGGGCTAAATGTGAATTGGGTTTGTGTAAACCAGTGTAATTTCACCACAGTGGCACTTATTTCAACAAATATAACCTGATTTGCAATGAATAAAAAAAAATAAAAAATGTAAAAATGGCTCGACTCCGCCGGCTAATGTTGTCACATTAAATAACTAGTGACGAAGGCTAACTTTTCAGAGGCTATGTGGTATGTTTACGCCCTTTGCTGTTATATTTGCAGGTTGTTCTTTGGAAATGTGAGTGTTACAGGAAGAGAGTGGGAATATGTTGTGGTTGAGCAGTGACCCAGATCAGACGGTGACATCTCTGTCCACTCAAGGGATGCTCTGGGACGAGATGTTCTGCTGTTACTGCAGCAACTGGCAAAGACTGCAAGCAAAAATCCATCATAAAAGGTCATTTTGTCTAATATTTATACTATATGTGTTGTTTTGAGTGAAACAAGAGGGTTACGTGTTCAACCCAATCAGCAGAAGAACATGCCTCGTATAACACTGCTTCTATACATTTCTGCAAACCATACGTAGGATGTTTAAAAATATATTTCTTATCAATATTTGTACACGTTTATTGCATGTTTTAATACATTGTGACTCAGCATTGTGTACATGTACATACAGTACACAATCAAAAGTTTGGACTCACCTGTTTTTTCTTTATTTTTATGACTATTTACATAATAGATTCTCAATGAAGGCATCAAAACTATGAATGAACACATATGGAATTGTGGAGTTTAAAAAGGTGCAACATAATTCAAAGGATGTTTATGTTTTAGGTTTTTCAAAATAGCCTGACTTTGCTTTTATTATTGCTTTGCACTGAAATGTTTTCTAAATGTGTTGAAGGAGTTCCTTGTGATGCTGAGGAAATTACCTACTGTGTTTCAGTGAAAAACAGACGTCGAGTGATAATTGAATTCCCGTGTGAATGCGCATGTTTGTGTTTGTGATTTCAATTCTGCGCCTCTTGTCTTTTTCTGGAGGAAGAGGATGAAATTGTGTGGCAGCATCTGGTAAGGAAGGTATGGTCAGGTCAACCCACATGTACACAGCAATATTTATAGCTATATCTGAAGTTGTCTTTATAGATTCAGTCAGTCGTTTGTCAGAGGGAAAGTCTATGCTG
Organism: Siphamia tubifer; assembly: GCA_020466265.1. Lineage (NCBI taxonomy): Eukaryota > Metazoa > Chordata > Actinopteri > Kurtiformes > Apogonidae > Siphamia > Siphamia tubifer. The sequence goes on from CM035793.1 coordinate 25,759,104, forward strand.
AGAAATGCCCATTCACTTCCATTGTAATCTGAAGACTGTTTTCATCTGCACTCTTATTTTGAAGGTGTGGAGCAAAGTTACAGCAGCATCTCTATCAATCCTTTGTTGATACAGGGCAATTCTTATGCATACTTATTTTCATACTACCTTATTAATGTATTGAGATGAAACAGGATGTTGTGAATTTACAACATATCCGGTCATAATGTCTGTAATTTGTGTGAATTACAGACTTTTGTTTATCCCGTCCGAATGCACCACACAATAACAGAAGTACGGGGGTAATTACGAATTACCAGTGGTCCACAGATAATACTTATCCCGTTCGAATAGGGCATAAAACGCAAACATAAAAAGCCCCTAACCCCAACACCCCTTAAATCTCAAACACCAACCTAATTAAATGCTTGCAATGTCTAAACTAAGTCCTAAAATTATTTATTATATTTCAAACTGAACAGAACAGACTTACACTTCAGCTAATTGTATATTGAGAATACTATCAACTATTGGACTCTTGACAACCAACCCTATTTTAGCTAATCACAGCATTTTGGGGCAGGTAATATGTTTTAATATGTGATCGACAGCTGTAATTATCAAATACTGTTCAGGTTGAGTCAGAGAGGAGATTGAGGAGGAGGAAACAAACATGTCATTTCATGCCAATGGTTGTCTCTTCTGGATATAAATCACCTCAGTTTGTTAATTTCCTATATAGGATCATCTTATAGCAGAAGGACCTTTGAGATATTTATGCAGAGCAGCAGAACCTGGCCAAGTGTGCGTGCACATCCATGCAAAATTAAAAGCAATGACTTGGCATTAAACGCCATTGTCCCTTCTCTCCTCACTGCCCTGCTTTTACAATCTAATTGCAGTAGCCAGTGTCCTCTGCTACAGGCCACTCACAGCACAGTGCTTTTGGCAAATTGATTTCATATGTGGTGCTGTTTGTGAGTCTCAGCCTTCCTTCTTCTCCTGGCTCTTTCTTGGCTAATTATTGTGATTGATTAATCGACTTGCATGACATATCTTATGGTCCTGTGAAGCTTTCTTTGTCACCCCAATCACACTGTTAAAGAAATTATAAGAGAAGTCAAGGTTAAAAGTGCTAAAAAAAAAAAAAAAATCTGGCACAAACTAGTGCTGTTGACTCAGTGGATCACTCCTAATCAATTTCCATGGAGCCTCTATTCTCTTTTGATCACACCATGACAAAAGAAAGCTTCTCAAGCAACTCATTCTTCTTTAGGTTAGCAGCACTTGACCCTGGAAGTGAATTAAAGGATCAAAGAGAGTAGAGTAGAATGAGGCATCAGTGGAAACTGCAGAAGAACAAACGTTGAGTCTAAGTATTGTTTTAAGTGACAGATGCTGTGTTTTGAGCTATGGAAATGGCCACATCTTCTCACTCAACATTAAACATTATTGCGATGGCAGAACCATTGCTCTAATGTCATGATGTACAGAAAGGAGAGTCTTGGGAATTATAGATCAAAAAAAGACCCAGTGAAATCACTTGGGTAATAGAATTATTCACAGATATATTTTTTTTCATTGTCATAAATGTACCAGAGAAGCTGCTGAGATATGGACATTACTTATAAGTTCTCTCATGGGAGTATGATGGAAATGCAAGTTGTCACTTTTCTCTCTCTTTTTCCGCCCCTTTTAAATAAATGAAACCGTTCATTTCAACATAGTATCCTATTCATTCGTAGGCCCAAGGCGCCAATGTGCATAACTTCAAATATGTCTCTGTGTACAGATCATAAGCCATTAGTGGATCTGTGGGACTGTTAAAAGTGACAGATTGTATCCCAGTGGTGCAGTACTTAGTAAACACAACTAAAGAGACACCCTGTCAGGGCACACTGATCTGGCCCATTACCTCTAACCTCTGTGTGTTCTCTACTCTCTCTGGGATGGAATATGAGGCAACACATGGCTAGACATGCTTACATAAACACATAGACAACCAGGCTATTTCAGCTCATGGGAGTAGGTTTGTAGGTTAGACTAAATATTGCCTAGTAAATTGCATCACCTGCTGTGTTTCAGCATGAAGACAAACAGCCATCAACACACTGGCCAATAATAAATGATGCAATTGTAGTTGTATTCAAGCCACAGCTACTACATAATGTGTGTGTCATAATGTGTGTACAGAAGATGTGTTTCAGAAATTAACTTCATATATAGGATGAGGTCATTTTCTTAAATTTATGCAGAAATCTTATTTGCAATAACAACCTTTTTTATACTTCATTCACATGGGAAGTTTATCACTTTTTTCTTTTAAAAGATTCTGTCTGATGTGAGACCTCAGCTACTGCATCCCCCTGTGACCACACTCTAGTACTGTCTCAGTAATACTCACATGAGTTTAACGTGCAGATGACTCAATATGCAGATGATGCACAGATATGTGTATCTAACCTGGATACCTAAGGTCTGCTCAAACTGTCAGTTTATTGAAATCAGGTCTGAAAACATTATTGTTCATTGGAGCTTTTACTTAGATTGTCATTTGCTTTGATATGTTTTTATGTCTCTATTTTAATTGTCTTTTAATGTATCCTTATCATTTTAATTTTCTTCTCTTCTGTTTCTATTTTTGTGTAAACCACCTTGAATTGTCCTGTACATGAAATGTGCTATACAAATAAATTTGCCTTGCCTTGCCTAAGTGGATGAGCAATCAGGTTAACCAAACTTTATTTAATTAAATAAAATACTAATTAAATAAAAATAAAACGGGTTAGTTAATTTGGTAACAAAGAGAGAGAGATGAACAAAGAGAGTCTCAAGCTTTAAAAATCAAATGTGAAATGTGAAACCCCACCACAGCACACACCTGTCAACCACCATGAGTCCAAAGAAAGTGACTCCCAGCCATCAAGAGAAGGGAAACAGGACACGACAAAAAAAGGAGGAGGCAGCCTGCATGAACAAAACACATGCTGGTGCTGGTCCACAAGCCGTGCCATGAATATCCATCAAAGGCAATCAAACCTGGATCTACACCTCACCAGACGTCCATCAACAAACACCGCTGAAGGCGAAAGTGACAATTAAAACAACCACAATGGTATAAAAATGCCCCGCGTGTCTGGTTCATTTTAATGGTTTTATATGTCATGTTCAATCAGTGAAAACACATTTACCCACTAAGACCAATGAATTAAATGTAAATCTTCACTTTTAACACATATTTCATGACATATTTAAAAATGTTTTAAAATAATTGTTAAAGGGTTTGAAGGGTAGTATTTGGCGCCTTGGAACGAATCAGGCCTTTTACATGTAAAATGTGACTATTTACGAAAAATTCATGGTACGAAACCACTTCTGGAACTAATTAATTTCATAAGTTGAGGTACCACTGTACTTACCTTTGTTCATAGAATGAACATTGGAGATATGCATGTTTTTTTTATTGGTTATTTTGATTTCTTTTGTTTGTATGAATATAGAATGGCACCACTTTTTCTTGTGAGTGGGAGCCAGTGATAATATCGCTATTAATACTTATTCACAATGGTGTATAACCTGCAATAAAAAGGAAAAAGGCCTAAAATGTAGTTAATTCTGAATGGTCAACAGGATCCACAGATGCAAAAACCCCTGTCCCTTTTTTTTTTTTTTAACTTAAATTGTATAACCTTGCTCAGTGCGCTATAAATCCCTTCTCCTCTCCAGCCTTTAGTCTGTACAAAGTGACAAAGAGAATAACGAAGTGTGGAGTGTCGGCCTGCAACACAGCACCAGGTGTTGGAGATAATGTTCCGCTGGAGTATTATTTGGCAGGTGGTGCAAAGTTCATCATAACTACAGTTTTGATCGATGGCACATTGCAGATTGAGTCCTCAACCAAGAGAAGCTGTTAATAAATCCTGACTCAGACAAACAGACGTTGTGAACTAGTGTTGGAGAGACTGGCAAAAAAATGCTATTGATCCACTGGATGAGCACAAGATGGTGTGCCAAACTCAGTTTTTTGATGCATAAAGCTGATGGTGCAAAAGAGGTAGGGAGGAATAGAAAATCAAAACCAACTAGTTGAAAGTAATTTGGTCGTACGTTGCAAACAAAAATGAAGGATTTTAAGCCATGACACTTAAAAGATCCCCATAAATTTCTGCTTTTCTTTCAGTATGCCCTGTAGCCTGCGGCTCAACAATGGCAAAAGTCCAGGTTTGCCCATAACTGTAAGGACACCAAGTTATCATATTATTAGCCCATGTTACTTATTCATCATGTATATCCTCCTGAGACCCAGCAATGCATTTTTGTCCCCTGTACAGGACAAATATGTGACAGGCTTACTTAAAAATGTTGTTCATTGCAAAGGACATTCCCTTAAAAATAAATAATTATGAATAATGTGAAAAATTTACCTAAAAACCTATTGTATTATGAAGTTCCCAATTAAGAAAATTGTTTCAGTGTGTAAGACAGCTAAAACTTTCACTTTCCTATATTATGTATATACAGTGCTAACAGTCAATAGTAGGGCTGGGCGATTTTCTCTTTTAAAAAAATCTCAGATTTTTTCCCAAAAAACTCGATTCACGATTCACGATACGATTTTTTCCCCACGTGGGCTAAATGAAAATGAAAACACTCGAAACGTGGTTTCTTTCGTCTTCTTTTTTTTTAAAATAACATGTAAAACAAAAATACTTCTACAAATAACTGTAAATAATAAATCAGTTGTGCAAAAAGTGCAACTGAAACCTGAGACTTTGCCTACATGAACTGTAGTAAGTCGAGACATATCCACCACTGTTACAGGAAAAACAGTGCAAAAAAAATAGTGCAAAATATACATTTTGTTGGAAAAAAGAAAGCTTAAAATATTTTAACAACTAAAACAATATACATTAATACTCATATGAAAAACATTGCAAAAAACGTAGTAGTGCAAAAGTAAGATAAAAAGAAAACTAGTAACATTTTTACTTTGTAAGGACAAAATAAAACAAAACCTAATTATCAATCAAGCTACTTCAATAAACCTGAACATGTTACCAATATTTTGGATATATGATGTTATTGTGTCTGTTATCGCTCCCCATCGTGCTCCATGTTTATCATAAGGTGTGTTTGGGTGACCCGTGGGTGAACTGCAAATTTTCACGAAACGGGTGAAAAATGTTGTGCTGTGTCGGATACGGGTTCGGTTCGGACGTGGGTGATCGTGGGTCTAATTTGCGGTTCATAGGCTAAAAGGTTAACAACATTTTTATTTGGCTCTGCCTTGGCTATGTCACTGTTCAGTATATTCATGGCAATAAATGTTTGTATTTAAGTTTGGCTATCTGACATTTTCTTCCGGGTTCGGGTCGGATATCGGGTTCATTTATAGCGGGTCGGTTTGGGTGCGGATTTTTTTTTTCCGGCGGAAAACGGGTCGGATACGAGTTTAAACATGATGGGTACGAGCGGTTGCGGTATGTCAAAATCAGAACCGTGCAGGACTCTGATAAGGTGTGCCGCGAGAAAAGCTTTCAGTCAGTGTTTGTTGAACATTTTGAAGAAGTACTTGCAGCGCTAGTCTCTGCCTTTTCTAAGAGTTCTGCCCCCCCCCACACACACACACACCACACACACACACACACACTGGATGCTTTCTCTTCAGATGTGAACAGAGTGGTCGTACCGCTACCGTCAACAACAACAGTCTGAAGACACAGCTGACAACCAGGCAGTACCTGGGCTTCGTCAGACCCTAAAAACCCAAACCGATTCCACACAACTAAACCTTTAGAACCTTTTTTAGGAGTCAGCGTGTCTCTCTCACTGGAAGCTCCCTATTGCTCCCCCGTGTTGCAGAAGAAGGGGATCGTAGGCGGGGCCTGGGGTGAAAAAAAGTGTGAGGAAAAAAAGTGCAAAAAATATGTGTGTGTGGGGGGGGGGGGCGAATCGGATTGCACGATTTTCCTAAAATATGAATCGATTTTGCCATAAAACTCGATTTTAAATCTAAATAGATTTTTTGCCCAGCTCTAGTCAATAGTAGTGTCAAGTACATGCAACCACTTTTCCTCTTTTCAGTCTGCTTAAACACCTAGCTGCTACAGCAAAAAAAAAAACCTAAAACAATTCTGGTCACAAAAATTTCTTAAAAACCGTCACTCTGCAAAGATCTAAGTTTCAAAATTCTGTATTTTTAATTACCAGAGAATTGATTTATCATTCAGTGCAGAGTTGAAAATGAAGGTTAATTGATTAGCACACTAAGTGATGTGAAGATATTTCTGCAACACCAACATCTTTAGAATAAAATCTTAGGTTCCTCATACTCCTAAATAAGGTATTTTAACCTCACATATAACAATTGATTGTTTTAAATACCCTACTTAAAAGTTGCAGTCTACTTGTACAGTACCCTGACTTCCACTAAGGTTCAACTCCTACAACTTTAAAAACTACCTACGTGCGCACATTATCCCATTTAAGAACCTGAGTGAGATCAGCTGCAGGTCTGAATGACATCTGAACTGTAGTTAATCGTGTAAGGTACTGTGGTAAACGAATCTATGGGAGCGTGTGGAAGGAAATACAACAAAGTGTAACACAGAGAACCAATTAGACAAGAATCTAGACAGCGAGATAAGAGGATGTGATAGACATAGTTGATATGTATATATATATATATATATATATATATATATATATATATATATATATATATATATATATATATATATATATATATATGTGTGTGTATAAATATATATTGTTGTCAAATTTCCAATAATATCAGATATAAATGTTAAAGTAATGTTTCATATAAAATGTAACTTTCTTGGAGTTTAAGCCTGTGCTTCAAAGACAGGACAGCACAGTTTGAGATGACCCTAGGCCCAGTGGGGTGAAGTTACAACCCCCACCGTATAGAAGCTTTCAGAAGAACCCAACCCTTCCGGAGCTGACCAAAGGACAGATAACATCTTGAAGAAGGAGGGGTCGACAGATAGGCATTATAAACTGTGTGTCTGAGCAGGGAGCTTTAGTGTCGCATGGCCTTTTAGGTCATGGATGCTCAAAGACTCAGACTGGACCTTTCTGATAAGTGACTTAAAAGTAATCTTATGCTGAAATATTTTGTAATATTGTAACTGATTGTAAACTATGATAGTGATATTTAAATAATGAAAAGACAATGAGAAGACTCAAAGAGGTGTATCTTAACCTAGGCCTAAATATAATTGAGCATAAGAGGGCTTTTTTTGGGCATGATTATCCTGGATATGCGTCAGATCATCATTACCATCCTCAGATCAACTTTGAGACATTTTCATCTCAACCAGTGTTTATCTGTACATGATAAACCGTTGTAAACTTGAAAAAACTTTATTATTTGGTTTCAGATATGTACACAACCCCTGTCACAGCAGACATGCAAATTTAAAGAAGATACCAGCCAACAGTTATAAAGTAACTTAAAAAAAAGTAAGAAAAGTCTATTGATCCCATGAAGCCTTTTCATTCTCCTCACATTTACATTTGTTGTGGGTGATTTGTATGTGGGTTTAATGATATGAGCACCACTTAGAGAAAATGACAATAGAATCTGTAATGAAGGACGACTTTCATTAGACAATCAGCCTGAACTGTCCACTTGGATGCTTTATGACACCCACAGTGAGGGAATGAGAGAGAAAGAGAGAGAGAGAGAGAGAAAAGAGAGAGACTGTAGGAGACAGTGAGAGGGAGAGAAATGCCATAGTCAGACCCTCCTGAACGTGACCAGACTACAAATGTCGGTGTGAATTACTGCTAAAGCTCCAAAGAGAAATGTTTCCTTCACTATACTGGTCTGTATTATTGAAAAAAGAAAAAAAAAAAAAACAGGGAACAGCATAAGAGATATATTTAAATAATACAAAAAAAAAAATATTCAGCTTACACGCAGAGAATATACACCCACTCAACATTCACACTGTATCCATTTAAAAACACATCTATGAAAAGTGCCCTCTGCCTACTTTGTCAATTCTCTGTGTTCATACGCTGAAAATAACGGTCTTCGGTGTGGACCTGTAATAAATTATGTTTTCAAGCAGGGAACTTTGGGGATCACAAGTGGGCAGTTTCCACTTCTCGTGCTGTTAGTCTCAAGCTGCCAGGGAAACAATGGTCAAAGAATATGTTGAGCAATCACTCACTCCCATACACTCTCTTGCTGTGACTGGTTTATTGCAGAAAATGCAGCTAACAGCTTCACGTGATAAGACGTTGCTGTCAAGCTCTGCTCCAAGAGTGAGTGGGAAAAGTGTGTTACTCCCATGGGGAACCACAGCATACACAGAACATATAAACATACTCTTGGCTGCATCCACGCTGGGCGGTAACACCTACGTGCACTGGAAATTAATTTCAATGCTGAAAAACAACATCACAGCTTCAGTTCCACTTTTCTAATAATAATAATAATGAAAATAATTCTTTAGATTACATGCCATTTTACACTAAGCTCTAGTTTCCTTGGCATTTAACCCATAAACATCCATTGCTACTTCCATGGGAGTTCTCAAATAAGTTTTTCTCTCTATTTAAACTTTCTTACATGATTTACCACCATTTATCATATCTTCTGTGTTTTGGATTTTTCAATGGAAATCATATATTTTCCTGAATTTAATGTACATGTTCACAAAACCCCAGAGTGGATTACTTCATTTCAGAGGACACTGGATAAAGTCATATTTCCAGCAAAACATATTTTTAAAAATTATGTAAAAACAAGTGCTTCTATCCAACTCCATGAATTTTCCGTGTGAATCAGTGTTGTAGAAAATAACAGTGTTTCCATATTCACTACAGAGCTTCTGAACGGGTTATATCTGATGACCATGAAAGATGACAATTACTTACATGTATTAAGAGGATTAATGAATCAACAGGACTTACAAACATCAGTAAATGGGTTTGGTCAATGGTGGATTTTTGGATCTTTATGGCTTAAACTCAAAAGTAGTTTCACACAAGCCAACAATTATTCTGCAGCTCCTAATAATAAACTACAAATCTCAGAAATGCAGATCAAATTACACATTTTCAGACATCATCCACAGTTCTTTTAGTCTTTAGAAATTGACTGACGTTGTTTGTTTCCGTCACTTGTTGTATACATTTGGAGTTTTTATTGTGATATGGGGTCTGAAAATCAATACCTGGTAAAACCTAAAAATAAGTAAATCTTAGAGTTAATGTTTCTAAGCAAAATGTATATTTATTATTGTATTTTTATGTTATTGATCTGGGTTTCAGAACACAAGGTCCCAAATGCAGAGGTAGAATTAAAGCAAAGTTAATTGTGGTGTTTAGCAGAGAAAATGTCCTGTGTTGCTGTCTGTGAGCCGATCTGCTGGGCTGTGCCAATAACAGTGACTAGGGAACAAGACAGAAGAAAAGTCAGGGGACGGAACTGGGTCAAAACCAGAAAACCAGCAAAGCAAAAACAGAGCAATCCAGATAATGTTCCCATATGCCAGAAAAGGGTCTGAAAAGCCAGAGAGGTCCAAACAATGAGCATGAACCCAGGGGCAGAAACAGGGTCCAAAACTGGGAGATCAGACAAGACAAGAGGCAGAGACAAAGACAGAGAACCAAATATCCAGAACCAGATCATACACAAGGAATCCCAAGACGAATAACATACGCGCAACTGATGCAGGGAGGCAAACAATCTCACATCTAATTCCCAGGAGAGACCAAGATTTATACACCAGACGTGAGGTGAAACACATCACGGTTAAATTAACAGGGTGAAAAGGTCACCGGTGACAGGAAGTAAAACACAGTGAACATGAACCAACATGATAAAATAAAAGCCCAGACACTAACAATGACAGAAAGAACAGGAAGACACACAAAAAACTAACAAAACAAGTCATTCAGAATCAAACTATGACACTTATGGTCACCACAAAATCTCCAGCAGATATTAGTAGAAGTCATTGATGATGATAATGAGCCTCATTTCTTTTTTCTTTGTGTATTAAAATCTGGTATGTCAGGTATGGTCAGGGCATTTCTAATGCTGTCCTATCATAGTAATTCAGTCTGGTACCCATACTTTCATATATATTATTGTCCCAAACTCAAATTTCACAATCCTTAATTGTACAAATCTCTTTGAAAACACAAAAACAAAACTTGAGTCAGTGAGATCCACTACAAAAAAGGAACATACTGTTGTAAGTCTTATCAGTAACTAAACCTCTGGACCTAAAAAGCAGTTCTGAAGACCATTCAGTCTTTCTGTCTCAGGTGAGTTGGAGTAACAGCCAATCAATAGATATCCAGTGTTGTGTGCTCCTGTCCAATAGCACTTCATTCCCCTCTCACAAACACACAGACTCATTCACCTTGTTGAGACAAGTTGACACATCAGGGCTGCAGGTGTAATCCATATGCTAGCTAAATGTCAGTGTCTTGAGTCTGTAGGGTATAGGGTTAAAAGGAAGAGCAGAAAGGATGGGGGGCTACCTAGAGGTATCAACACTCATTGGGTTCTCAGATCTTCTAACAGGAAAAAACTAAGTTGCATTTACCAAGGGAGCTGGTTGTTGTCAGCAGAAAAAAGAAGAAGAAGAAGAAGGAGAAGAAGAAGAAGAAAACCTCATGGGAAATAGAGTTTGCAAAAGTTACCAGGATGGAAAACTAAGACATAAGTTTGTTTGGGAACACTGTCTGCAAAATGGTGGAATTACTGAGCTGTGATAGACCAAGAATGCAACAACCAAGAGAGTAATGGCGATATTCTAAGTGCTTTCAAATCCAGATTGAAGCACTTTATGCTCTCTATTTACAGTATCAAAGGTGCTACAGGACTTGCTTTCTGCATCTCGAGGGAACACTGCTGGAAGATGAAAATGTATTATGGTGCTTTGCAAAACAATTGAGTGCCAAAGAAAATTACAAGTCAAATAGCTGTGAGTTCCACTTAGTAGCAAGCGGGCGAATGAGGATCTGGCAATTTGCGAGCGTCAGGCGTTATTTACATTGCCTCAAAGTGGATGGTGATGGGGAAGAAAATCAATGTGGATGCAAACAGCGTAATGGCAGGGTAATGTATTCCCTTGGGCAAGCAGCACAGACGAAGTCCTGTCAGAGTCATGCCGAGTGGAGGCAGAATTCAGTTGCTGTTTTCACCAGATTTTCCTATTGCCACATTCAATCCACATGCGCATACTTGTTCCTGAAAGTCAATCTTCAGGGCTGTCTTTTGCCTGCTGCTTACTCAGAATGCTAACTCTGCAGGGCCGTCAATCAAAGCGGTAGACAGTGTAGTGAACAAGGGTGTAGAAGAAGTCTGATTCACATATGCAAAGGACTGTGTTTTTGTACAGTGGACTTTTATTATCAACACAACCGTCGACACATATCAGGAAAATATGGGATGTGGAAAGTGACTTGCTTCCTTTTTGAGTTGTTGTAGATCAATCAGAGAAGCCTGTTTTTTGACCCTGATCCCTGGCCTTTCTTCCCCTGAAAGGAGTACTGGACCTGTCCATCACATATCAATCAATACCTGCGGCACCTAGCAGCTGCATCCGGTATCTAGCAAGCCTGCAGGCATGGTAACACTGTACATAATCAGATACAACCAGGGAAATCACCCGGTTTGGTTTTTAGCTTGCCACATATATCAGAGAATATTATCAAAAAAAATCTTTCGGAGTTTCCCATACATAATTTAAATGTGGCATTAGGATACTTAATTTAAACTAAAATGACTGAGTATGCTTTGAGGAAGAAACGAGCTGCTCTCTATATACAGTAGACCAAAGAGATTATTCAGACCAATCCAATCATGGCAACAGATAAAGACAGAGAACCCCATCACTAGGGTTTGCAGAGTAGAAAGCTCACTAAGCTGAGAGGAATAGTGCTTTAGGTCAGCATCATGATAACACTCCACCTGACCTTTCTAATTGGCCACCAGCTGGGAAACCGTAATCCCTCCACCCAGCTCTCGAGTTTTCCACTTTCACGTTCAGCTTCTCCTCCAGAGGTCATGACCTCCTCTCCAGTTCTCTCCTCTGGTGTCAAATGATTCATACTGTTTGACCCTGTCCCCCATCTCTTAGTTGGTCCTTACTGTTCACTGCTAAATAATAGATAGCTGACAAGTAAGATAACTCTGAGAAAAAAAAAAAGTTTGGTAAGTTTTAGTGTTCTTACAAAGTGGTACAGTGTTTTGCTGTCAGCTTTTTGTTTCGGGACCAGGCAGTGAACACTTTAAGTCAAAACTAGTTGTGTAAACCCCAAGCTGGCATGACTGGAAAATAATTAAACAATCGCAGCAAGCCAGTATGTGTCTGCAATGCGTCCCCTGTCCCTGGTGCTGTCTTTTCCTTGCAATGTGCATGATCAACTGTGACTTTCAGTCTACATTCCTTGCCAGTTTTGTCACTATCCTCCCAGTGTTTCCCTTGTTCTCTAATGCTGCAGGTGTACCACCACAGGCGCTTCCGGCAACAATCAACACACATCAACAGGACTTTGTACAGATTCTACTGTCCTGCACAATATGAGAGAGCAAGTGTAGAATAAGACGTTGATCACGTAAAATGTGCAAAATAATCTGAGCCAGAGCTGTCTATCGGAGTCTGGGATGTGATCAATTCTCAGCTGACCAAGGAAGGATTCAAAGAGACTTTAATATCAACCTTCTAGACGCAATTCTCAGCCTGCTCAGAGTCAATCAAGTTCTTCTGTGTGTGTTTTTACTCAACTACTGAGTGGCTGAATGAAACCGACGTATGTTTCCAAGGGCCGTCTCACTCTAAGATGACTGATTATATATTCTTTCTGAACTTGTTTCCTCTATCAACAGTTCTCTGTCTTTATGAGCGACTGTGTGTGTCGTGTATTTAATAGCTCAGCCAGTGTTACTCCTCGTCCCTTCATGCCAAATGCCTGTGGCTCAGCTTCAAAGTCTCCTCTATCTTCTGTTGTGTATAAGAACAGTCTTCTCTGGCATGATTCTTATTCAGTGACAAAGAAAATGCGAATGGAGTTTGAAGGTTTATTTGAACTGAATCAAATCCACTTGAAGGAAATTGGAAATTTTGTGCAGGTCAGGCTTTTTTTTTTTTAAATACCGACACAAGATTCAATCCACATCGCCAGTCTGTAAAGATAGGAGTTAATTATCCACACAGAACTGACCTGCAAACTACCAACTTTATTCTGTATTTACATACATATTGAAGCTGTCTATCAGTTGTGATGCCAGTTCTGAATGCTAGCTCTTTAGTGATAGCCTGACAGTGGCTGGCCTTTTCTTTTTCTTTTTTTTTGCTTGCTCTTTTGCTCTGTCACAGATGGTCTCTGTCTGCAAGGGATGGTAGAGTACGCCTCCACTGCCCCATAACATGCTGATATTTGGTAGCCCTTGGGTCCCACTAGCAAATCTATTACCAGACATCCAAAATATGCTTGTAATAGCATCAGGAGACACAAAATTATCCCTGAATTTGACTATTTTGTTTGGAAAGTAGCTAAAGCTTGCTCAAAAAAGTTGCAAGATTAGTTCACATCCAATTTATACATCTACCTGAGTAACTATATGCATTTGGAAATCTGTGTTTTACAAAAAAAAAGAACTGAAAGTTAAATAGTCATTGGTAATTTAGTACAATTGTGAAAAAAAGAATGATTAATCAATACACATACACTCATTCATGCATCATTCATGTTTCTATCTGCCTGATGGTATGTTGAATAAATGAACTGGTACTCTCTTTCATCACCACATATTTTTAGTACAGAAAGCCTGAAACATGTTCAGAGTAACATTTGCTATTCTCTTTAAGTAAGAGGAGTTCGAAGAACCCAAAAAGTAAGTTGATTTGTCGCTAGTTGCTTTTAAGGCACAAATGTACCTGAAAGGGTTTCAACAGTTATGAGATTATGAGATTGTCAACAGTGGCACCTTGTTCTTCATGTATGCTGACATAAAGGACTAATATGATGGAGTCTGAGTGGGTTTGCTAGGCTCTGGGGATGTAGCCTCCTGATGTGAATGCTTTATAGTTGGGTAATGTAGATCATAGACAACCAGAGCACAAGAGGACCTGCACCTCCTGCTGTGAGAGATTGACAGAGCGAACAGAAAAGGTGTACCACTACCAATAGTGTAGCCAACTGCATGAAACGTGTCTTAAAGTTATTTATATCCTGGAAAGAAAACTGCAATATCCACTGTTTAGCAGGCCTGTCATCATTTCCTGAGCAATTATTTGAGCAAACCACAATTATCTGGGATAATCATCATTAACGTCTGCATTCACCAGCATAACACCAGATACTTTTTAGACAGTATTTTCTACCATTTGACAGGTTTTCTATTAATGAAGTAATCTCTTTGTGGTTTAATGTTACATAGAATGAATACTACTCACTCTTTATGTTGAAACAATTAATTTCTGTTGTTACTGGTCATTGTCAGTAGGCCTGTCACAATTATAGGTGTAATCCCAAAGCGTGTAACATTTTGCATAATAATCATTGTCTCCATTCATGTATAAAATAAAACATGTCAGTGAAAGAAAGAAATGTCACTATTTGACTGGTGCAACTTTTGTTTATGTAGCCTAAAACATGTTCATTAAATGACACTGTATGGATATTATTAACCCATAAGCAGTCAGTCTGGCTTTTGTGGCAGCTGTGAAATTATTTTCTATTTTAACTTTCTTATGTGTTTTATCACCATTTATTATAACATTATTCTATGATGTTTTTTTTTTTGTTAAATCAAATATTTTCCTTTGGTGAATGAAAACGTTCATACAAACAGAAAAAAATTAAGAAAAACTGATGTTTTCAGTAAAATATATAATTACATGAAAAAAAACCCAGTGCATCCATTCACTGTCATTGATACAACTATAGGCGTTTTCCCACTGTATGAACCATTTGTAGTTCCTAGAAGCTTTTTAGTTAATGGAACCTTTTTTCACCCTTTCCCACAGCATAGGAATTACACAGTTCCTAGAACCTTTTCAGTTCCTCCTGACAGGCAGGGTCTTTTTTAGTTCTCCAAGAACTATATGACGTCGATATTTGGTGATTGGTAGAGCCCAGACCACGCCTATTTGCACATTTCCTCATCTTGTAGTATCGCTATCTTTAAAACTATCTGTGTAGGGTCAGCTGTGTGCTGGAAAAAAATACAGAGAAAGGAATAAATAAACGGACCAATGATGCGGTTTGGTTTTTGGGTTGATGCTATCAAATTAACATATGTCGTAGTATCAACCTTTTTCTGGATTCTTCATCTCCTAACTCTCTCTGTAAACTCTTCCATTCTCGACATTAGACGCTGTATTTGACCATAATTAACATTCCCGCAATATAGAACATAAACACTGTTGCCTCCTCATTCTGTATTCTAGTTTATAGTAGCGTTGTATTCTACTTCCTTGTGTGATTGTTGAATTTAGTGTTTAAACAATACATCACTGTGGCGGATGTTAGTGTAACATTTGCCCCTCCCATGGTTCCTACTGCCCTGTCGGAATGCAAACCAAAGGTTCCCTAGGAACTATATAGTTCTAAGAACTAAGTTCTCAGAACTAATCTGTGGGAAAGCACCTTATATGGGTTTTACAGCAGAATAATATTGTAGAAGATAACAGTATTTCCACAGTAACAAGAGGGCCTCCACATGGGCCATATCTGATGACAAACTGTATTTTACACCAATTGTTTACATATTTCGATGGGATTAGTGGATCAACAGTTTATATCAGTAGAATTTTTTGGGTTGATGGTGGATGTCTGAGTCTTTATGAGTTAAACAATGAGGTCCATACTACTGTTAATAAAAGTATAACATTACCAGAAGCAAAGGCAGAGTGATACTGGACAAGATATTTTCAAGCAAGTTTATCTGATCCTTGTCATGAGTCAGCCAGCGCATTAGCATCGAGCTGTACAGTACACATTTTTTTCTAGTATTGCATGATGAAGTGAGAATGGCAGATGGTGTAAAACTATGCATCTGTTTCCATGATTTTACACCCAGCCAGCGCAAACGTATGAAAGTGTGTCTGAAAATACTAAAGTAGTTACATGCACATGCGGATTTGCGCCCATATGGGTTGATTTGCATGCGTTAAGTTGTGTATCTGTAGATGTAGGTGTAGGTGAAATAATGCTATAGATGCAGGCTGACGGTGGTAATGGAGCTCACTAATTACTTCCTGAGCTGAGAGAGTTGTCAGAGAGAGGAGGAGCTGCCACAGATGGTGAGAGACCCTCACTGACGCCAGGATATCCTACCTCTTCATCATTAGAGTTGAGCATGTGTGTTTGTGTGAGACTGAGTAATTGAGAGGAAGACTGAGTGTATGTGACCAAGATTGAGTGTTCAAATTACACTTCTAAACCACACTCTGCTGACCAAATAACAATTATCAGTCTACTTATCACTTTCATTACTCCTATTATATGTTCAGTATCAGCGGGACTTGAAAGCTGATGGTGATTAAATGCGTCTTTGCTCTTGTGTGGTTCCTCAAAGACCTTTGGGACACAGACAGTCACTCTAAGGTGTTTGTGTTCTGCAGCTCACCCATTTCTAGTCATGTTTAAACACCCTTATTCCTCCATTTGCAAAAGTGCCTGTGGGCAGGTGGTGCACCGGTGGGCGCCTGTTTCCTCTCACTGTCCCCACCTTCCGAGACAAAAATGCTGCGGGGCTGAGTACTCACCACTGCGAAGAGCCTTCTGTGCCGCTGACCTCCAGCAGGTCGTAATCGTCCTCCAGCTGAAAGTCAGAGAAAACCAGGGCAATGGTGTCTCCTGGCTCGGCGAGCACAGTCCATGTGCAATCGGCATTATTGTTGTACTCGGCGGGGTAATTGGGGGTGGTAATAACCCCGCTCTGGCCCCGTAGAGTCCCACCACACCCATCATCCGCTGTGGGGAAAACAGTGTGAAAAAGCTTAGTAAAAAGAGTAATATAAAAACAAAGATAATCACAGATGTCCGTTATGGTGCAGTGCAGAGAGAATTGAAAATTAAAGTGTGGACATGGTGTTAGAGTTTTGGTAAATGGTCTGTAAACACAACATTCAATAAAATCTAGGTATGATCATGACTCACATGAGGCCGAAGTTATACTGAGACCTTCAATCAGAGGTCTCAAACTCATTTACTTTTAAGGGCCACATTCAGTCTAATTATATCTACAGTAACATAATAACCTGGAAATAATGACAACTCCAAATTTGTGTTGGTTTTCGTAAAAAATGACCCCATTAAATTCTGAAAATATTTACTTTTAGAAACTAATCATACAAAAAAAGATATGAATGACAAGAAAAAAAAATGAAGTTTTATGAAAAAAAGAACAGTTTCAACAATATTACGCCTCAATTTATCATTTGTCCATGTGCATTACGGATTAGATCAATAAAGATGCTAAAGACTAATTCATTTTCTTTAGACACTTCAGGTTTGTTCGGGTTTTTAACATTTTATTGTAACAGGATAGTTTGTAAATATATATATTTTCATAATATAATGATATTTTTTGCACTCAAAGAAAGCCAAAAATTTTTTATTTCTCACTATTTATAGGCATAATGTAATGGGTTTTTTTTTTCCACATCAAACCAAAAAGAAAATATGGAATGGTTAGTTTTTGTAGGTTATTATGTTATTGTTTGAGTGTTCGTCATATTGGTCTGTATGTGGAACCTGAACTAAAATTAGTTCCACACCCTTGACTGTAGAATGTTTTGTGCATTGGAGCCACATTGGAACATTTTGTGGGCCATCTTCGGCCCCTGGCCCACATGGTTGAGGCCCCTGCCATAGATGGTATGAAGTTCTTCATGGTCAGTATCAGTTCAATTAGAGAACGGCATCATAAGGACAAAAGCTTGTGTGTTTAAAAATATATTCTTTTATGAATAGAAGAAACAAGAAAGCAGACAGTTCTGGGGCTAATGAGTCTAAATCACTGCATTACATAACAAGCAGTGCCCGACACAACACATCCTACCCCTGGCACATATTTCACTCATTATAAGTAAAGGGGAAGATTTTCAAAATTCCTTAAAAATCTGTCTCTTCATGGGTTTAATTGAATTAAACTGTGAAACATGTTCAGTGTCACCTTTTCTGCAACAGTTAGAAAAATGTCCCAGAATTCAGGGAAGAATTTAGTAACTTTGGAGGGAATACAGGGTCTCTGCGCATTTATGACAAAAAAATATAAAGATTTTTAAGACCATTTTAAAACCTTTGAGTATAAAAAAATAAGACCACTACCACGGAACAAATACATTCAGCAAAAAAAAAAAAAAAGCACACTCAAGGTTCAGTTCAAAGCATATCGACTGCAGTATTTTTTTCCCTTTAACATAGTGGTTAGGGCAAATGCAGCTAAAACACTTGTGAAAGGCAAAGCTGGCCTTGCACTTACATTTGTGAGCATTGGGATGAACATTGACATGGGGACCGTTGTTGCCTGACTAGCAGCATAGTGTGTATGCTTTTCCTCTTTCATGTAAGCGTCAAGGCCTTTACAGCCCATTGTTCCTAATGTGATGTCTTTACCACATACTTTACATAGCGCTTCATATTCCCACCTTGTTTTTGATAACCAACTGTTGTATTTCAGCTCCTCAAACACACTTATCACTGAACTTGCACTTCCCTGTCATGTTCATGTTCACATACTCTATGGCCGTTCCCATAGACATATTGTATACTATGTCTATGTCTGTTCCAACCACTTCTTCTTTGTCTGTTTTACTCAATGACGTAAATGTTGGCTATACTGTAAATGCTGGCTAAAAGTGTGATTCCTGTGCTATTAGACACACAACGCCTCTATGATAGAGCTTCCATCTACTTTTTTAGCATCAAAACCATAGGCTACCCAGATGAAATTTAATACCTCATATGTGAAATTTAATGCCATACTTCAAAAAATAGCAAAATATAATGCTTTTTAAAACCTTAAAAACCACATATTGTAAATAAGACTTTTTAAGGATCCATGGAGACCCTATGCATATGCTTGTGATGGACTGAAGAAAACAAAAAAACATTCTCAATATCCATCCCCAATTTTGTCATCAACTTGCTGAACATGTTGGATAAACATCAGGAAAATAGAAAGAGTAATGCCCCAATGATTCAGAGAGATTGTCCAAACAGTAACTTGTTAGTAACTTTGAGCAAAGTTTTGTCATGAACTGTGCATTAAAAAAAAAAAAAAAGATACATGAACTATTTATTATTTATCTTTTCCTGGCTGCAAATTATCTGTTTGCCACAGGCCAAAGTGCAGAATTTTTAAATTCAGGAGCATAAAAAAACTGTGCAACGAGTTTCAGCATATTGTTCCTTTGTCTGCAATTTCCGCCATAGGCCATAGAAGACAGTCAAGAGGATTTGAGAATGCCCTACAGTACGTTTATAGTCAGCAGGAAGTGGGCTAGAGTGCGTGATGCAACTTAATGCAACATAGCGAGAAGTGATTAAATTGTGATTAATTCAGATTTGTGTTAATCAAAGCAACTCTTCTCCTCCTTAAGACTGCAATGAGGAGACTATTAAATAATAAAGCATGCATTTAGAGTGTTGCCAGGATAATTCCCTTCCTAGATTCTGATATGTTCATTATAGCTTCTAACAATGCACCGTCATGTGATACATTAGATGAGTTTTTTTGAGGACAAGTTATTAAAATATCACTATGAAATAGAGCTCAGACATCAAAAGGAGTTTTAAAACACATCGGTATGATATTATTATTTGTGAAAATGTGTGTGCGTCTATGTCAGGCTGGTGTTGGGTTCATTAGCTGGAGACCAACAAACTGTGTGTAGAGTTCTGAGGAAGGGAGGAGGAGCTCAGAGTAACCGGGCCCTGTCTATCATCCATCGTACCTGTCACCGCAGCAACCCCCCTGAGGGAGGGCAAGAGAGTGTACGGACGAGCGAAAACCTGTGAGGTGTGAACTTGAATAGGAGGGAAACCACGACAGAAGGGCGAGAAGAAGGGGATGAAGAGGATGACAGGTGACAACCGAGGCTGGGAGAGAAAAAAGTGCAGTGGGGGGAGGGGTGGTGGGCTGGACAATAAAGAAAGAGAGAGATGGCAAGAGGGGTGACAGGTGATTGTTGCAGTGGGAGTGACAGGAAATAGAAGGCAGACAGAGGGAAAGGATGAGGAAGTGAATTGATATTCTGCACAGGACAGTTTCTTCACAGTTGAAGGGAAGTCTCTGACTCCAAACTCTCTCCTTCACCTCCACTCTCTCCATTTTGTGCCTCCCACTGCCCAATACAACTTTTAAATGACAATGAGAAACTAAAGGCTACACCACAGGGTTGCACTGTCACAATATTTAACACTGCCTGGCCGGAAAAAAAAAAAAAAAAAAAAAAAAAAAAAAGTTGCACATGCAATATTTCACTGCATCACCTTTGGTTTTAATTAGAGAAAACTGACACATAATGTAACTAAGCTAATAGTTCAGATCATTATGGGTAAATACTTCAGTGGTTAATAATGTTTCAGCTGGAACAAGTTATTTAATATAACTGATGCAGTAAGTGTCCTTTCATGTCTGTAATGTTTAACAGATTGGACACCACCAGGATTGATCCGGGTCATCAGACTTGTGAGAGAACACTTCTGGGACCATGACACATAATTTTCACAAAAAAACTTAACTTTGTTTATATGCCCTCTGGGTTACCACTACTATGAGAACCCTAGGAGAACAAACAAATAGTCTGACTCATCTATTGTATCCTTGAACAGAGTTTCAGTGATATTATCTTTTTGGTCCGACCGCCATCAGATATCCTACGTGTGAACGCAATAACTTGAAAAATCAATGAATATCATGTGGAGGAAGAAGTGTTTGTTATTTGTTTGGTTTATTTCAATTTACCATTTCTAGATTGCCCAGAAGGTTGATGCTCAAAAGTTTAAAATCACTATTTCAATTTCAATTTATTTCATTTGACAGTGACAATGCAATATAATGAACAGAAACTGTACAAACACAGCAGTGTAAACAAGCCAGAATGTAGCCAATTAGGGTGGGGTTTGTTGTACCTGGCACCACTTGTTACATAATGTCCTCAGAATAATGTTAATTTCAGTCTAACTCCAAACCCCAGGCCTGAATCCATGATATTGATAACACCTAACACATGGGAACACTTGAAATAATCAACATTAACGAATTGTGTTACATTAAATTAGTCATTCCATGGTTATTTCATTAATATTGCCATCTTCACCATTGTTATTGAATACATTGTGTGTATTAAAAAAAAACAAAACAAAACCAAAAAACGTCCTGATTGTTTCAAGCTGTTTTTGGAGGGTAGAAAAATGACTTGAGGTAGACCAACAGAATTTACCAGTACTTCCTCATACATGTCCATGACACAGTGATGAGGAGTCTCTGATTGGCTCAGAATGTGTGAAGTCCCTCACTCCCTCCTCCCCTCTGGCTCAGTGTATGTTTACCATCCCAGAGTAACATTCAGTTAGGTTTCGTGCTCTTGCTTGTTTTTAAAACGTGTAGGGGGGGAAAAAACTACACTTTAGAGCACATGAACCAGTTTGTTTTGCCATTTTTTTAAGTTTGTGCAGCAGCTACTGTGGCATTGTCTTCTCTTATAGATGCTAATGCTAATGTTACCTCAGATTCACTGCAACGGGGAACGGGCTTAACCCTAAGTGGATGACACCAATGTCCACATGATGTATTGTGGACAGGCTTTTTCTGAGTCGCTTGTTTCTCTGTGTTGTTTTCTATGAATGGGAAATACAGTCAGTGGAGGGGACACACCACTTTCAAATGCAGCATGTGTTTGTTACTCATGGTGACCCATCAGATTCCAAAAGGAGCGTGAAATAGTGGTTTTCAGCGGAATGACACCTTTAAGAAAAAACATGTGTCAGTGGGGTGGATTATTTTTTTCCAACTGTCACATAAAATTTATAACTAATCACTCAAAAAGAAAAAAAAAATCCCTATGTACAATAATGTTTCCATCTATCAACATCAAATAAAAATGTTTAGTTACATCAAATACTGTGATGGAGGCAGATATAGATTGTGTGCGGTCAAACATCTGACCACCTCAATATGAGAATGGAGAAACCCCCACCCCCTTTTCATTCAAACATACATGTTGGAATGCTTCCCACGGTTGAACAGTACATATTTTCGAGCTGTCAGTTAAAATGTCACGGTTTCCGTAAAATGTATAGAAGCACTTCAAGTCCTCACAGTGCCATGGCAACCAGGAAATGGGGAGGCATGGACAAGCATATGAGCTATAAAAAATATTCCCATTCAGTATACTTTATAAAAAAAAAAAAAAAGTCAACATATATCAGAGAAACATGTTTGGGAATTTAAATGGACCAACTAAAAATGGCCATGTTACTAAATGTCAAAATTTTTAATATGTAGAGTGGAGCATATCCATATGCCAACATAAATAGCAATGTGCCAGTGACGATCCAAGTAATAGTGGTGACATTTAACAGCAGCCATTCTTCCTGGAGGATCTGTTCAGATTAAAGTGGGAGGGATCCATTTTCAAAGAGCAGAAAAGTGATTGATGGATGCCACAGAAAGCACATGGAGCATAGCAAAGAGTAGCAGGAAGTGACTAGACGAGTGATTCTGAACTACTTTCTAGTACACCCAAAAGGCAGGACAGACATTTTTCACCCCCTAGATTAAAACTGAGAGAAGAAACTGATAAATATAAGACACCACATGTCCATCATCTGTGGCTACACTGTCCAGTAACTCTGGCACATTTGTCTACTACCAACCCCAGAGGGATGACTGTGCCAACACGTTGTCCCTCAGTCCCAAAGAACAACATGATTTCTGCTCTTACACGTGGGCCGGCTCTATAATTGGAGTGACATTAACAATACACTTATGTATTATGAAAGAGCACTTGGGTGTACACACTGACTTTTATATAGCTCTGGGAGCCCTCAATTAATCACAGAGGAAATTGCCAGTTTCTAAAACTTGTTGGCATGTAATTTCTGCTGAAAAAGTGGCATAATCACATCCTTCAGTACTCAAGCTGTTTTTTTTTTTCCTTTTCAGGAGGGTGTCTGAGCTGACATGAAGGAGGAAAGTCAGAACTGATACAGCTGCAAATAAATTATAGAAAAGGTACAAATGATAGCTTTCTATGAATTGCAAAATGTTAAGCGATAAAAAAAAGCTGGGTATTCTTCAATATTAAACTGCACTGAATTAAGAAACAAAATCTTCCAATGGGGTGAATTAAATTTCGATTCTTAAAAGTAATGTAAAAATGAAGACATTGAAAAGTGAAACAAAAAAAAGATCATGATGTGCTTATTACAGAATGAAAATAACTATCCTTATAAAATTTAGATGTGGTGCAAGTGGTCTCACACTTACCTAAAAATAAGTAAAGCAATTGTTCTCTCCTGTGACACTACACAAGCTTCTTATTGTTTAATATTAGTTGCTCTTAAAATCAGATTCCTTTCCATTTTTTGTCTCTTACAAATTAAATGTACTATTTTTGCTGTGAAATGTTGCATATGAGATAAAATGAAAATAAGTGATAATCATTTTAATATGGATATATCCAATATGGGCAATTTTTATGGGCAATACCAATACAGATTTTTACGTATTTTTTATGTTTTTAATTATTATTATTATTTAGACATCAGACTTAGTCAATGCCAATAAAGGCCAATAAAGCCAATAAAGGCCAAATGGATATTTTTGAGCCAACAGTGACTTACATTTTTCTTCTTACAAAAATGATAACAAACGTCAGAAAATCTTCTTTATGTACAATTACAAAATAAAAAAAAGTGACAGTTGAACTCAAATATTACTACAGTAAAAGCTCAGACAGGAGTATCTCTAAGAAAATGGAGATGCTGTCAGTAAATGATGGCAGGAAAAAAAATCGACCAATGCAACAGGCTGATATCGACACAAGAAATAAACAAAAACCCCACATTAATAAATATCAGCCTTATATGTCGACCGGCCAATATATCCGTCTGTCATTAATGAAAATAGATAAGGAACTGCACATAAAGGAATTAAATTTGACAAGACTGTATATAGAATGTGGGCATGTGTGTGTGTCTGCATGTGACCAGGTGGGTGGGTACTGTGTTGGCGAAGGTGCCCAGCCATGTGTGATCCTATGTGGGCTTCCTGACTCCCGGCCTGGTTGCAGATGGCACAGTGTCTCAGCACTCTCCTCACTAGGCACATTAACACAAACCAAAGGGCCACATGGCCACACAGACACACGTCACCACATGGACGTACACTAAAGTGCAATTGGCATACTGATGGATTTTAATTCTGTACACTTTTATTAGAATTTTTATCACTATTTTTAATTTTAAGACAAATTTAGATCCTGTGGTGCTTATATATACACTAAACATCAGACATGCCTGCAGTGAACTATTTTCAAGAACTATGTCATCTTGGGTCAGACAACACACTCTGGCAGGTGTCGCTGCCGCAGGGGTGCTCGCAAACTGTGAGGGAAGGACAACTGGCACAAGCACCTTACTGGGAGCTAACACATGAGGTCCTGTCATGGTAAATAAGATATCAGTATAACCACAGAAAACCTTGTCAGGTCATGTGGAGGCATATGCAAATACGTACGACTGTGTCTGTGGGTCGAGATAGTTTTATCAGCATGTGAAAAATTAATACATGAACAGTTGACTGTGAGGCTGCTATATAAAAAACAAAACAAAACAGAAAAAAAAAAAAACACTTTTGTTTCTAACCCTACCTCATGATATAATAAACTATAAATTCACCAACAATGTGACATGGATCTGTGGTTTTACAAGGAAAGTTGTCCTGCAAAAGTAGATTTATTAACCCATAAAAACCACAATATCTACCGGCAACCAAAATCATCTTCTCATCTACTAGACTTATCAACACATGTAAAAAAAAAAAAAAAAAAAAAAAATGGTGTAAAATCCAGTTTGTCAACTCTTTCTGGATGCTCCGTAGTTACCATGGAAACAACATCATCTTCTACAATATTGCTTCACCAGTAAAACCGAAGGAGTTGGATCAGTAATAGATGGAGATGCTTGGTTCATGTTAAGTTAATGATATATTTGACTAAAAAGCCATGTTTTCTTTAGTTTTCCCAGTTTTTGATATAATTAAATTCATGGTCAGTGAATTAAAAACAAGAAAATAACTTAATAGTTTATACTTAATATAATATATAATATACTTAATACTTAAAATTATGAAATACAGAGGGTAATACTGGACTATATATTAATAAATGAGTTAAAATAAAGGTTAGAAATAAAGAAAAAATATTTAGGAACTGACACAGAAGTAGCATTGCATCTTTATGGGTTAATTTGGCTAAGTTTTGACCATCAGCAATTAACAACACAAATGGAGAACAAAAAAAATCCATCTTTTGCAAACAGAGAAATGAGGTTGTTTCGTAGCTTTGGTACTGATTTGGATTCTAGCTCTAGTGTCTCAAATGTGTACAGTATAGATGTCCAAGTTCAATAAAGCTGATAGATTAACAGTCTTTCTCTTGGATTTCATCACAGCTGCATTACTATCTCCTTCTGGACTATATTATCCACTGTTGACTTTAGAACATTTAGTCCCATTTTGTCCCTTTTTGAGTTGCTAGTTAAATTCCACAAATTGATAGGATTTCAGACATTTCAAACAAGAATACATTATTCTGATGGTAGAAAATGGTGCTAATTTTTGGAGCATTTGAAAACCTAATTTTCCATTGAATTCCTTCAACAAAATATATCTAATATCATCATTCATGTTACACCTTGAGGACACTTCTTAAAATAGTTTCTCCAGAAAATAAAGAGAAAAGGCAATGGTTTTCAAGTCATCTGCAGTCTCTGGTGTCTTGTGTTTCAAAGATAAAGCTGGAGTGTTTCTTTGCTGGTTTGTGTTAAACATACCTCTTCCTGTTCCTGTTCCTGGGGTGTTTGGGTAAAAGCTTTCCCCGGAGGCTCAATAAACATTTTTATAGGTTCCGGGAAGAAAAGATACCAAGTGTGCAGCACAAATCTAAATCTTATCAAGTGTATTTTTGTCATTTCTAGTCAAAATATCTCATCACACTTGTATATAAGACATTTTTTTCAGTGAGATATAAGAACACATTTTAAACAATAGATTCTGAAAATCTTATTTTTATCAAATCTCAGATCATTTTCACTTGATCCATTAGTCTCGTTTTTTGCTTAATTCTAGAATTGTTTTGTTTTGCTTACTGTGCTCCCTTGCTATAACATGGTTCACCTTTCATGTAACAGATCACTTTTTTTTGTTTGTTTTAATAGCATATGAATGTGGCAGAGTGGTGCCCAGGTTGCAAATAATACTAAAAGGTAACATATAAAGCCTGCAGACGCTGATTGGTCAGACACTGACAAGCCTTTTTACAAAATAGATGTGGAAATTGACCGTAAATATATCATGGTCGATCCAGGACATTCAGCCTTTGGTGACTGACGTAGAAATTCAGACAAAACAACAGGCAAGTTTATCAACAGTTCCCTGAGTAGGTGATACAGAACTAATGCACCACCCCATTATGGTACCCAGGTAGTGTAAAGTATTTATTATATATTCATTGAAAGTATTTACCTGTGTTAATTTATTACATTTTTGGTATAAATGTGCACATATTAATGTGTTTTGTATTGCACAGAAATCAAACGATAAAAACAAAGTAAAGAAAATACAGTGAAGTTAAAAAAAAAAAACAACAACAACAACAACAACAAAGGGCATTTAGGATACACTGACCATAAAAAAAAAAAAAAAAACATTATTTTTGTAATGTGCCTTTGAAATGTATACGTCACTGTCATAATAATAAGTCCTCTTCTTTTTGGAGTGGTCATAGCGAACATGTTGCTTTCATAAAAATGGAAACGCATTAGGATTCCCTGTGTCTGGGTGTCCTCACTGGGATGCCTGGGTACTGCTGGCCACATGAGGATTTCTTGAAGCACTGAAGCTTTTCATCAAATTGATTGATGACACTGAAAGCTTCTCATGTTCTACTTAGCCACCTATTGGTCAAAAAGTATGCAGCATGCACCCTTTTTTAAGGGTATCATTAGTTTTTGTGTTTTTAAATTATTATTATTATTATTATTATTATTATTATTATTATTATTATTATTATTATTATTATTATTATTATTATTATTATTATTATTATTATTATTTCAATAAATATACTGTCCTTAAATAAATTATCATTGTAATGAGTGGGAATTGGGGGCATGTGTTTGTGTTGGTGCAATATTTTACTCATTTCATAAAAAAAAAAAAAAAATTCTTTCAACTCGTGATTAGCTCTGACAAATCAGTCACAATCAGCGATCCAAAAACACAAAACACGAGGGACCACTGTGTTGAGCTGTTCCATTGATTTGATGCTTAAAACAGTCACATGGTACAACCAGCTGCTGAGGCTTTGGATGTCATTAAATAAATCACCTATGATATGCACTGCGCAAAATATCGTCTGAATTAATTGATACAGGGTGTGATTCGTTGGGGGCTTGGGGGAGATCACCCCCACCCTCCTCTGGTTTTTTTTACATTTGCACTTCTGCTGAATACATTTTCTCCTCTTAGACAAGCAACCAATTGAAATAACAGGCAGGTTATGACTGAGTTTTTTTACATGTATATATCAAAACATCCAAACTGTCAGCACTCTCAGAATTTGCAGAATTCTGGGGCACAATAAAGGCGGGGGGGGTTCGATATGATAAATCTGATAACTATACCTTTACTGTGTTACTGCAGAGTGGTTATGGATATGTTATGTATAACATGTTTAATTTGAATGGTTCTATAAAATCAAAGGTTAAATGATGACATTTGTTGGTTACTACAGCTTTGGCATATTCTCCTGAGTTGTTTGAATAGATGATTCTGTTCGTCTTTGCACACTTACCTCTGCAGTAGGGCAAGGGGAAATCCCAGGCAGCGGTACCCGCCGAGGTGGCGAGGCAGGATAAGGTGGTGTGACCTTCTAGCACATAGCCTGGACTGCAGCTGTAGCGGATTTTGTCCCCTATGTTGAACGTGGACCCCTGTTGATGGCCGTTGAGCAGCTGTCCCGGATTACCACAAGTATAACTGGGTAAAGCTACAAGGAGACAAGGGAACAGTTAGAGTCTGAACCAGAATCAGCTTTATTGGCCAAGTATGTAAACACATAAAAGAGATTTGGCTTTTTTTTTTTTTCCCTCATAAACTCAAACACGCTAAAACATAGCGTAGACTCTACTGAGGCAGATCAGCCCCCACACCCCCTAAATTAAAAATGTAAAAATGAGTGATAGGTTTTACTTTCACTACAGTCTAACTGAATGAATCACAAATATGTTTGGTTGTCTCTGTTTTTTATATACGGTAACAGTCAGTTTTAATTGGAGGTTCTATCAACATTTACATGATCAGTAAATTAAATATAGGAAAATACCAGTTTTTCTAAAAAAAAAAAAAAAAAAAAAGAAGCAAAGTACAAAGGATTAATTATTATAAATGTTGATAAATCCCTTAAACAAGTCATATTTTGCTAAACCCACTTTTATTAATTTTTGGTTCACTTAGTTGTATATCTTTACTATCTTTCTATTCATTTTGACATAAATCGAGTGGATTTCTGCAACCTGTTTTAATTCCTACTTATTAATTTGTTGCGTCTCTTAACTACTTAAGTCATGAAATTTGCACATATAAGGTCAAGACTTTCAACAAACATTTCTCCAAGTACAATCTAACTGTTTGGTGTCATTATTCAGAAACAAGACAAGACAAGAATGACCTGTGACGTTGAACCGATGACAAATTCAGACCCAATCATAACATTTACAATCTATGTCGACCACTGGGGAAATGTTTTAAAATGCATGATTTTGTTTTACAAAAGCTAAATATCACTACTTTAAGAAAGACAGAAACATTCATTTGGCTCTGCTACAGATGTAGCACTGGCTCTTTATGGCTTAAGACGACATCAAACTAAATGTGCACCTAATTGTTATCTCCGTAAACTATGAATCCACTTTATTCTTTCACTTTCTTGCCAAATCTTATCTACCACAGGTACTTACTTAACTCACTCCTTGATGCTACTGACCATTAGATTATGTCCATTCATGTAGAAGCATGCAAATAAATGAGCTGGGTATTGATAGAACCTTGTCTAATTGCATGTTTTTTTATGGAAATCAAGTTCAAAATAAGTTCAGCCAAGACTTCCTAAGCCTCCTATATTCCTGTATAAGACATGTGATTGTCTCAGCAAGATGACAGAGACCAAAGAGACTACACAAGCTGCACAGTCGTGTAGAGGAAAGATGCTTTTGTTTGTCTCAAAAATAAATCCTGAAAACATGAATAAAACTGCCATGGCAACACACACACACACACACACACACACACACACACACACACACATGTACATACACCCAGTCATCCAGCTAACACTCTCAGGCCAAGTCACACACTCCCACACAGTGAGAGCTGGCCAGAGCATGTGCTGGACTTTGGATGAAACTCAGTCTCTCCACAGGAACTGGACTGAACTCCAGAGAGAACAGGATGGCACCTATACAACTACATTGCTTACAGCCTCAGCACACATTCAATGCACACCTCTTTAGCTGCCAGATGTCTTAACCTTTGAATGTTTTACAAAAGATTAAAACATCAGAGTGGAAATTGGGTTATTTTTGAATCACGACACTTTATTTTTTAGTTAAATCCTTTGATACATACTGTACTGGTCACTATAGTGGACAGTTATTCTACAGCTGTTCTCTTGTATATTCATGGGTTTTGTTTTTGTTTCATATTAGTCAGTTTATATTATTACTGTAACTTGGTTGTTTTTAACCCTTGTATTATGTTAAGGGTCAATTTGACCCATTACAGTTTTTATGTTACTGGTTATCGTTTCTTTTTTTTCATGAAATGTTGTGACTTTTCCTCATCTAGGGTCATGAACTGTTGAGTAAAATCTGAAAAAAAAAAACAAAAACTGGTGTGTAATGGAAAGTTTGTGCAGAGTTTATATACAAAGATAATGTGGTGGGTTATTTTTGACCCAGATACGTTAATGTGGGTACCGTAATTATCTGTTGAGATCTAAAATAAACATGTCTTTACCATGTACTTTATTTTGTTTAGCCAGTTATTAGTATTTTGATTGTTTTTTTGTGAATAAGCATGTGTAAACCTGGAGGAGGATCCAGTGGATACAGGTAAAATAAAAAGGAAAAGAATGAAAAATTAAATAAAATGTGTTTACAGTGTGAAGAGGAGGAAAACCTGATCAATATAGTTCTTAATACAGTGTTGAAATAAAATCTATTGTACTGTATTTATCTTTTCTAAATATTTATGTCAACTAAAATAAAGTTGTTATTGGTTTAACCTGTTATTTCTGTTTTTTTTTTTACTGTATTGAGTGCATTTATACAGTATAGATCAAAATGACCCACAACATAATCATTGTAATTAATTTTCAACGTAATACAAGAGTTACTACCTGATCTGCACTAATATATTTACCTGTAAATCAATTGCTTGTTGTTATTAGACTGTAATTAACAACCTTCTTAAACAAAAACTGCATTAAAGATGTTTTATTTCATGGTGTTGTCATATTACATTTTAAATACACATTTCTTTGGTTCAAAGCTTAATATTTTAATCACATTGCTCTTTTTTCATGCCTAATGAGGAATAAAAACCAACAGTGAATGGTCTGTATGTGTAATTTAGTAAAACGTGTGTACCCTAAAACTAAAAATTAAATGTTATGCAGCCGAAATACTCACACTGGGAAAAAAAATAAATAAAAAAAAAAAATCACAGAAATAGTGTTTTACAATGACTAAACAATATGCACAATACAACACAACAATTAGTTAATTAGTGCGACTATGTGTTCCAATTTATACTGCATCATAGAGAATAAAAAAACAAAAACACCACCTTTATTTCATTAAAGATGTCATTGTTTTTTTTTTTTTTTCTTTTTCATCTTTTCTCATCCAAAGCTTCTTTACAACAATCTCTAACAAGGACAAATCAATGTGTTTTGCGCACTACACATAGCTATAGGTGTGGAATTAACCAACTGATAAATAAATAAAGAGACTGCAATCAATGTGTCCACCCCTTCGCACAACAAAGTCAAATCATCTGTCCTAGATTTCAGATATGAGATCATGTATGTGTATCTCACTTATGTTATATATACTGTAAAGAAGCAGCTTTGAATCAGTTCACACCTTGCATTAAAGTGTACCTATACAGTAGAAGCATCTTGATTGACCAATAATCATCTCACGTTTTCCGCTCTCTATGCAAATAAAAAGTTTGTTCAATAATCGCAGCTAAATAAGCCTTGATTTTATGCAGGTATTTTGGATTCAGTGCTACCTGTCACATTTAAAAGATTGGCTTTTAATATGTCACGAATGAAGGGACTGTCAGAAAGGTTGAATGATGAATAAAAGGATGTTTTGCTGCCTTTTCATCTTTACCAGTCGATGTTCACAAAGTAGAAAAATAAACTACAATTACTGCTTTTAAAATAGAGTGTTTTTAGCTTGTACTCACTTGACTTGACTTTGAATCAATCATTGTGCTTTAAATATGACAACAACAACGACCACACTTTCATTCCATATTTATTGGTTTTCTTCAATGACATATGATTTAGTGATGACTTGATTGCTTAAAATGTGAAGAAATTATAACCGCATTATGCAAGCTGTGAATATTCTTTTTTTCTCACTTGGAAAGAAAAAAAAAAAGTGGCTGTCATCGACTTGTACTTCAGCTGTGCTTCATAGATTTATTTGGGCTTTTCAGACTCCCATGATGCAGTTGTATACACACTGCTGACAGATTGTGGACGTAGGCAGCCAAATAACCAGTCAAATGTTTGTTCTTTATTGAGGATCTCCATTTGTTGATGCACAAACACCAGATTAGCCTTCCTGGGGTCCTATTAAAAATTAAAATTAAATAAATAAAAACAACACTAACAGTAATAATAACTTGTTTTAATGTTGAAATAAAGGTTCAGGATGCAAATCCAATGCGGCCCATGGGTTGAAAAGCAAAAAAACCTATTAAATGACTCCATATGTTCTTCTCTTTTATGGCCTTTACATTTTTGCCATTGTTTTACTGCAAAAAATAATATAAAATTATGAACATATTTACATTTGCAAACCATCTTGTAACAATATAATGTGAATAACCTGAAAATTACACAAAATTTGAACCATTTCTACTTCTGTTACTAAGAGTTTATTTAGTGTCTTTGTAAAACTGATCCATAATAAAACACATGGACAAATGATAAATTGAGTATACACAGATTCACTTACAGAAAAAAGAAGAGGAAAAAAAAAGAGATAAATGTACCTGTGAGAGAATAAAAAAACATCAGAAAAATATTAGTGCCTAATTTCCATGCCATTTTTACTGTATGGATTTTTGTATAAAAAATAATGTAAAAATTAATTAATTAATTAAAGAAGTACAGTACATATTTATGTAAAAATAGACCCAACGTGTTTCCAAACTTGCTTCGTAACATTAGTTTATATCTGATTTGAATTATTACCCCCCATATGTTGTTTTGAAGACCAGGTTCACAGAAGCACCCAGATGGCAAAGGCTGACTTCTTAAAATGATATGAATGTGGGATGATTTACTGGATGGCACCAAGGTTCTGATACATCAGAACTGAGCCAGAGTCATAACTGTGTCCGCCTGAAAGCACTGAGTCATCACATCACAGAACATATTCACACCTACCAACCCAGATCCATGCTAATACCAGGTGTGAACAGCCTGAATATATGAATATGTACCATATAATGGTGGAGATTGTCCATAGACTAAAGACAAAAGTTGTCTACTGCTTTGTTCTGTGGAGTTACAGGTAATTAAAGTTACTGATTTACTTTGTTAGTTAATACAGATCTAAGTTTAGTTATCCTCTAGTCATTTAAAATAAAAAATGTCGCTTCCTTTAAGGTCATCTCCTTCACTATCTCATATTACTCATCGATTACATAAATAGATGTTTCAGAGACTTACTCATTGTTGAGTGTATCATTGCACAAGAGTAATTTCGAAACATAATATACTGTGAGCAATTTAACAATCAATAGTGACAGTGACATTCAACCCAATAATGTCTTGTCACGACAATACCCAGGGTGCAAACCACGGGGGTCTGTAGGAGCCATAGACTCCCCCTGGTGAACCATGAGCTGCCCTTGAAACACACTGTATGACATGTTGGGAAATCTCTATAAATATTGATATGGAGTTTGTCAGCTCAGCAAACAGATAATGATAATAATAATTATTATTAATACAAATAATAACTTTATTTATTAAGTGCTTTCAGTCAGAGTGCTCTACAGGTAGTAACAATTTACACAATATTTACACAATTTACATATTGTCCAAACTACTGATACATATAATAAAACCATTTAAAACAAAATAAGATCATTTTAAAACAAAATAAAACTAAATTAAGTTTACAAATGTGGAACTAAACAAGTGGGTCTTCAGCCTTGCTTTCAACACCTCTACAGAACATGCCTGTCTAATGTCCTGGGGAAGTGTCTTCCATAATACTGATGCACGAGAAGAAACAGTGCACTTTTTGACTTTAGGAACAGTTAGTAGACCGATTCCCTGGGAGCAAAATGTATGAGACAGTGCATATAAAGTAAGTAAATCATTCAAACAACAAATGTGTGTCTACCCCAAATAGTATGTTTAAGTAAAATGCTTTATGATGTAATTATTAACTGTAACTTAATATAATGAAAGTAGAACACAAGGTTGTAGCGGGTGAGGGATCCACTACACAAATATCACTCTGGTGTAAATACCTACTGTGACATTAGGCTACATACAAAGGTGGTAAACGTACTCACATTCTGTACTTAAGTAGAAGTACAACTACTTTTGTGGAAAAACACTCTGGTAAAAGTACAAGTACTGATTCAACTCCTTAACTTAAAATAAAGAAAGTACAACTTCTCAATTGTAATGAAGTATCCAAAATGAAAATCTTTAAAAGTGAGTTACTGTGTAAATAATGTGTTCAATAGGGTCATGGGTACACAGTTTTATGGTTAAGGGCAGGAAATTATGGTGGAAAAAAAAAGTCACAATTTAGATAAAATGTCATCATTATGAGATTAAAAAAAAGTCATATGTGAGGTTTAAAAAAATACACAATTGTGAGATAAGAAGTCAACATTATGAGACAAAATAATAAATATGAGATAAGAAATGGATAATTGTGAGAAAAACAGTCAAAATTATGAGATAAAAAGTCAAAATTTTGATGTGACAGTACGACAAGAAAGGGGCTTCAGGAGGAAAGTCAGTGAAGAAGAGAAATTGTGACTTTTTACAAGTGT
This sequence comes from Siphamia tubifer, assembly GCA_020466265.1. Taxonomy (NCBI): domain Eukaryota; kingdom Metazoa; phylum Chordata; class Actinopteri; order Kurtiformes; family Apogonidae; genus Siphamia; species Siphamia tubifer. The sequence goes on from CM035793.1 coordinate 25,793,701, forward strand.
TTAATTTGAAAAAGTAACAAGATTATTCTGAAAATCTAAGGCGTATAAAGTACAGATATGTATGTAAAAAAAAAAGTCAGGAGTAAAAGTAAAAAGTTGCTAGAAAAATAAATACTCAAGTAAAGTACAGATACCTAAAAAAATCTACTTAAATACAGTAACAAAGTACTTTTACTTTTACTAATTCCTACCTTTGCAAACAACATATTATAAAAGAAGAAAAAAGGGAGCAAAGATGTGCAACCACAGCCATTTCTTTCAAGATATCCAAGCAAAAACTATGTAAAGTAACTATGCTTTTTACACTGTGTACGACAAGTATCATGTACTGTACTGGTGTTTGTAGGGACCGTCCTACGGCCATGGTATGATTCACACATTGACAATAATCCAATGTGAAAAAAAAAGCTTTTTTTTTTTTTTTAAAACAAACACACAGAAGTCTACGCTCATAAATTCTTCATGAGTAACTGATAGTATACAGTAACACACACAGCACCTACAGCATTCCCTTGTTCCTCTAAAGTGCCTCTTAGATGACAAAATCTGCAATGACTCACTTAGGGTGAAGCGACTGCAGCTGCATGTTGTGTGTCGAGCTTCATCCCAATCAGTGATTTCACAGCAGGTGCTTTCCATCATCTGTTGAAGGCCAAACACCTGCTCAGACATCACATTTTCTGCTAAATGACTCAGTGCGGCTGTACTTCCTTAAGGACCTGGTTAGTGCTTCGGCTCTCTCTCTCTGACCTAATCCTTTGAATACAGACTAACTTGTCACTTTTAGGCTCTGCTGCACCGTAGCCTTTATTTTGACCTGCCAAGGCCACCTTATTACAGCTTCCCTTCCATCACTTTCAGATTAGCATATACATAAGAACCTTTTTTTCTTTTTACCATATTAACTGTAGCGGGTGATTTGGGTGTACTGTAGTCGTGCAGAGGCCACCACACTGGTGGAGAACCACTGTTTGGATCACTTGTATTAACCCTTGAACACTTACACGATGACGACATGTATGGATGGAGATCATTATTTCTGCAAAATACATTTCACTAATAGTCTGTCATTGGCATGATCATTTCTTTTTGCACCTTGCATTTATATTTCAGCACATTACAACCATTATCCATGTCCATATTTGATACTTTACAGTGTATTTCTCTTTATTCATGTTTGCTGTGGTAATATATTGTTATTGTAATGCTGCTGTCACACTGTCATTTCACAGTTTGGGATAAATTATCCATCCATCCATCCATCCATCCATCCATCCATCCATCCATCCATCCATCCATCCATCCATCCATCCATCCATCCATCCATCCATCCATCCATCCATCCATCCATCCATCTATCTATCTATCTATCTATCTATCTATCTATCTATCTATCTATCTATCTATCTATCTATCTATCTATCTATCTATCTATCTATCTATCTATCTATCTATCTATCTATCTATCTATCTATCTATCTATCTATCTATCTATCTATCTATCTATCCATCCATCCATCCATCCATCCATCCATCCATCCATCCATCCATCCATCCATCCATCCATCCATAAACTCAAATAGATGTTGTCAGAGCCACTGGATTCTGCACAAGTGTTTGGGAATTTTATGTCATTGGGATTACCCTGAACTACTCCTGTCACATATCAAACCAACATTCAGGAACAGATCACTTCTATCTCAGTCTCTTTTCAGCTGTGTAGCCATTTTCAGAATTATACAGTGGGTGGAGATACAGCTGGGGTAAAGTAACACTTAACAGCCAGAGTCATATATTTCTAGATAATATCACAGAATGATGACCTTAGCCATAATGGAAGTACTGTGTACTGGGGGAAAATATGCATATGTGTCAATTAAATAAGAAAAATTACACATAAAATATTTAAATAAAGCAATGGTTTATTTGAACAGAGTGATTCAAAGTTGTTTAGTGTTATATTTTATCTTTTGTATGCATTAGGAAGTGGTCACTCTCTTATCAGCTACAATAAAAGTAATAATAATAATCCCCCTGCTGGATTATCTGTGCATTGCATGTATCTAATTGTATACATCAGGTTTTTCAAGAAAATAAATCACAGTGATCATGAAGAGGCCTTCAAAACTCATGTATCAAATATAATATGTTTAGCCTTGTAGGGTTGATTCTATATCAGGCAAGTGACTATTTTTGGTAATTTACACAAAAAATAATTATTGGATCAGTCCAGTGCCTCAGTGAGGTCCAGAAGCATGTTGGTTTTTCTACCATTATATCATGATTTATGCAGATTTTACAGACATTTTGAAGCTGTAAATATTGTGTTTGAATGATTTTTCTGGTTTATGACCTTATAACAGTTATTTTATTACATGTTTTTACTTTTCAACGTCCTTAAAATAAGGAACTATCACCTAAATGTTATTTCAAGAAATCTTACCAAGATCATTTTCACTGGCAGAGTCTTCTTTTGCTTAATTCAAGGTCTTTTTTCTCCCCTTAATTCAGGAAAAAAAATAAAATCTGCTCATGGAACAAGTGAAAATTGCTGAGATATTGATGACTATAAATGCCTAAAAATTCACTTAGTAAGATTAAAATGTTTTGAACTGTACAACTTTCACTCATGTGTGCCAGTTCCAGACCCATGATATTGTACATGCTGGTTTGCTGGCATGAATTACTGGCACACCTAAATGGAACAGCGCCATCATTAATGTTATTAGTTACACCGGTGCATTTCCTGCTATGAGAAGTCAAAATGTCTGCTGTGAGTACAAAAAAGTGGCAGAAGATGGCAGATGTGTGAAAAAGAGGAGGCTAAGCTGTGAAGGAGAGACGAACAGGATGACTGATTTCACTACATTAAAACTGATTGAGGGCACAGCACTGTCAGTTTGGAGAATGTGCAAGTACGTGCACGCATGTACTTTACACTTGTATGAGCATGCGTATGTGTGTGTGCGCATGTATGTGCGTGTGAATTTCTCATCACTCCCTCCATTTCAGGTTATTAGTTTGGGCAGTAAATTAAGTCTAATAGTACCATTACTGGTGCAATCCCTAGAACAGTCCTATGCCTGGATCAGTGAAGTGGCAAATGCCTTTTTGAACCTGACTGAAAACCATCAATTTTCATTTTTTATCTTTGCAATGTGGATTTATCTGTCACTAATAAACATCAGAGGTAAAGAAAAAAAAAATCTAATCTGAGAGTATTTAAGATGGTGCATTGAGGCAGTCAAGCTCAACGTGGATAATGCAGCTGAAAATGGTGTTGTCGTTCAGTCCACACCTTGTTCAGACACAATTATTTCAACCAAAAATGGATTTGATAATAGGCAGAATTTTGTCGTGCTCCCAAAACACAACATTGTTCCTGACAGCATGATAAAGCTTTGAAGTGTGTGTATTTTAACCCTCCTGTTATGTTACGAGTCAAACTCACCCCTTTTAAAGTTTGAACATCTAGGGAAAATAATTACAAATATTTTTTCAGTGTGAAATTTTTACTGCTTGCCTTATTTAGTGGAATTTGTGATTACCTCTGTCATTTTTATATCACATAGTTAATGTTTAGGTCAACTTGACACAACAGTCAAACTGGAGTTCAAAGGGTGTCAGAAATGTCAGACTATTCCTTTGTTAACAAATGTGAGACAATATTTTCTTTGTTGGTTCAAAAGTTATAAAGTGGTGAAACATTAAAATTAAGTTTGAATATGAATATATATATATATATATATATATATATATATATATATATATATATATATATATATATATATATATATATATATATATATATATATATATATATATATATATATATATATATATATATATATATATATATATATATATATATATATATATATATATATATATATATATATATATATATAAAATGTGACCCACCGCAGACAGTGAAGTGGAAAAGGCTACATCCGCTTCCACTTCCCTACTTTTCCTTCTTGTTTTCAAAGTTGTGTGAATCGTACAAAACTTGTACAAATTGTACCGAATCGAATCGTACTGAATCGTTTTATGAATCGCTCTGAATCAGACTGTGGTCTATGAATCGAGATTCGAATCGGATCGATGTGTGAGTCAAAGATTCACACCCCTACTATATATATATACACAGTATATATACTGTATATAATGACAATCATCTGTTAGAGGTAAGGCTTGGAAGTGTGCACTAAATGATGATAGAATAGTTACGAATGGAATTAGTCATGAAATATGACCAGTGCTTGTTCGGATTTTTTTCTGTTTCGGACAGCTTTTGGAATATTAAACATGCACTGGGCCAAATTGACCCAAGAACACCATTGCTGTTCCTGACCTGAATTGAATATAACTGGAAGGTTAATCTAAAGATCCGAAAGCTAAGGCACACTTGTTTCTCACTGTTTAGTCTAATTTTTGCAGAGACATATAGTCAACAGAAAATGAACACACAGCAAGGTTCAGAGAAATAATAATAATAATAATAAAAATAATATCTGAATATTTGTACGTAGACTTCACTTAGTTTCCATTAATTCCCTTCCTCATACATGCTTTCATACGTCAGAATAATGTCATAAATTATTCTACAAGCTTTTTAGCCTTCAAAGGAAAACTTAGCAGCACTTAGTGGCTTCTGTTTTAGACATTTCTTCAAGGGGGTCTGGTTTCTGTCATACTAATAGATTCAACCCCCTTCTTATACACACACACACATACACACACCTAACCCCAGCAGCCCTTGGGTGTTCGTCATGGCAGGTCCATAAGTCACAAGGAACGCAGAATGTGACATGGCTCGTCCCTGGGGTCCGGATGCTTTAAGCACTTCCACTGCTGAAACGGCAAAGGATGTTCCTCGTCCATCAATGCATCCCTCTCTACAACACACACACATACACACACACTGCCTAGGAGAAGCACCATATGAACACGCACAAGTGAGTACACCCCCCCTCAAACAAAACCCACACACACACGGCATTCTGAGTGGAAGGATCCCTGCCATCCATCACATCATCCATCCTTTACATCACCTTCTTATTTCCTTTTATTCTTCCTCTCATTCCATGTGACTAGAACAAAGGGCAGCAGAGAAGGAGACACTATGAAACAACTCTCCTGTGGTGTAACCTTTGACCCTGGTAAGACCGATACCCTCTCTTGCTGGGTGTTTTCAAACCTGTTCCTCAATTTGTCATCCTCTCTTTCTCTGGGAAAGGGGATCATTACATACCCCCGCATACTGCACATCCTATTTGTCAGGAAACTGTTGTTAAAAAAAGCTTATGCTGCAAGATAAAGAGATCAGGAATGTATAGCACATTGAGGGGTTACGTAAGAGAAAATCGGACAGATAACTGGTGCTTATAGCACAGTTAGGAAGATTAGTGAAGGACAGAAATATGGAATTTTGTCTCCTTAGAAATCATCACTTTATGTGCTGCTATAAGATGAACAAATTGTGGCATGTTTTGAAAATACACACCTCTGTCCAAATTTCAAATCAAAAGAGTGAAAACAAAATGTGAAGTCGTAAAGATATGAGTCAAAGAGAAGAGCAGTATGTCATGCCTGAGTGGTTTCTTAACACACACTGGTGTGAAAATATTTATTATTATTATTATTATTATTATTAAACATTCTGGGCCCTTTCATACAACTCTGTCCAAGGCATGGGGAGGTCCATGTCAGAACCTGTCACAAGCTTTCCCCTAGATCCACACCAGATGCACCTGGTCCCGCACCGTGCAAATGCAAACCATTGCTGATCTGCTACTATATAAGCAGTGAGGCTTGCAGTTGCCGGTGCGGGACCATTCAGTTTGTCACCACTATAACCTGGACACTCAGCCTGTTTCCCTTGTCACCATAACCCGGACATTTCATTCACCACCACGGACTCTGGCTGATCTACCCTCATGTTTTGTGTTCTGTCTGTGTCTTTGTCATTATTTTGGTTCTGTTGTTTATTAAATATGTTCTCCCTTCAGCACTGAGCATCTGAGTCCTTCCTTTACCTCACCCCATCATGACAGTCCATACATACTGTGAAAATTAAACTTAATATACTTACACAGACAAGGCTACAGAGCTTATGTTTGTACACTTTTGTTACATAAAAAAGTACAGAACCATCGAAGCAATATTTATTTTTTTTAAGCAAACAAGATGTGACTATGGACCATGGTGGTGTTCTATAGAAAGGAGGTGCAGAAAGTCCCTGTATCAACCGTCTGTATTAAAACAGTTTGCATTCATTCCAGTTTATCACTACAATACACTTTGCTGATGGAAATCTCAGTGACAGAATATTGTCCTTTATAATTAATTCAATTTCTTTGGCTTCTCATTCCCAGATGACATTCCATTAGGCATTTTAATATGTGTACATCAAATAGAAAATATATTTCTTTAATTTGAAATTAGGATTTGTAATTTTCTCATATTAGATTAGCAATTCTTCCTTGCGACACCCTCAGCAACGTTGTCATGAAGAAGACAATCCTAATCCAGCCAAAGCTTCAAACCTCCTTATGGGTGATATTATTTCTTTTCTTGTCATCTTACTACAGTATATGCTCCTGCTCTACCTTTTTTCTGACTCCTTCTCTGTTTGCTCATAACTTCTTCTCCTTCCTACTGCGATGCATTTGGTAGTGACATTGTGAGATCGATCCTAACACACAGGTGCATTAGCTCAATAAGCAGTTTCTGCTTTGTCAAGCAGCAATTCAATCAATGCCTCCTGTTCCCTACACATGGGCTGGACAAAAGCTGGCAACACCCATCACTTCTGGTTAGAGAGGCTGAGGAACGCAGAAATTAACTCCCTTTTCCATCCAAGAAATTGATAGCAACCTAAGGCTGCATGTGAGTTAGTGTCTTTCTCTGTCCAGCTACAAAACTACATAATATTTGCAACTTAAGTCAATTTCCCAATGCTGGGTTGTGCATTATTTTTTGTTTCTTCACTTAAATGCCAAGGCGATAGGAACAAAACTCTGACTGATGACTGTTTTTGACATTAACAAATGAAGTTTTTCCAATTTGACAACAAGGAAAAATCTGAAATTATAATGAGGGTTTACACCTCTGCATACACAGGCATACTTGCATGCATAATACCCCAACAAATATATACTGGAATGAACTTCTGATGTACTTATTTCCCACACAAACAACAGCAGGTGCAGTAAAAAAAATAAAATAAAATAAAATAAGGGAGTTGCTGTGTTGGAGGCTCTGAGGTGTGAAGGAGAACTCATACAGAATTGATGGTTGCCGACAATGTCTGCAAAATGGAATAATGTGCCATTCAGTAGCCATTCACTATATATGAGACTAAACAATGAGGGATAGGGGAGGCTAAGAGACCTCACTGAAAGCCAGGAGACAAATAAGAGGGTTTAGGTTTGGGGGGGGGCAGACAAGAGAGATCAGCACATCTGTGTACAGCCTTGACTATGTTTGGCTTCAAGCATCGATATCCCTCTGGGTTTACACACTTATCTCTGCATTGACATTAGTCTTTCAAACCAAAATCACAGAAAGCCTATGGTCACTCCTTTAAATAAAAAACAAAACATATACACTGAATCTAAAATCAATCTGAAAACATGTAGGAGGATGGAATAATTAACTAACAAAATCAGTATATAGATATGTCCAATGTGCAAATAATAGTAGCTGCAAGTTTTGCAAAAAGTAAATTGTTTCTACACCACATGAATCAGTGTTTTTTTTGGCAAATTACAACCAAACTGTAACAGGTTTTCATTGTGCTTCTGGATGGCTGAGGTGGTGCCAAGGTATCTTCTTGTTCTTCTTGTCGCTGCTACCAATATGATTGCAATTTTCAGAAAATAATTAAGCATCTGCGTACATCCTGATTTACTACACATCACAGATCTGAAGCTCAGACTTGTTCTCTGAAATCATCACACCTTTATAACCTCAATAGTGGCAAGAATAACACATTAATCAAAAGTGTTGACTATAAGTAAATGCAGTTAGTAGCCTAGCATGCAACAAAAATCCCATTATAGAACTGTCTCTATCATATTACAATAGTTATTGCGTTTGTAGTTGTGCTATTTAGCTTTAATATTACTGGGGTAGAGACATTTGGACAGGGTGCGTTCTTGATGATTCACCAGAATAGTGGGTCATATGTCAAATTAAGGACATTTGTGACATAAGAACAATGACTATGAACATAAAATATACAAATTACTTGCTGAAAGGATGTCGTGGTGAATACATTCACTTGTTGTTATGTATAATCCCCTTAATTAGCTTACGCATGGATACCTCCACTATCCTCACACAGTCCAAAGTCATGCATCTAAATAACTTAATTGCTCAAGCTATAAGTCCTGTAAGCCTGTAGGTGCTGAATGCATATTATATAGTAAGAAAGTTATAATACTTCACTACTGTACTCAAGTGTTTTGGGGGAGAATTTGCACTTTAATTAGTATATCTATTCAGTTTACTTCACTACATTTCCTAACTATCAAGTTCCAACCACTTCTTCTTCATCTGTTCTACTCAACAATGTACTGTTAATGCTGGCTAAAAGTGTGATTCCTGCACTATTAGACACACATCAGCTCTATGATAGAGCTTCCATCTCCTTTTTCAGCATCTTGATGACAAATGACACTAGCTAAATAAATAACTAATGTGGAAAAAATTCCAGACATAGGCTGCCCAGATGAAATTTAATATGTCAAATTTAATGCTATACTTAAAAAAATAGCTAAATATAATGCTTATATTGTAAATAACATTTTTTTTTTTTGGATCTGTGGAGACCCTGAGTAGTATCTTCAATATTGACTGTCAGTAAATCATGGCAAAGTAAAAAAAAAAAAAAAAAAAAAAAAGTATATCAGACAAAACAACAGTCAAATATTAACGCAAGAACAAAACAGAAAAATCTGGCTGATATATCAGCTGATTTATAATTAATTAATATAACAACAAAATGGTATTAAACTATGTTCAATGTATGTAAAAAGGCATGTAAAATACATTATGTTCAGTCCAGTGCAGTAGTCATATAAAACAGTATGTGTTGCTGGGATGTCATTTTGACTCTCCAGTACTTTATACAACACTGTGTGAATGTGATGGTGCCTGTTTGTTTATCTCTATGTGTTGTATGTCAGGCCTGTAATGAATTGGCAACATATCCAGGGTATAAACTGCCTCATCTGGGACATGCTCCAGCCCTCCCTCCATGCAACCCTACAGAGGATTAAACACTTACTGAATATGAATGAAGAAGTAAATGAGTGGAGGGGAACTGCATCTCAGTCTGGTCCAGAATGAAGGTTTGAAACCATACACTCTCAAACATAGATCTAAATCATTTAATACATGTTGATCCACTAATACTATTTATTATTAAATAACTGATGTAAAATACAGTTTGTCATCTCATTCAGACGTTCAGAGGCTTCGTATTGAACGTTAGAATCACCAGATGAAACACGATATCATGAAATTGCATATATATGCTATTATATATGCAGTTTTTAATTGGTCTGTTATCCCTACACATTATAAGCTTTATGCATTTATGTCCATGCTGCATCAAATACCACGCATTAAGGGTTAGGATTACCGGTTACAGATATGTAAACTGGAGATAAATTGGTATGCGATCAAGTAGGTGGGATCAGTGTCCGATTCATCAGTAAAGTCATAGAGTTTCATGAATGACAGTTCTTGTTCACTTAATGATACATTTTGTTTTTAAATAAATGTCTTTGTCTCTGGCCTTATTTCATTTCGTTGTAATCTGACCTTTTATTTATGAACATCTACATGATCAGTGATTAAAATATTTAAATGTGGGAAATTACCCAATTTTTATTGAAGAAATGCAAAATACAGAGGATAATGGTGATAACTTGCTTACGAAAGGTGAAATATATTCTTTTGAAATACATTAAAAACTTTTTTTTTTCCCTATTTCTGATAAAATGACAATTGGATGACAATTTGGATTTTATGTACATCCACATGATTGGTGAATTGCATATAAAAAAATAGCTAATTTTCACTAAACAAATGTAAAATAAAGTGGTTCAAATTTTAATAAATGGTGATGAATTAATTAACCGATGAAGACCCAAACAACCACTGATGACTAAAATCATCTACCAATATAAAAGGTGTAATACATTTTGATTAGTTAAACCCATCCATCCATGTAAATAATTGGTGTTAAATACAATTTGTCATCTATTTATGGTCATCATCGGATATGACCCATTTGGACATTCATCTGCTCCGTAGTTACCATGGAAACACCCGCATCTTCTACAACATTGATTGACCTGTAAAACCCATGGAGTTGGATCATGACAGTGGATGAAGATGTTTGTCTCTGATTATTATTATGACAATTAATTTAGATTTAACCATTTATTTTTAACCTTCTAGATGATCAGTGAATTAAATATAGGGAAATTGCCATATTTCTATTGAATAAATGTAAAATACAGAGAATACTATGACAATAAATGGTGATAAATTGCTTAAGAAATATTAAATAGAGAGAACATTTCATATGGGAAATGCTGGAAATGCATTACTGCTTCTTTATGGGTTAAGAAAAGCTAAGTACAGATAAACATCTATGTGCGAATTGCCACAAAAGTAGAAATGGGTCTTTATCTTCCACTGCACATTTATATTTTCCACTCCATATCTAAAGCAAACAGACCCTCCAGCAGAGTTGTCACTCACATACTGGTCTAAGGTCCATCCCACATCCTAAAGAGTGCTTTGTGCTTTTAAAGATGACAAAATAAACATCTACAAATGATCTGGTAAATTGTTATTAAACATGCGAGATGGTCAGTGACTCAGTGCAGTCATATCCATGCTACAAGGCCTTCTAGCCTCCTATTTTGTTTTTGTGCATTTTGCCTTTTTGCTTGCTTTTACCATCAGCCTATCCTCTCTACCCGTTTCTGCAGGTTGCCTTGGAAACAGTAAAGGCCCAATAGAGGAGGACTTTGTGGAAGGGGAAGTGTTGATGCGTAAACGTGCAGGTTTGTGAGGGATATGAGAAAACAAAACACACCTTTTAGCAAGATTTCTTATTTGGTGGAAAACTCCTTCCGGCTGAATTCCACTGAATAAAATATAATACTTTTATTTAGGTTAAACTGAAGCCTTTCTGTGCCTGATATTTCATATGTATTTTGTATGTTATAAGGATTGCAGTGCTAAAATCTTTGTGTATCGATTGACGTGTGTGTGTGTGTACTTGTATTCCTATCAATATGGGGACATTGATATATGTTTACACAGTCACACCATGGGGACCTCTGACACAATGGGGACCAAAATTCAGGTCCCCATAAGAGTTAAATATAAATATAGGTCCCAAATAGTAAAATATAAATTTGTGTGAAGTATGCAAATTATGTCCCCTATAAATGTATTAATTTTTTTTTCTTGAAGTCCCCATAAAGCATGGGAAAAACATATTTTTCAAAGGTTTGAAGATGTGTTTACTTTTTTAAAATATGTTTTATTTTTAAATGATTTTTTTTCCCTTTTTATATCTTTTTTTTATTAATGTTATTATTATATTATTATGTGTTTAAATTATTTATTTATTGAAAAAAATATGTTTTTAAATTAGATTTTTGACAAAGACATTAACTATTTGTATTTATTTTTATGTATTTTGTACATTTAAAAATTTTACATGTTTTTACATTTATTTTTTGGGGAAGTTTATGCTGATTACCAAATGGCTACTTTACCTACAAGTGATGATTATAAACTTACATTCTCATGAGGCATAGCAACCAGTGTGTGTGTGTGTGTGTGTGTGTGTGTGTGTGCGTGTGTGCGTGTGTGCGTGTGTGCGTGTGTGCGTGTGTGCGTGTGTGCGTGCCAGTATACAGTTTATATGTGTGAAATCTTAGAAAAATTACAATTCAGTGAATGTAGTACTGAAGATGTCATCTGGAAGTACTCTCCTTCAATAATTATATGACCAATAAGCATTCTCCATCCACGTATAAAGCAGTATTCATTCAGACCAGGTCAACAGTCAAACTTCAAATGTGCACTGAGGTCATCGTTAGATTTAACTTCGACTATCTTTCCATCACTTATTTGAAGCAAACGCACAATAGAATGATTAATCAATAGCTTTATTTAACCTTGGCTTTTCCTTTTAACACATCAGCCCACCTCTTCCGTTCTCTTTCCAGTTGATTCTGTGGTAAAAGGGAGCAGATTACTGCCTCCACATACTTTTTTGATGATAAAGGAACACTGGCTTTCATATCAAAACCATAATATATCCATCAGCTGTGGCACCGCTAGCAATTGTGGGCCCTCTGAAAACTAACCATTGTGTGCTGTTCCTACAATTAAGGATCTGTTGGAACTGGGAGGGTAACACATGTGTGGGTGCCTTCCATAACTGCTGTAAGTACCGTAACTGGTGTAAAATGAAAGTGAAAATTAACACGCTTTGAACATCCTACTCCCAGCTACCCCAACGCATGAATGCTAAGCCTGTGAAATTTGTCATGCGCCCCCGAGATATTGAAATCTGACAATTTTCTACAACAATATTGAGGCTAATATTACAGTGCTTATTAAAGAATTAAAATGAGTACGAGCCATTGGTGGTTCTCTTTTTCCACTTTGGATTTTTATTTTTTAAATTCAAAAATAAATCCAAACACAATTCTGTATATTAACAGTCATCTATTTCAGTCTGTAGACTTGAATGCTGTTTATTTCTCAATTTATTTATTTTTTTACGGATAAGCAATATGCACAAAAATATTCCATGTTATATTTTCCTGCATTATTTCTATAAAAAACAACACTGATGCAGTGATTTTACATCTAGTTGTATACTATGCGACAATATAAAAACAGATATTCTTTCATTTTATATAATAGTGTTCATTTTTAAGTACCACATGGACAAAAATTCACAATAAATAAATTCCATGAAACTGATTAAGACAGGAAGTGTTGAAAATCTCAATTTTATAATGTAGGCATTTTTCAAGTCAATCTAAATGCAAGAAACTGAGGAAGGTTTCACCCAGCTCTGCAATTCCTTCAGTCCAATTTGAAACATGACGATAAATAACAGTGAAGTATTTCTGAATTGCACTGTCTTTGTTCGATTTGACTGTGAGATTTACACGTTTACTGCAAACATCGTTAAAGATACCCCTGATTAAAAACTGGCCTGTCCCCTGAAGAAAACGGTTGTTGTGGTGGGCTGTATATATGATCTAATGGTGTTGAATGCCATAAATCACACAGATCAAACCACAATTTTATACTTGTTGAGCAAGTAATTTGTACCCAGGTGACTGCTCTTCACTACACATGTCCCTGTTTTAAGATCTAACTCATTGCACTGCCTTCTCTGTACACTTCACTTCTCCTGTTAAATCATCCTTATTTCCAACTGTCATTATTTTTGCAGTCCTGTGCCTGTTCTGACACTGTGACAGATGGCAATGTATTACAGTTTATATTAATAAAAGACACCATGTGAGACAGTAACAAAAGACATCCTGACAAATCCTCCAACATTGTCAAAGCTTTTTTAGACTTTCCTGAGCTCAAATAACAGGTCTGAGCAACAAAAGAGAATGAACAAATGAATCCATTTAAATCATCTGTTGTATTATGTCTATATGGGATTCGCACTTGTCGCCTCCATTTTGACGGTGCTAATGTTAACTACTGAACCGCCAGTAACATTAGTCTCATCCAGAAAAAGCAAGAAACCAACAATGTCTGAGTGTTGTTATACATTCGGATGCAATAAAAAAAATTTTATTCTGCAAAGGGAACAGCCTTATATCGTATCCCAAAAGAAACAACATGGAGAAATAAGTGGATATCTGCAATTAACAGGTAAAACGCTGAGGGCAGTGTTTGGTGTCCTTGAACGCACCACATGCATAATTTTGGATCGGGTAAATTGCACTCATGAAAGTAATTAAATGAGTTTTCTGAAAATATAGTTTGGCATTGGAGTAAAATGTATACATTTTCTGTCAAAGAAATCCACCATGTTTGAGTGCACTGGCTTTTAAAAATTTTTTGTGTTTTCTTCGGTACTTTGGAAGACTTTTTGGAATATGTTTTGGATTTTTCATCACTGTATATATATATATATATATATATATATATATATATATATATATATATATATATATATATATATATATATATATTTTTTTTTTTTTTTTTATTTTTTATTTTTTTTTTTGTTATTGTATTTTTATGTATATTGTGGGAAATTTAAGTAAAACAACAACACAGAACAGAACAGTTGACCGACATGAAGTGTTTTGATGGAGTTTTCTTCTCACTGAAGTCCTTTCAGCTATGTGTTTAATGTTTACCACATTAAACATACATTAGTTGGGGATTCTGCTAGAGCACTTTGGCTAAGGCATCACCCAGCTTCTTTTTTGAGTATTTTTGCTAATTGAAAATGAAATGCAATTAATATAGATTAAAAATGTATATTTAATCATGATTAATTGAAATTAATTTAACCCTATGATTAATCTGTTTTAAAAACTTTAATCATTTGACAGCCTTATTATATATTTAAAGACACTTCTTAATATATAATATGTCGCTGGTACCACAAAATGATGTTCATTGCCTGTCATGTTTCATTAGTGCCCTATATAAACAGCTGTGTCTTATTCCCTGTACCATATCTGATGAAGAGTGGAAGCTCAAAAACATCACTATTTGTGGTGTAATTTTTCTTTTTTTGAGGAGCTCACAGGTTGTGCAGACCTTTTTCTCTCTTTTGTCCAGAGCTACTTCTCATGCTGCCTTGCAATCATAATGCAAATGATGCCTAGGTCTCCAGTAATATAATAAAAACGTACATTTAACCAATTATTGAATGCCAGGATGCATCATGGAATCCATTCAATTATTCTGTTCCAGTACAGTACTAATGCTTTGTTGTGTTTTCTTCATTTTTGATTCACTATTATCACTATGAAGTAATCCCTCCACTTTAACGACTTATCTACCCCTTCCATATATGACACATATTATGGAATCATTGTATATGCATGCACAGAGCTCTTCCTCATCTTCTACAGCTCCGGCCCTAAAGGAATCAGGATGACACGACGTGAATAAGATTTTTCCTGGTATTATTCTTCATATCCCCACAAATCCCACCCAGTATTCCCCTAGCAAGTCTCATCTTTTGAGGCTCTCTGTAGGGGTTTAGTTCTCTCGGGATGTACTATTCTATAGGCAATTCATCCGTTGTGTGACTTCTCAACTTCGGAAATCACGTAAAAAAAAATAAAATATGGCTATTTTAGTAACAGAATGATTAAATACATTACTCAGACACACCAATATCTGATGGAAATGTCAGTGCATCGAAATGCATACATTGCCACTGAAAAGGCAAAAGTCTCTGACCAAACAGCTACATCTGGTGACATTTGAAAGTGATCCAAGTAAAGCCTATAAATAAACAATACAATCACCTCTCGTCATCTGAACCCATGAGTCTCCAGTTAACCTCAGGGCTGAACATATATAGACAAACAATCATTCTCACATTCACACCTATGGGCCATTTAGATTAACCAATTAACCTATCAGTGCATGTGTTTGGATGGTGGGAGGAAACTGGAGTACCTGGAGAAAACCCACGCAGACATGATGAGAACATGCAAACTCCACACAGAAAGGTCTGGTGTGGGAATCAAACCAATGTCCTTCTTGCTGTGTGGCACTACTGCTAACCACTGCACCACTGTGCCACCCCCACAATCATCTATATCCTTAAGAATAAATCATTGTTCTGGAGAAACACACCGATGCACGTGTGCACAGTATGAAGCCTGTGATGCCATTCCAACCTAAGCTTACAAAAATACCCCACTTTTACCTCCCGCTTGTTCTTACACAAATGGCCTCTCTCATAAATACCCACTGGGTCCTACCGTTGACACAACACCTCAGTTTGTTCCCAGCATTCGCCTCATTACGCTGAATAGCAACCTGACAATTAAGGCCTCAAATAAAGCACACAGCGATGCCAAATCATGGGTGAGAGACAAACACAAAACAAACAGGTGTGCCTTCACTTTACGCTTCAGCTGCAGTGTGTTGCACTGTGACTACAGGCTCAGAGGCAGACAGTGAGACAGAGGGGCACAAATCAACAACAAAAAAAACCCAAAACAAAACACAAATCAACTAAAAGCTGAGTCTCTGCGCAACTGGTGAAGATATTTGTCCACTTCAGAGCAGTCTGAGGAAGAAGGTTTATTCCACATGACACCTCCCTGTTGTCTCTCTTCCATCCAGTAAATCAACCTGAAATGGTTCAGACTGTTTCACTGCTCTTGGCGCCAGAGTGCAGCAAACATTGATTCAGTATGAGTGAAGAAAATCTCAAATAAACACAGCTGACCCATGTGATTGAGTTGTGAGGATGATATTATACAGCACTGCTTGTGTGGCTGTCCTAGTGTTTGTTTGTCCACAGTTCCGTTGCATTGCTTTTGTATACTTTCTGTGTGATGGTAATGATTCAGCCCTGCAGTATGTTACAGTATAGAATATATTATTTATAATGAAATACAGAAATACACTCAGTAGTCAATCAGCCTGGTTTCAAACATACTAGGAACAGCATTTATGCTTCAATGCATTTATATGTTCAGATATACGGCTGTGTAAAATGGAAAATAAATAAATAAATATAAATATATATATATATATATATATATATATATATATATATATATATATATATATATACAGAAGAGGAAGAAGAACATGAAAAAGAAGAGAAGGAAGTAAAGGGGAGGATGAACATGCAGGAACGCACCTCCCAGAGCAGACTAGGACAGAAAATAGGTGGGTTAAGTACCTTAGCTCAAGGGCACATCAGCCAATAATTTCTCTGCACAATGCATAATGAGGTACGATCCTCATTTAACAATGTCTGTTCTATCACTTGGATACTGGTTTGTTCGTAAATCTTAAAAAGGCACTGGAGGAGCCTATACTGTACTGACTATACCCCTGTCCAAATTCACAACATCTTAAGTGTGACCTTTGACTTAAAGAAGCTAACACACTGAACCAGCAACAGTCAATGTGGTCTGAGGAGGACGAGTGGAGGGAATCAGCCATGGCTGATCAATGAACCCAGCCTGATGAATGACTGCACATTAGAGCAGCCTAGTAAACAGAGACATGATTAAACTGCAGCAGCCAAGTAGGTACCGCTTGGTTGATATCAATTAAAACAATGAGAGAGAAAGCAATGGTTACTGTTCATAACAGTCACTGGGTATTTAATCATGGATGCCAGGCAATCTCAGTGATATATTGGATTATGCAGCGTCTTAATGATGAATGTGTTACTATTGAAGTTAGCGTATTCAATAAAGAAGAATTGCTCTGTTAAAGGCTTATTTCCAATGGAACTAATTGGAGAAAGCAATTGTGGGGAGTTGAGAGATTCTGGCGGATAACTGACCTAGACGACTAGATGATTATACACTGTCTTCTCTTTTTTTTTTTTTTTTTACTACTCTCACAGCAGAACATCTTGTGCATCGATAGTCTCAATTTACCCAAGAGAGAAGCCAACTCTGACATGCAGAGGCAGAAATCATGAGGGGGGGGCATTTCCCCACCCACCAAGAACCAATGAAAACATGATATAAGTGGTTCTATATATAATAAAAGTGAAACAATGCTTTTTTTTTTTTTAAGTTTTGAAAATTCCAACCCCCTGGCTCCTTCCTCACAGTGGTACAGTTGAGAAGTTTCTCTTCAACATTATATAAATGTATTTAATATAAAACCTCAATGAGTGAATGACAGCAAGTCATTTATTGCACTAACTGCTCAACAAGCCACCTTGAAATAGGAACAGCTACAGTTAGTAGAGCGGGTCGTCCAATGATCAAAGGGTTGGTGGTTTGCATCTCGGCTCTGGCTGTCCACATGTCTAAGTGTCCTTGGGCAAGACACTGAACCCTAAGTTGCTTCCAGTAGGGTCAGCAGCTATCTACTGGTGTGTGAATGGATGAATGTGAGGAATTGCGAAGCGCTTTGGGCACCCACTGGTGTATAAAATGTGCAATATAAGTATTTATATTTGCCCTGGTTTATCAGCTTCCCAGTTAAGCTAGTAGCCAACAGCCACTTTGAAAGAGATCCTGAGAAAAAAAAGGCAAGATGGTGATCTCACCTTTTCTCCACCACCGACTGATTATCACAGCCAAGCCAAAGGAGTAAAAGGAGGTGACAGGCTGGAATTTTACACGGAATTGTTCCAGAATCAAAAGGATGGCGAAGCACTGTGTTATGTGACATAAAACTTGCACTTTGGAAATGCTTATATTGCTGTTGCTAACATATCTATAGTCAGCTTTCACCATTTCACAAAGTGACAACAGCTTGCAAATCTTGGTATCTACCCAGTTTGATATCTTTGTAGTGTTGTTAATATGTTTACATGGCCCACCCTCATTTTTTAAATATCCTCAGTGTGACATACAAACACAACATACCACATCACACCTAGGTATGCGGAATGAGAGGTATTCCTTTTACATAGTGGTGTGGAATCATCACACCTCTGTTACTAACTCCAGAAGTATTATGGAGCCGCAGTAAAGATGGGAATAAATGACCCATCATTTCATTTACATATGTGTCATTCCAGAATAAAGGTGAAGTATTCCCGTAAGAGAAGTGCTGTGTAAAAGTATTAACAACCTCATTCAGGTTTTCAGAAACAACACAACGTAAGTGTCACATGAGAATACCAGACACCACTGTACATTTTATCTTGTCCCCCTAAGAGTAAATCTCTGAGATTGCACTGTTGACCCCCCCAAAAACACACACACACACACCCCTCCATCCTAACTATAAACTATAACATTTACCTCTGCAGATATGGTCTTTGTTGGACTTTGTGCCCAGTCACAGCCCACGACAGACCTTCACCAACTCTCACTGTCTGAAGATTCACACTATGTAAATGTAAAACCACTGCTATGTAATCAATACTGATACTGTCTTTAGTATATGTACACTCTCTCAAATTCACTTCATCATTTTGATCAGTGACTGAGTCATGAACAGATGATAGATGAATCCCGGCACATATTCTCCCTCATCTTTCTCGACTCTCAAGGGATCTGATCCCTACTATCAATTAAGCATAAGTCGTCTAATTCTCTACAACTACGAGCCTTAAACATAATACTTGCGCCTCGTACAAACTCTTGCATCAACAGTTAGGTGTGAACTGGACCCACCAATTAGACCTACACACTCTCCCGTCGAGCAAAAGCTTTTTACTTTGTGCTGCTTTCATGTTTCAAGAAAGTTCTAAGAACAAATTCAACGCATAATCCTCAAACTTTGATACACACACTACATACACAGTCCCCCCCCCCCCCCCACACACACACACACACACACACACACATTCCCACCTCTTCCCCGGCTCTGAGACAATGACACCCTAATCCAAGGACAATACAGGCACTAATCCACACAAAACAGGGTCTGTACAGTGTGTAGAGACAAATGTGGGGAGCGAATGAGAAAATGAACTAGCGTGCTAACAAAGACATGAGGCTAATCCTGATGTGTGGAAGAGGGATAAAAAATGAAAGTTTGTGAGGGTTCTGCAGAGGGAAACAGCGGGAAAGACATGGTGAAAACATGTAAAAGTAAGTAAATTAATTAATGAAGACAAATTTCTGTCACCATTCGGGACAGTCAATAGAACATTCTATTGTATTCTGACTTAATTGTTTTATTTGGATCTCATAAGTAATTAAATTGCATTCTTACATTTGATTTGATTGCATTTGACATTAGGAGCAGCTATGGCTCAGGAGGTAGAGCGGGTTGTCTATTAACTGAAGGGTTGGTGGTTTGAATCCCACTCTGTACTAGTCAGTCCTTTGGGTCCCTGGGCAAGACAGTTCACCCTCCAGTTCACCCCCAGGGCAACTGTGGCTACAAATGTAGTTTACCACCACCAGAGTGAGAATGTGAGAGTGAATGAATAATGGATCAATAATGTAAAGCAGTTTGGTTCCCTTTAAAAGTGCTATAGCAATCTAATCCATTATTATTATTATTATTATTATTATCCTTGTTAGAAGGATGGAAGGATTAGAAGGATGAACAACTATGAAATGGACAAATAACTTTAGATTTTTTTATTTGACTTTGTATTTTTGATTGTGGTTGAGTTTTGGTTAGGTTAGGTCAGGTTTTAAGTGGACTAGGTGTGACAGTATTTTCTCTGGACACTATGCATAGAAATATGTTTATAAGTTTACCCAGTCCCTGGTAAAAATTATACATTTTTGTCCATTTTTCTGATTATGCATTTTAAGTGCCTCACAGTTTAGTTTGAAACCAATTTAATCCTTTATCTTGTGACTATTCTTGTTACTTTTTTTTTTTTTTCTGTATACATTACAAAACAGTGACAGTAACAGTTACGGGGAGAAAAATTGTTCAACAATCTGAGGTTCAGTGCGGTCCACCTCGGAGTGATCCTATGATGTAATGGTAATAATTCATTCATTTATTCATTCATTCATTTCTTATCCTTGTCCCGTGTAATGTCCTCCAATAACACACAAGAATTAAAAGGTTCAATTTTAGAGTTCTTCTCTGAGTGCCTTATAAAAAGTTCAAATAAAATACTTTTCCCCCTCTGATCATTAATGTTTTTGTTAAATAACCCTTAGGGTATTTGTTAAATCCATCATATTATGAAGGTTGCAGAGGTTCCAGAATGTCTCTGTGTGAAGGTGGGGTACAACCTAGACATGCCTAAAGTAAAAAAAAAACTAAAAGAAAACCACACCACAGGTTTTTCTTTTTTTTTTCTCCACAAAATGAATAAATCTACATTAAGATGATTTATATTTTAAAGTTTCTGTGCACTTTACACAGAACTGGACTTTCACTACACTAACTCCCATCATGGAATAGAGGTTATTATTTCAAAAGTTGAACTCTCACCTTTGCTCACAGGAAGGCGGCTGACGGGGGTTATCTCAAGCTTGAATTAATTACATCAAAGTATACAATACAGAAGGCTGAACAGATGACATTTACAAGAGGCCAACTGAGGCGCTTAATTACACACTTTCATAAAGTGGTAGAATTAGTGTGCCAGACTGGTACCACACACAAACAACCAAGGAATAACAACATAAGCAACCTTTCAGAGAAGTCAAACAAAACCTGTTTTGGATGACATTTCATGCAGTCAGAACCCAATAATGAAGTACTGCATCAGAGGAGAAATGAGAAGGCAATTTAGGTCCCTGATACTTTTTGGGAAAGATGAGCTCATGGACTTAAAAATGCATGGCTGCAGAGTGGGTCCAGTGTTATGCATGAGTGGAGCAAATGTACTGTGTGGAACTGCTCGTGTTTCTCTGACTTCCGTTTTTACAGTGATGCATCTCCAACAGGGTGGAGTGGAATTATTCCCTTTTAGTCTAAAGCGTCACCTCACAGATGTGAGACGTACCTGACTTTTTACCTTTTACACCCTATTCATTTGAAGCCTTTTTTTTTTTTTTTTTTCCTTTGCTATTATTCTATTCACAACCCCCCATTTCTTCTGTAGACACCTCACCAGTCCACCTGCTGATGTCTCTTTTCCCACGTCTCTACCTTGTATTCTTCAACATCTTCCCCTCTCTTTGTTAGGATGCAGCGAGGGTAGACCCTGTCAGTGTGTAGTCTGTCAGTTTGGAAACAGCAGGGAGCACAGAGGGCCTTTCAGGGGAGCCAAAATAAAGACAGGCATGCGAGAAACACCTCAATGTTCACTCTCCCTGACTGCACACAGACATCCTTTAGATACGCACAGTATAGAAATGCACACATAAACAGTGCACACACACACACACACACACACACAGCCTGTCGCAGTATTTGCCCGTCTGTCACTTTGTGGCACTGTCACACTGCTCACACCTCAGTCACTTCACCACAGTGGGAGAGCCTTCCTCTGCTGCGATCCTGCCGACATGTGTTCAGCTCATTACAAAATCACACACATGCAGTCTCATTCCTGGCACAAACACAAAAAACGTGCGTAAGAGTCATGTACACAAGCACACACAGCTTGCTTGCTCCAGGCATTTGGTCAAACATCCCTCATACAACAGGGTCACATTCTCAAAAGAGGCTGCATACTTTTCATACTTGTACTGGATGAAAAAGTTGAATTGTGAAAAATATGGATGGAAATGCTATAGTTCAATTGACTCCCTTCACATTTTATATTTAGGGATGTATATTTTTTTTAGGCCATCTTGAATCAAGAGCATCAAAAAATGTCATACTGGTAGGGAATTCTATTATGTTTTATCATGTCTTTCCACAGGTAAAAATACAATAACATCTGATAATACTTGAATAAAGATAACAAATAAAGTAATTCAAATTTAAACTTATATTAAACATGTTTATTAACCCTTTGATACATACTGATCACTACAGTGGATAGTTATTTTACAAATGAATTTTGTTGTCCTCTGAGAATGGCAAATAAAATCTTGAATCTTGAATCTGTGCTTTGTTTTTATGGAGCTGAGTGTCATCCACACACACACACACACACACACACACACACACACACACACACACACACACACACACACAAATGGGAGTATATGTGTGAATATGTGTGTACCTTCTAAAGTACAATAAGATACAAGGGAAATATTTGGTACCCTTTTTTACCTGGGAAAAAATGAGTTTTGTAGCTGGATGTACAATTTTGTACCCCACAGATCACCATATTGTACCTTTTATCAAAGAGTACTGCCGGTGCGACAAACTTAGGTACATAGTAGTACTCCCATTCCTGTGTATGCATACACACACCCAAACAGTAGGTGGCGGTGGAATACTAATTAACACCAGACATTTCAAAACATAAAAGAAGACCCTAAAGGTTTCTATTCATATCAATGGTGAATCTTCAGAATGACAATTACTGCATCAAATGTAGGTTTAACTACACTGATGACAAAAACATGAGGATGTGTCATTTGTGAACATGTGAGTGAATGCACTTTTTTAACCGAGTGGATATTTTTGATTCAAATGTACCAATAGTAAGTAGAGTTAAAGTTCATATTTACCTCTTTATCATCATCACCTACTGGTCAGTTTGGTTTATCATTAAATGTATCTTCTGTGGTTACATACTGCGATACTATGTATTATCTCAGGTTCAACACTGTTTACACTTTAACTTTCATGCCGCACAGTGAACTGCCAGGTGTTCGTTTTTAGAACACCATGGCCATGTCTTTACTCACTTTGTTCCCCCTACCATCACTACCTCCTGTTTTGTTTTTATTTTTCAGCTTGTAGTACTTGATTTTATTTTTATTACGTAACTAATTTCTGCTAATTGTTTTTCTTTGACTTGCATGCCCTTAGGTTTCAACTTTTTGAGCTGATGGTGCTGTAAATTTCTCCTTGGAGATCAATAAAGTATCTATCTATCTATCTATCTATCTATCTATCTATCTATCTATCTATCTATCTATCTATCTATCTATCTATCTATCTATCTATCTATCTATCTATCTATCTATCTATCTATCTATCTATCTATCTATCTATCTATCTATCTATCTATCTATCACACATGTTATTATTAAATATATTTGAGAAGTTTAACATTGCTTGGGTCATGGCTCATTGTTAAAGGGGTGATAGTGAGTCTGAAAGCCAGACCAGTTGAGTCTCACTGAGCTACAGGGAGCTTAGCAGATAAGCAGGGTACATTCGGTTGATTAGTATATACTGTAAATAAAACAGCTTTAAGTCATAACTTTGTCACTTGGCTTCACATAGTGCAGTGAAGCTGCAAGTGCAACATTTGCTTCATCTGGTTTGTCACTATGAATAGCATCCGAGCTGTTTTTATTTTTCTTTCCTAACCAAAACCATTTAGGATCTTTTATTTTTTGTTATCTGGTCTCAGCCTCTTCATATTCTGAGTTGTATCATGCTACTATATGTACAAATACACTTTCTTATATAAACTGCACTGGTTCAGTACTTAACTGTCAGTCCACGTCTTCACATTTTTAGGAAAACTTGTGTTCTTAATGATGCAGGTTTGATTAATGTTTTAAACAGTAATTTACACTTGGTGGTTTCCAGTACTGCTGTCAGTGGACACTTCTATGTGGACCATTAAACCACTTTTAAGCCCTCTAGTGCTGTCAAAGTATCTGTGTTGGTAATGGACTCAAAAATAAGAGCAAAAATAGTTACTAGTAACTGCAGTGGGGACACAAACAGAACAAGGGAACTTTCTGTATGATTTCTGTAAGAACTGCTGTCTCCTGCCAACTGAAGCCTTACAGCTGTTGTTTCAGTGATGCCAAATTATGAAGATGCACATTATGTTCAAATTAAAGCCAATATGGAGCCATGCCGATCCCATTGGCCCAAAAAGCATATTTACCATTGACTACAATATTACACTATAATATTACATAGTTTTTATAAGAACATTTGGCACATTTTCAACCATTTCATCACCAAAATAAGAATTATTAAAGGATGACATCAGTGTATTAGTGTAAACTCAATGGTTCAAGTACACTTGTATTTTTCTTTTTTTTCCCTCATTTTCTCAGACATAATCATCTTAAAGATAACCTTGTAAGTGAGGTAAGAACATTTTAAACCATAGATCTTGAAAGTCGTATTTAAATTTTTTTTTACCATTTTTCACAGTTTCATTGGCATGTCATTTTTGCTTAATCAAGATTTTTTTGTGCTAAATTTAAAATTTAAAGTTATATCAGCCCTGCAATCAACTGGTGACTCATACAGAGTCATATGCCACCTTCGACCATTGTAGCTGCATTAGACCCCCACTGACCCCTGTGACCCTAGTGAGGAGAAAATGGGTTCAAACGACAAATGAACAAACAAACAAATTTATGGATTAGATATTTTGACTAGAAATGAGATAAATACACATAGTAAGGTTTGTTTTTTGCAGTGGAGTTTGCAAAACTACGTTAAAAAAAATATTTTGCACACTGTATTTGTGCCTCTGATGTTGTGCATGTACTGTAAAGCACTTCAAATAAACCTGAAGCCACAGGTTCACAGGTAAAGGTGACCTTTATGTGCACGCTTCACTACACACTGGGTACACCATGTTTTATTTGAGTGTGCACTCTAGTGTCTAATTGTATGGATGTGTGTGTGGTCGATATGTCCATGTGTACAACTTCAGAGCATGAAGCATTGTTTTCTATCCCTTATCTGAAGAGAAAAACAACAGCTGAACTGTCGTAACCGCAGACTAGACCCTGTCTTCAAGCCCATTCACCCAGAAAACAAATAGAGGGCAAGAAGGAATGAGGGTAGAGACCCAAAAAAATGAGTGTGCCTTGCAGCGCTGTGCAGAGGAGATGTGCCTGGCAATGACTTGCGGGGCAATGGAAACTGTCAAGAGCTCTCTAAGCCCATGTCAGTTTTCTAAAAAGAAAGAAGAAAGGAAAGAAAATATGAAAAATAATCCCACAAAGACTTGGGGATGTGGAATAGGGTATCAAATATTAACGGTGTAAGAAGAGAAGGCTGGAAGGATTTCAACAACCACTGTAGTTGCTTAACTCATCCCACCAGTCATTTTAATATAAGAAATATAATGCATGGTTACCTTTGAACTAAAGTTCGAGGGTTTTTCTCTTCAATTTTCTGATGAGTGTGTGGAATATAGAGATTGGACAGGAGGTGTAAACATTTCACTGGAGCTCTAAACCTATTGCTGATGTGATGTGAGGTCCAACTTGGAAAATAGAGTTAGTTAAGGTTCTTCTTCTTTTTTTTTTTTTTTTTTTTTTTTTTTTTATAATTGGAAAACTGATGTATAGTTAGTGTTTGTGAAAGTCATCGGAGGCGCAGGAGGCAGCAGTGTGTGTGTGAGCCGAAGCGGTCTTCATTAGGCTGACGGAGAACTGCCGCACAACAATCAGCCATTAATTAAGTGTCAGAAGCATTTAACGGTCAGACATGCTGCTGGCCCATTCCCATGCCAGACACTAATAACAGCTACAATCTGCCAGAGCGGAAGCACTGTGTACACGGATGTGCCAGACAGCCCACATTTTCCAAGAAAATTAGCAGATACTGAGAAACATTAAGACCATGATAGCGGATCTTCGATTTAACATTAACCAAGTTCAAGCTCTTAAAACGCAAACTCTAAGTGCCTCTTAACACCATCACTGATGTATGCTCCCTCAGCCCCACAACTAAAACATTCATGCACTGGGTAACATTTAGATTTTCTTCTTCATCTTCGTCTTCTATGTCAGAATAACGTGATATGTGTTGCGGAACATCTTTGGTGTAAGGTCTCTAATTTTGTTCAAAGAACTTTTTGAATTTCTTATGAATTTTTTAAATTGGAAATATCCTCATTGGTTTATAATGGGACATATTTCAAAGTGTTTTCAACTTGAAAACACTTAAAGATATTGATGTTGGCAGTAGATAGGAAAACACATATGAGCTTTCTTTTAGTGCCATCATCCTTGACATTGAATGACCTTAAAAGCTTAACCACAGATCATATATTTTTGGCAAACCAGCTAAAAAAGTATAAGCAGGAGGAAAAGCAACATGAAGGAAGTCAGTTCTATAAGGTGTTTTTCTAAAGTCGAACTTAACAGCATGTGCAATATGATGAAATATACTAGTTGTATATACTACTTTGATTGATGACACAACTTGTGACCTAAAATGATCTTGAATAGTCCATTGAATTTCAATTAATGCCTTTGACTACATGTGTCGACATTGATGATATGTTTGTGGAACCAGTAAAAAGGGCCTCCATGTTGTCCTTTTTCACACTCACCTACGCCTGTTCCCTCTCTCACACACCCAAGAGTGGATAATGGATTATTTGCAGTAGTAATTTCCTTATGATATTGTATTAACATGCATTTATGGTGATTGTTGTTGTATTTTTCATTATCACATCAATGCTGTGCAAAATCTTACTTCACCTCTAGCTTTGCAGGGTTGAAATGAGCATACATATTTATTTATTTATTTATTCATTCAGATACAAGAAAAAAGAGGGAATATATTCACAGCTTTTAAAAAAAAAGGAAACGGATTCTAAAACTTAAAATGACTATTTAATGTGCCTGACTCCATGTCAAAAAGCAGCACAAACATGTAGACACATTTGCTGATACTTTATCTCAATGAGATAAAGTATCAGCAAAAGTATGAAATAAATTTGACATTATCTGCCAACAAGGTTTAAATATATGTTAAGCACAGATGTGTCACTAAATACTATCAATTTGGTTTATCCTGTAGAGGCGGGGTTTTTTTTGTTTTTTTTTTTCCTGAAACTTTTACTGGTGTGCATACTTTACATCTATCTAGATTGGATTCTAATAGAAAGACTGAGAAATGCATATGTGTCCTTATACCTTTACTAACCTAGCAACTATAACAAAAAAACCCAAAACAAACAAAACACAATAAAAGCAGTCTCCAGTTTAAGAAAAATAAAGTAAGAAAATATGATAGATTACTACTGTCAAAAGAAAGGAAAGAAAATAGAAGAAAAATATTGAAAATGAACTTATGTCACATGTTGGCATTTTCACTTATTAGTAAGAAAAGCATATATTTGATTTGATATATTTTAAATAGTATAGAAGCATAGACAGACTTACTGATACCAATACACAGTAAATTTTGCAGTGTTAAATCAACACTTAGAGAGTTTATTTAATTTCTTCTAGAGTGTATTTGGTCCCATTGTCTCCAAATTAACTCTCTAAGTGTTGATTTAACACTGCAAAATTTACTGTGTAGGACATTTTACAGATGATCAATATCAACAGAATGTGGCTCCAATAGTGGACATTCAGGTACTTAACTGTACCTACATAATACTTTAAAGGAAAATAAGATTTCAAATAATCCAAATTAGACCAATAATCAAATAGAGTTTTGTGGTTAATTAAATGTTCAGTTCTAAAGAGAGGTGTAACATAGACAGATTAATTGCTTGATTTATTAATTCAGGTAGTTGATGACAGTGTTTCCATGTTCATTACGGAGTCTCTGAAATATCAGATGACCATGAAAAAATAATAAACTGTACTTTACATCAATAGTATTACTAAGTATTAACAATTGTTGTGGTTTTAGAAGTTTCATTTGAGATGAGAAGATGGTATTAGTTACTCGTGACTTTTTGGGTCTTTATAGATTAAATAGAAAAGATAAATCAAAGAAAACATAATAAATGGATTTTGGAAATCCAGTGATTTTTAGCCAAATCCATGATCAAGATGCTTGGCACCTGCTCGATCACAGCAGTCCCACACGTCTACACTTGTAAGCACAAACACACTTGCTTTTCAGCAGTGAAGGTGAGGATTTCACCCATATGTTTTCATGAAAACACACAGCAGTGAAGTCACCATTTGAGGAAAACATCAGTAAATAAAAACCACATTTAAATACGCCTGCAAGCGCACAGTAACTGGATTATGGCCAAGTCTGGAGGCATCTACATGGCCTCAATCACATACAGTATATTTGCGCTTAGGGCTTCAGCTTTCACATTTCTGACATTTACAGTCTAAATTACAAAAGGCTCGTGTGCTGCCATGGCAACAGCACAACTCTAATGACAGACTGGTGGCATCTAAAAAAAAAAACAAAAAAACACAGGAGATTTTGAAGCAGTGTTCAGATTTTCTGTGCTGCTTTTTTGGAGCGATCATGCATATTTATATTTTTACTAAGCTTCACAGAATTATTTTCCTCATGCTAAAAACAAAAATCCTTTCCAACAGCTGCTATATTTGCTTAAGGAAACAAGAGACGTGTTAAATTATAAAAATGATAGTGACAGTGTTTAGAAGCAGCTGTGGTATCATTAGTATTGACTTCCTCATGACAAGTCTCAACTGAAACATAACATAACAATAAAAGGAAGACTATCTGCAGAAGCATAGAGAGTGGACAAACTAAATATGTTATAATAAGTGCCCATATATGCTGGCACACACTCACACACACCATGCAAATATAATATAATATAATATAATATAATTTAAGTGTTAACAAACATGTCCTGTGCAATCATGGTTGATAGACTGCAAATGATCAAAGCTACAGAAACTTTGTGAGCATTCATACATTCTACAGCACTGGTTATACATGTCAAGAAACTTCAGACTCCATGTATCTGCACTGGAAAAAAATCTAAATCTTACCAAATATATTTTTCTTATGTCTAGTTAAAATATCTCATCACACTGAAAATAAGACAAAAATATCTAGAGAGTAACTTTTCAATGAGGTATAAATCTTACCAAGATGATTTTCACCTGTTGCATCGGAAGATTGTGTTTTGTTTTGTTTTGTTTTGTTTTGTTTTGTTTTGTTTTGTTTTGTTTTGTTTTGTTTTGTTTTGTTTTGTTTTGTTTTGTTTTGTTTTGTTTTGTTTTGTTTTGTTTTGTTTTGTTTTGTTTTGTTTTGTAGTGCCATGGCAATTAAGAGGGATTTGAGAAGAGATGAAGCAAAGAGAAACACAAGACCAAAGATATTACAACTGATAAATGCAATTTGTCATGTTTCCATTGGACATACAGTCGGTTATGCTCAGTTGATACTTAAACCACTTCATCCCATCTCTTTACTGTGAATATTAGGTTCCACCTCAGCTCAAAACAAGAATATTTCATTGTTCATTCACTGTAAACTTTCATATTCACAGAGCAGAATCATATATTTGCAGAGGTTGACACTTTGACAGTTTTTCATTGTCATCTGCTTAAGGGAGAAAGTTTCCCTGTAAAAACAAAAAATAAGAACTGAAGGGACAAAGCTGATTACTAAACTGTATGTGATGTGGAAACCTTAAACTGTCACCCAAAGACAACTGCAAAGAAGCAGTGTTAATTTACACCGTCTGCAAATTCAAGACATTTCAAAAAGGCTGGAAAAGAAGACAGATTTAACAATATTTCAACAAGGAATTTTATGTTTTTGCCAATCATATTGAAGGAAAAATATTCATTTAAAATTAATATGCATTGCAACATGATCAGGTCAGTCTCGTAAGTAACCAATGTTTGGTTTTTTTTTTTTTTTTTTTTTTCTTAGTGAATTAAGCAATTATTGCATTTAAGAAAAATCAATCTGCCAATGGAATAACTTAAAATGTTCTTGCAAAGGTTTCTTGAAATACATTTTTCAAGATATACCATCTAAAAATGCATTCAAATAACTCACTGAAAAGTTAATCTTTGAGTGATTCTGATTTATTTGAAGTGCGATGAGATATTTTGCCAAGAAATGAGATAAATATACTTGGTAAGTTTATATATTGTCTGTGAGGATCCTCATTATTAGTGGTTTAGCTACTTTAACATAAATGTTGACATCCAGTTCTGTGCTCTGGAAGTACCCGTTTAACCAGCTTCACTTAAAGTGCACATTAATGTGTACTGCCCCTGATAAATAAATGCATGTATAAACTCCAGGCTACCCTGACAACAGGCTTCAAAATAGATAAGACGTTTGAGAGAGTCGAACCATTCAATAATTGTGTTGCATACTTTTTGAAATGCAAACATCCCAAAAACAGCGAGAACCTTCCTACTTTTAGCTTGTTTATCTCATGGCTTTTCCATCTATAGTAAAGATTATTTCACACTGGGGTTTCCTGCTCACATTTAATCAAGAAGTGAATAAAAGGCAAAAAGAATGATAAACTAAGCAACAGTTTTAAAATCATATTTTTACAGATGCAAAGTAAAGCATCCATTTTCCCAGGAGGTTAAATCCTGCTCCATATCCAACGCAAACACATAACAACGGCGTACAATACACCTGAGTTTGTGCATTGTGGAAGGGAAAAGCACGCATTAGCTTTGTGAGAATCTGATCGAGTTAATGTGCTTCTTGCCTTCGTCATCCCACTTTCATTTAATCAACCCCCTGACTTAAAGGGACGAGTCTCATTTTTCAATTAGACGCTACACTTACGCATGCTTCACTGCCCTCTCATCACCCTCATCTACGCAGCTCCCCCACCCTTCCTCGACTCTCATGCTAAAAGGGAGGAGGGAGAGACTGAGCGAGGGTGGTTGGGTGGGTGGGGAGGGTAGAGGGAAAGTAGATAGAGACGCTATTGTAGATCAGCTCTGATGGATGAAGGAGCAGGTTGAGCTAGTGGAAAGACTCACTCTACACTCATCCTTTTGCACTTTTTTTTTTTTTTGTGTGTGTGTGTTACTTTATTACCCATGGTCCACATTCACAGACTGAGAGTATACAATGAGAAAACGTAATTAAAGTTGGATGTATGAATATATGGAAGTAGGCTAAATTAATTCAGAATATAATGCATGCATGTCACTTTTTTCCATTTCAGACACCTGCAGTGACTTAATGCTGAGAAGGCAGACTGCTTGAGCCGTTTGGCAGAGTTAGGCTGTGGCTGTTTTCTTCGCCTGACCCAGTTGGGAGGCGCATTGACTATGCAACTAAGACACAGGCAGAGGAGAAACTTGGCAACACATGACTGGATAATCATCATGGTACTTTAATATTCAACACAGAGAGAAGGAGCGCTAACGTTCAGTTTTGCAGAATACAAAAAAGGCACAAAGGTTGAGATTTGAGCTAAAGTAGGGAAAGGCATTATAGAGGAATAAGAAAAGAGAGATGGAGCAAAAACATACAATTGTTAGGCGCAAGGATGCAAAAAAGACACGAGATAAGAGTCTGTTTCTATTCCCAGTCGATATTTTCAGAGGCTCAGCAACTGTTTCTAATTCCCTTAGCTCCGTTAGCCCTGTTCTCTATAGCTACAGATTAAACGTGAATAAAGAGTTTGCAAAGAGATGAGGAAGAGAAGAATAAGACAGGGATGGGGGGGGGGGGGTGAGAGAGTCTGGTGGTTGCCATGGTGATGAGGAGAGATTCCAGAGTAGTCTCGGCCATTACAGAGTGTGTTGGGGAGATGGACTGTGCAGCACTTAGGCTTATTGCAGTGTGGGCTGAAACAGTGCAGATATCTAATATAGACGAGATGGGCTAGCACCAAAATGGAGGATTGTAAGCACATCCCTAATAAACACAGGCTGTTTAATACTGATGCTTTATTGCCAAAAGCCAAATCACTCTAAGAAACGACATTTATCTCATTTGAGAAAATGGAAGGATGTCTAGGGATTGTAAACACAGACACAGTAAAAGCCCATGTTTTCTTCACAGGAACAAAAATGAGTGGTGCAGATAAATGCATACATGTATATGTACATAAAACATCAGTGTTTTCCAGCAACATACAAATTACTGTCATTTTGTTATTGCAAAATTGCACAACATCCTGTATACAATGGACACAATGACACATATATGCAATAAATATAAACCTTCATGAAACTTCATATTAAAATAGCAAAATCTGGTTACACAAATGAACAAGCTGTAAAATGATAATCGTATCTGGTGATAACAGAACGCTATCATAGACTCGGTGTCAACAGATAGTCCTTTAACAGGTGTTTTTGCTTGCACCATAATGCTGGCGAAAGGTAATATCAGCTCATGAAACCTGAGTGACAGGCTGTTTGTAAGTCATATACAGCTGACAGCAGTGTTTTCCATCTTCACAATATCAGCAGGGCTGGGTCAGTTATAGGTAAACCAGTGATGTTATTGTACGACAGAGCCTTATTATCAGGAAAACACTGCAACAATAACTGTAGGTAGGGACATACAGTAGTAGTAAAAGATAATCATTATGGGATTAAACATATCAGTTATATATCAAATACTATAGTACAGTTACCTTATTACACCGCCCCAGTGAAGGGGAGGCAAGTGGCATTGTTTTTCGGTTGGTTTCTATATTTCTTTGTTGACACTAACACCAAAATTATTGGTTGTATTCGTATGTTTTGTAGATTTCCAGTGATGCTAGAATAGATCTAACTACATTTTGTGAACAGTAGATCACATTTAAAATTCTTTATGCATTCTTTTTAAATGTCTTTCCCCCATTTACTTATAATATATAACAGTTCACACGTCAGTAGCAGCAAAACTATTGCTTGAATTCATTGCAAATTAGACCTATAGATGCCATTGATGTAAAAAAAATAGGATTACATTTTTGAAATTCATTGTTTAAATTAATTTTAACATCTTTTTTCTTCCCCTATTTATATATATATAATGGGCAAAACTTCACATCTCTAAACACAAGAATTGAAGGCTGATGCACATAAAAAAGGTTTCAATGATCACGTGTGTAGGACCATAAGGTTCAAATATAGAAGAAAAGAAGTATCCTGCTCACTGTCCAATCAACTTGCAAAAAACTTCAATATAAGATAACAATGTTTCAGTCCACTGAACCTTTTTTCAGCAACCCCCCCCCCAAAAAAACAGTAAAAAGGACATGAAAATTAGGCGTTATAATTTTTTTCAAATATCTTTTTGTTCTTTCATAGGTACATTTTGGGAATTGGACCAGTCATTCAAGACAGAGTGTTCCATAAAATGACCACTGTTGCAAATTCCCTCATGATTTATTCATCTTTATTAAAGGGACAGTTTCTGTGTGTAACAAGAGTGGACACGATGGGTTACATGCAAAACATGGAATGAGACTAAGATTCATGAAAAACTCATGTTTGGATTAGAAAAAACACTAGGATCATCAAATTTAACAGTGTCTTTATTTATAGTGGTGTATAAAACCATTTCCAGCCTTGGTTTCTAGATCAAATGCACTGACACCGAGGTCCCAAATTTGGTCCTATTTTTGAACTTACTATTTTATCCAAAATGTATTCATTTTGATATGGTTCAGAGCAAGAGTGTATATACATTTTTTATTGTTTAACTGAGGTTATCATTAGGTTCATTCTGGGGAGAAATATGCGTCGGTTTCTTTTATTATTGGATCTAAAAAAGCTGAAAAAGTGCCAGGTGCCAAAATGAACCCAATTTCAGACCAAGACATATGTGTGAAGGAGTTTCTAAATATCAGCAGCCCCCAGACTTGACGCATTGCGTGATCTTTGATTATGCACAATCTTTCTGTCCTCAGATTTGCACCTCGCTGACCAGTGCACACTCCTGACTGTAAACTATTCAAATCAGACAGTGGCTGAATGCCAATGGAGTCTTGTCAAGCAAGCGTTATACAAAGCAGCATGTCAACTTTTGGTCCACCTTCCCTCTCTCGCTCTCTCTCACTCACTCTGTTTTCTATGTGCTTCAGTAGTTGAAAAAATATGAAACTTCACATTAATCTTACTGACAGCAGGTTTGAGATTACCAATGACAAGCTCATAATAACTAGAAAAGCACTCTGAGAGCACAAACCACCACCAAGGCGCTGACCCCCCCCCTCCTTTGAATGAAGAGAGGTTCGCCAAGGAGGTTGTGTTTTTACCAGTTTGTGTGTCTGTCTGTTAGTTAGCAAGATAACTCAAAAAGTTATGGATGGATCTTAATTAAATGTACAGGGTAGGTTGGTAATGGGGAGATGTGGAAATGATTAGATTTTGGTGGTGATCCGGTGGAGGGGGTAACGATAACTCTAAAAATTATGGACAGATTTTGATGATATTTTCAGACTGTGTTGGAAGTGTCACAAGGAATAACTTATTAAATTTTGGTGATGATACAGAAGAGATCCTGGATTCTGGATCACTTTGGAATTTATTCTCCATTTACCTCAATATAAAATGTCTCCACCACTCAGCGTAAAAGAGTCACCACTTTTTGAGTGGTGACTCTGAAATCCTTATTTTGTCCTTTGTTTCTTTTGTTCTGTATTGTATTTATTTTTTTATTTTTTGAGTGCTCAAATAAATATAACTGAACTGAACTGAAAAAGTATTTATTGTTATTATATGTCAATATTTTAAGTTGCTGCAATAATATAATGAATTTAAATGAAAATACCTCAAGTTGTGGACTTTTCTCAGCAATTTTTAGGTGAGATTAAAACAGAGATCAATTAATCAGATCAATTAATCAGACACATCATAATAAATATAGCTTTTTTTAAAAAATCTGACAGCACTAAGATTCGCATTAAAATATATTTTTTTTAATCCGTCAGCTTCAAAAAATGTTTCACATATCACATTCTATGAAAATGTCACAGAACAAACAGCCTGTTTATTTGGTTTAATTGTATTATACATGTTTTTGTTTGTGTTTGTTTTACTGTGACTCATCTGAATATCCTGCTGATTTTGAGCCTGGCTGTTAACTTTAATCAGGAACAAGATAAAACAGATTTAGCGAAAAAGGTGGAGTATTATTATCTCTGGCCTTTGTGCCAAGGAGCCTTGGACTTCAGAGGAACAGAGCAGTCAAAGACTCTGTTACGTATCCATGTGGAAATTGCAAAGCAAGTTCAAAGAAAAGAACACAATAGAACTGAACAGGATAGAGAGAAGAGAAACAGAAAAGCAAAAAAAAAAAAAAAAAATGGAATGAAACACTTTACATTTGCAGTGAGTCTGCATGTGAGGATCTACAGAAGGTGTTCATTACTGTAAGTGACAGTGGACTGAAGCTGCTGGATCGCCTGTATTTCACACTTTTCAATTAACAGTCACTCTAACACTGCAGGGAAGCATCACATGTCAACTCAGTGGGGTCTCTCCTCATGTGACATGGGTCAATGCAGTTCATATCATCACGCTCAGTGACAGGTAATTATGGGATTGTACTCCTTTCTCCCCCTCTCCTACTCAAACAGGCCTAATATTCCTCACCCTGTCGCCATAGCACCCATGTCCCTTCACACATTCATAGAGAAACACTCATGTAGAGTACATGTAGGTGTGGGTATTGTAACTATAAAAATTCCTGCTCTTTCACTAACCATACTATGACTAATTACAATCAAGCTGGATACAAACTATGCTATTAACTGCGGGTCTCTGCCGTGTTTTGGTGTTGAAAACTGCTGCTGCTGCTACTGCTGTGTGCTGGAGGGACTTACGGTGCATTCAGGTGAAACTCGTAAACTCAACTCCCACCCTGCTTTGTGATGCTAAACACATGGAGACTTCACAGAGCATTCAAGTCCACCATGTAAACTCAGGAATCTATAACTGAATCACCATAAATGTTATTTAAAACAGGTATGTTTTATTTATTTCCCTTTATTCAAATACACAGACTTATATCTTTTATTCCCTTCCTTTTTCATTCCCTTGCTGTTCCTTTGCTAGCGGATGTTAGATGTTAAATTCATAATATCATTCTTGTCATTTCTACCTGGGCAGATTTAAGAAAGTAGAAGCTTCAAGTTACTCCGTGGAAGGAAAAACCTATTATATCACCTGCGGAGGAAAGCTGACTAACCAACCACTTTGAGATCCAACAAACTGTTAAGAAGTGACTTCAAATGGACTCAATTACACTCACAAGCTTAGCAAAAATAATTCCATTACCACTCACCGAAAAACACTTTAATACGTAGGTGAGCAATAAAAGTAAGAGTGATGGAGTATACAACTTTGAACAGGATGTATCCATCGATTTGCTGGTGTAATATATATGATTAGTCGAAAAAAAAAGCATACCACTTTTCAAATTATTACCCAGTAATAATCTAACTTTATTACCATTATAAGCAGTAAAGCATGCGTTTCCATGGAAACTACTAGCTTCAGCAAATTACAGTTAGATTACAACTTGCTGCATATAAAACAAGACATTTTCTCCAACCAAGGTGACACGTAAGGCAAGTCTGAACTGTTTAGTTTCCACTTGTGCAGAACAAAAAAAAAACGACAAAAAAACAAACAAAACAAAAGCATGACAGCCCAGCTGCTTCCCAGTGGAGTTAACAAACAGTCTCCTTGCTCTTTGTCTTGGTTTTATCTAGTCACGCAATGTAGTCGTCAGCCTCCCAAGCCATTTGAAGATGCTCCATTGAGCTACATCCCTACATTCACAATATTTCAAAAAGACTGACAAACTCCTGTCAGGTAATTAGTCTAATTAGTGATTTCCCATGTATTTCCTTCGCCTCCCTAGGTCCCCATTCCTCCTGCATGAGACTGAATAGTGGCATCATTAATATCATTCCTCTATGGGTCATAAACCATTCCATGTCACCATGATAAAGGTCTCAGAAGCGGCTTGGAAATAGAATGATGATAACCTTGTGGGATTGGATTGATTTAAATAAAACCATTCACTAATAGAATTAATTCAGAGCACACTTCCATGTTCGCTTTAGAATATACAGTCCTGTTCAAAATTTGAAGACCACTTGAAAAAGTGTACTCATGGGACTGAAAAAAAGGTTCTGAGTAGAGTTTCAAAATGCAAAAGGAAGACATTGGAGTGAGACAAAAACAAACATTTGAGTGAGAAATTGGTTGAAAACAGTTAAACTAAAATGGGCTGTTCATTCGCTGATATATAAAAAAAAACAGAAACCACCTAAAATAGAAATAAAAGTAAAAAAAATGTTTTTTTTTATAATTTCAAAATGTGTTTGAGCATGCTTTGTTAATAATAATAATAATAATAATAATAATAATAATAATAATAATAATAATAATAATAATAATAATAATAATAATAATAATAATAATAATAATAATAATAATAATAATAATAATAATAATAATAATAATAATCAAATTAAATTAAAATAACTAACCCTATAAAATTTTATTTGGTTCACTCAACTAGACTTTTTTATGTGTGACCTATTGGAGAAGAATTTTTAAGTTTAAAATAAAAAAATTATGAGATGAAAAAGTTGATTCAATGTTTTACTTTTTTTTAATGAGTGGCTTCAGGGTATCCAGTGTCTGGAACTCATGTCCATTTTCTAAACTTCCCTCACCATTCATCTCCACATGTTCTCAGTTAGATGTAGATCAGGTGAACATGCAGGAAGTTCCAAAACAGTGAGGTCCTTCCTCTGTCTTCAGTCCTTCATCAGGTGCTCATTGTAAACTGCAGTATTGTCCTGTTTTTAAAGCCAGTCATTCCCACACAGACCAGGACCCTCAGTCATTCTAGATGCCCCCCTGTAACATCTCCA
Source organism: Siphamia tubifer (assembly GCA_020466265.1). Taxonomy (NCBI): domain Eukaryota; kingdom Metazoa; phylum Chordata; class Actinopteri; order Kurtiformes; family Apogonidae; genus Siphamia; species Siphamia tubifer. The sequence continues at coordinate 25,831,961 of CM035793.1, forward strand.
CATCACCAGGTGCCGTTGGATACCCCCCTGCACATCCTGAACCTCCATCATGATGGCCACACCCACTCCACTCTGCTGCCTAGGAAACATCTCCAGTGGGATCTCCTTGTCATTCCAGTCACATTGGAAGCTTTCAGGACCGCTAAAAGTTCTTATCAGAGAATAAAACTGTCTTCCACCTTCCACTGTTCCACGTTTGGTGTTCTCTTGTTAAGCCCAAATGGGCAATTTTGTGGTGTTGAAGGAGATTCAGCCTTTGTAGCAGATGTCATGTGATGGTTCTTGGGTTGCAGTCGGTACCAGTAACAGCCTTAATTTGGGTCAAGGATCATCCAGTTTTTTGATAGCATCGCATCTTCTGGCTCAGCACAACCACATTAAATGAGAGAAAACGTCTTTTACCATTTAAAGGCTGTGGTCTTAAACTTTTGGTTGGCTGGCGAATAGCCTATTTCAGTTTAATTGTGTAAATCACATTTCTTCTTTTTGTATGTTGAAATATGTAGAACAACATTGCAATTTCAAAACTGGTCTATACCATATTCCCTTTTTACTGTTATTACTCCTTTATTTCCTCCTTAAAAACAATGGTGGCTTCCAAATTCCTATTTAAGTCATTATTTATTATAATGTGAAAGTCATGTATTTTTCTATATTTAATTTATTAATTATGTAAATGTCCATAAAAGCTCAGCATGCATTCAAAAGTTGTTATAGACTACAAAAAAAAAAAAAAGACGTGACATTTGAAACTGAAGTGACCGTAAGACCAAGCATGTACAATTAGGAAACCATATGGATTTTATGTTGAATAAATAACAAACAGTATCACCATCTGTCACATCTCATGCCACTAAAGAAAAACCTTGAATTTTGCCCAAATTGTTTCAGTGTATTGATATGATTCATGACTCTAAAGTTATTCAACATTTTACAACAGTAAATGCTTGTTTTGTTTTTTTTTTTATGATTGAGTTAATAAAGCCAAAAGCTCTAGAAAATATTGAATGTAGAAGCACATTTTAAAATATACTTATATGGTTTAATTACACACAGAAGCGATTGGGTGCCAGCAAAGATCATTACATTTGACATTTTCTACTTCTGTGGATTAAAAACAAACAAACAAACAAACAAACAAACAAAGAAAAAGACATAAATGCAAATATGAAAGCCATTACCTTCATAGACGGCTTTAAACCCCTGTCCACTGACCGCATAGTCAGACAGTAGCCACAGTGTGAGCCTGGAGCCTGTACTCACAATAGGTGAAGGCAGCTGGAACCCTGTTAACCTGAGAACAAATGGACAGAAGGACAATAACGGTCAGACCAGAGAAAAAAAAAAAAAAAAAAAAAAAAAAGATTCAATCAACAGCACAGTTGGCTGCAAGGTCAGGTATGAAGTCCACTTCCATCAAGCCAGCTGTTCCCTCAGGCATCCAAGGATAACTTTTGTTATAACGAGGTTCTGAATCATACACAAATTATTAAAATGCCAAGAACTCAACAGAATATGAAAACCTCAACAGATTTGTCTCCATCAGTAAAGACAGAGTAACTGCAATCATGTGTCCACACTGAATTAGATCCACTGTGAACATTAACACACAGCCGACAATAAACATAAACCTGTCAGGCTCTCACTTCACACTTTAAACTCCTCAAATTAACTGGAATGTTTTATAGTGTGGTGTATATTTCACATAATATATTTATTTTTCATCTGTTTGATATTACCTATTTCACTACTGGTCTGAGTAACCTGGTAATTATTTTCAATTCTACTATTTTTTTTTTCTTCTCCACACCTTTGATGATTTTTTCAGGTGTAATTTTATTGGCTGGTTTAGAGTTCAGTGACGTGTGTCATTAACAGTTGACATGATACCGTTGTTCCAAGTCCAACGGAAAAAAACATGATTAATTATCCATACCACTTGTTAGTTATGCATGCATGATCCTTGAAGTTGTAGCCAAATGTTCCAGGTGCACATGACGTGCAGACTCCCCCGCACCATGACAGTAGATAAAACCCACTGCCAAAACATTACCTAAACCACAGTCGACTAGGAAAATAGTCATTTATTGGGATTTGAAGAAAACATAATAATGTAATGTCATTTTTTAACAGTGTTGTTACAGAGCTATTGTGAGCCTCCTCCGGCTCACATTACTGACAAATGTTTTCATGCAGAACATTGTGGTCTAATCCTACATTTAGCAAATTTCCCTCTTTTGTTATTGCAACTGTGGCATTATTCGGATATGGCAGTGCTGTATTATAGTCAGCAATGGCACAAAAAGAAGGAAATTCTCCAGAAATGGTTTAGTGTGCACCTTCAAAAAGCAATGGCATCCTGATATTTCAAAAAAAATGGGTATTGTTATTTTTCCATACAGGAACATTTCCTAAATTATATCCCAATGAGCAACATATTTTCAGTTTTGCAGGTAAGCATCCCTGAAGCAGCAAGTTCCTAAGTCATGGATGAAATAGTGCAAACACTGATTATAGGGGTTAAAATTTAAAACTGCAGCTGAGATGCACCAGTGATATGAAGCCGATTCATCAGCTATCAACTTTACATACTCATACTTACATTAAATATCAATATCAATTTCAATAATTTACCCAGAGACTAAAATCAGACTGATATCAAGCCTTGGTTTATTCCTTTTAATTGGTTGATGTGATGTCAGTTTGTCTAAAAGTAGTGCACAACCACCAGATGACAGGTACAGAAATAATAAAAAGTCAAGGCCAGGGTATTCAGTTGGCAAGGACAGTTCTGAAAGTTAAAATCAATACAGCAATTGCAACTTTAATTCAACTTTTCATTTATTTATTTTATTTTTTTTTCAAAAAGTACATATCCACAAAAAAACAGAATGTGTTGTAGGCTTTTAATGTGCTGCTTTTACACAGACACTTTGTGAATGATGTTCTCCTCCTTCAGACTTATGGCTACTTTTATATTACATTTTGTAGTCCTTATACATCAATGGATGGATGATCACAAACCCAAATTTAAGTTCTCATAGGAGCCTAAATACCATCAGTATGTCCAACACAGGCATACAACAGGGTAGTAATGTAAGTTACTTTTTCATGATGATGGTGGCGCCGTGGTTTTACTTTTACCCTGTGACTAGGTAACTTGGAAAATTAATGAACTAATGATTTTAAGTGTTGAATCATATTAAGTGAGAAACCCTACTTCTACATATTAGTTTTTAGAATATGCTAGATGTAATTGGCTAACAGACTATCAGTACTGGGGCGAATGCTGCTAAAAGCCTATATTTATAATACTGCCTATTTAGCTAGGTTCATTAATATTTCATGTATAATGTATCACTTTTTAAGTAGAAATAGATAGGAGTTGAGATTATTCAATTAATCGAAACATATAGAATGTCCAAAAACTTTAACAGCAGGGTATAACAGGGTGTACATGTTGTCATGAAACGTATTTTGTAACAGTAGGTTATAGTACAGTAATGTCAATCTGTGGTGCTATGGGGGGGGGGGGGGGGCAGTTAATATAGGTTAGAAGTTGTGAAAACCTTTTTTAAGGTCAGACATCCAAGTTTCACTTCCAGTTTCATCAGGAATTCACCCCACCTCGACACCGATAACAAATGTACACATTCTTTATTATATGAAGGGCCCACAACATTTACCTATCATGGGACCTACAATTTCTAGCATCGCCCCAAATACTAATGATACTTTAACAACTAGTGACATCACTTATTAAGTCATTCATTTATTTAATCATTATTTTACTTAATTATTGAAGAAGACACATAATTCCTGCCTTTTAACTTATTACATAAAGTGCTGTAATACGTACAAGCAACATGAAATACAAATAAACAGGGTTTATTTCTTTTATGTTTGAACATTGAAACCTTTTCTTACTAAAACAGTTTTGGGTGATGACACTCTACTAGTTCTTAACTCCACTTATACATGTATACTAATGTACACAACAGGTGTCCCCACCGTTCCTTTGTTTTAAGTGACCACAGGTTTATTCATGGGTGGTTTTCGAATTCTAATAAGGGATCATATTTTATATTGCCTAGCCTTATTTAGCTCATGCTTGCAATTCACTCCCCAAGCGCCACTTTAATTTTCATTTTCTGCTCCTACTTGTATTCTCTCGCCGCATCTGTATCCACTCTTTACCATCTATTACATCCTTTCCTTTTATCTTTCATTGTGAAGAGAGGGCCTTATGTTTCAGTTAATCCTTAAGTACCACACTGAAGGTGGGGAGAAATTGTAAAACAGCGTGGGAAAGATGAATTGGACCAAAAAGGGAAGAAGACTTTAATATATGCATGATTTCACTCCTCTCTGTGAGATTGTCACAGTGGGATATCAGCTAAACGGTGGGACACATGTTCATGCAAATAGCCCCTTCGCTGACCGCAAATTGAGTTGGAAGGAAGCCATCTTGGTTTAGCAGTGCACTGCAGGGGTGGGGGGGGGGTTGAGAAACGATATGATGAAGGGGATGAAGCAAAGGTTGGGGGTCTACAAACTGGGAAGGGTTGACATTCAAACAGTGATCAGCTGGCATAAGGCAGATTTGTTCCCAATTTTGTATTTTTTTTCCCCTCTAAGCGAAAGCAAAGTGGATAGCACCATAAAACACCACAAGAATTGGCATCACATGTGAGGACAGATTAAAAATTGCAATGTGATACGGGCTGTGGCAATCTGAGGCATGCAGCCGGTATCGTGAAGAAGCCAGCTGGGAGATTGGCTGTTATCAAGGAAAAGATGCAAGATATGATTGCAGGTGAGAAATACAAAAGAATTGATTTGCAACACAGGTGTCTCAAGTGAATGGTAATTTAATGGAAAGAAGAGTGAAGAGTGTGAGGGACAGAATTATGAAGAATAGGACAGAAATAACTACTCCCAACAATATTAAAAATTGAGTGTTTTCCAAAATTAGCAGCAGTGATAAAAGTTTCATCTTTAGCCGTGCAGAAAAGGAGAAATAGCAAAAAATATCCTCTGTCATTGGATCATTTTAATTAAAGAACATCTCAAGTCATCACATGGCTTGAGAATCAAACCAGGGTCCTTCTTGATGTGAGTGCTAACCACTGCACCACCATGCTGCCCTACTATTCTATTCTATTCTATTCTATTCCTCCATACGCAGATCTGTTGACATTTTTGAGAACAGAAAACACCTGTTACCACAGTTTGCTAATGTTAATAAATAAAAACATGCCACATACACTTACAAGCAAATCTTGGAGGTTGTGGATACAGATCGCACTTGCTATCTAAGATGGACACATCATTAAAGCAGCATGAAAACTCATGTCAGTAACCTTTAAAGAAATGAAAATACTACAAAATAGGACAATATAATGCAGACACCTGAAAACTTAAGTGCAGTGACAAATTATTTTGGATTTTATTACTGGTGGAAAATGAGGTTTTCTGAGTAAAAGAATAGACCTGCGTGTAGAAATGCATTAAAAAAAAAATCTGTATGTGTGGTTTGCATAAGCGCATGTGTGTGTGTGTGTGTGTGTGTGTCTGTGCATGAGGAGAGCAGAGGTCTATTAAGAGTGCTTTCCACCTGACTGGCCTCAGCATCATCTCAATGAAGAACCTCTGCTTCCAATTATCCCACCACGACCCATGGGAAAAGGAGTGAGGGAGGAAGTGACAGACAGAGGGAGACATACACTGGAAAGATGGCTGCATGGGAAAAGCACAGAAAGACTGTAAGGATATAGCAGCCTTGAAGAGCAGGTTGTTAGAAGGCAGAATATGAAACATAGGGAGGTGAGAGAACCACATCAGCATGAAGGGAGGGGGGAGGGGGAGGTAAAAACTCCAGCCTGAGTTCAGTGAGGATGAGTCATGGTGAGAAACGCCTTCATTAGGCTCTGAAGTTATTCAGGGATTCATGCTCATGCACTCACACATGCAGTTTAAGTCATTTCAACATTTCTGTGCGTGTGTTTGTGATTTCCCCTCAAATATATGCATGTTTACAGCTGTAAACAGACAGAGACTAAATCAGGTCATCCGTCCTTTAATCTTATTTGCTGAGTTTGTGAGTGGATGTGGATGTGGATCTGCATGTATGTGTGTGTATGTGTGCTCATGGGTTGGAAGGTAAGCACATTGCTGAGGCTGCTGATTTTCCCCCAGAAGGAGGGAAGAGGGAGGAGAAGAAAAAAAAAAAAAAAAGAAAATAGATACAGCAGCAAGATTTTGATGGCTGAGTAGAAGGGAGACATTAGCCAATAAATGATGGGTGGTAAAAGAGAGACAGGGACGCCAGAGCTAGAGTGCAGAATAAGAGCCATGTGTGTATTATTTTATATATATGTGTGTGTGTGTGTGTGTGTTCTCTCCCCATACAAGACCCTGTACAGCCATAACTTGTCAGTGGTCAAGGCCAAAAGGCTGATGTTCTGTTTTACTCCCTGTGCTCTAACTCTTCACTGGCTATCACACTAAGAGCATGACAGAAAAAAAACACCCATTTCAGCACATTCACATCCAACCAGGTCCATTTCTTTGTCTTAGATAATTTGTCTTTGTTTGTTTTAATAAGATGATTAAATAAAAGCACTTTGATCCAAGCTACAGAGTGTGTATATGACTCACTGCTCCTTCTTTCTACATGGAAGATAGCTGAAAGCTGCAACCTAGTGGAGGTTAAAATGGCATTGCATTCCCATACACATGATTTGATCCTTCCAACTACTGTAATAGGAAAGCCTTCACTAGCAATTAAACTGCATTTCTATCAGCCTTTCTTATCCTTTCTCCTCGGCTAAGCTGTAATGTACCACGTCACTTCGCCCAAGGGTATGATCCTGGTCTCGGTAGAGTGTAATGGGTACCTCTCAGAGCACTCCATTTAAGTTGAAATTCTTCAGTTTAATGGAAAAGCCTCAGCAAATGGGATACCAGTAAGCACAGGTTAGAAGATTTGCAGGTTTAGTCTTTCAATTTAGTTTATGATTTTATTTTACTTCTACAACTGTCTTTTTTTTTTTTTTGTATTACTGGAAAACTTTAACAGTTACCAAAAAAAGTTATACTTTTTTCTGCTTCAGTCATAGTCATGTTTATTTAGGCTGTGTTTTTTTTTCCTTTTGTTTTTCCTCGTCAGGATTACTTTCCAGTTTCATTGTTAGTTTCAGTTGTAAGGTAAGGTAACATAAGATTTTATAATAATAAAAATGTGTTTCTTCCACAATGAGGTAATTTCACAGTTACCAGCAGCAACTTACAACAAGCAAATATGAATAAATTTCACTAATGCACTTACTTATGCGGGTTTTTATTTTCTTAGTAAACACTTTGACTAGTTTAGGCTTTTCATAATCACGTAACCACAGCTGGAAATCACACAACTCCACAATAAAGGTGAAATCTAAGAGCAACACTTTGTAAATCTCACACAGCGCTTCAGACCTCACCACTTATCAATATTTAACCAAAGTGACATCTTTCTGAAAAGAATGAGGGAATTTCTGCCAAATGAAAACATGTAGTAGCACACACTCGCTTGTTAATATTCACGTGCGTGTGACTTCACAAGGTATTTGTGCATCGTAGCCAAACGTCAGGGGTGGGAGAGTCTTTCAGATGTCTGGCACTGAATACTGATGGTGAGATAATCAACCGCAGTCAGCACCCACTGAGAGACAAACCGCAGTGAAGTCATTAACAAACCAGGGTCTCCAGAGAAAGGGAATGAACGAGAAGGAGTGAGAAAGGCTGATACAAGGGGAAAAAAAGCAGGAAAGCAAAGGAAGGTGAGAGAAAAGGAAGATGGGAGTGGGAGGAGAAAATATGACTTGAGGAAATTTAAATAGATGAAGTGCTCCAGAGAAAATAGGAAACCGCAAAATAATGCAACACAAACTTTGGTAGACATGTAGAGAGAAAAATCAAAGTTGCAAATAAAACATGTCAAAACAAAACAATGATAGAAAGCCTCACTCATCAGCTGTGTGCACTTGGGTCATACAAAGACAAGGTTGGCAACACAAAAGGGATTAGTTGTCATTTGTGGTCCAGAGCAGCTAAAAGTCATCACATGTGGAATTAATGTATGGGTGTGTGAAAGAGGGGAGGTGAAAACCCATATCCGAGATAAGCACTTTTTCATTGATGGAATTCTACCTAAGGCTTGGAATAACCATGTCATTATTACACACAGACACACACACACATACACACACACACACAACCATGCAAATAACTTCAGTTCCCCTGCAGTATCTGCCGGTCAGCGACTGAGTGATGTGACTGGTTTATCTTAAGGCTATCTGAACTCCATTAACAGTGCATTACATTGTTCTGATGCTATCTGCATCTACAACATTACAGATACCTGTAAGGCAAGGCAGTGGGCTGCACAATCTGCCATGCATAAGATCATATACAATGTATTCAACAGATGCTGCAAGTGCAACAGTCCATACTGAATAATTATTTAAATTCTGGAATCCTGTACAATGTTTCCTGTTTTGCATTTCTTAAATGGCGATTGGATGTTGAAGCAAATGGAGGACATGTTTCAGAAGAAGGGCACAGGACAGTTTAAGTTTAAAGGCTAAGTCACATGATTATCTCATTAAAAGAAGCTGCCTCTGTATTTAACAATCCTAATAAACACATTGGAATAAGCTGCCATTGTCAGCATTAAGTGACTATCTCCAGATCTTCAGATCAGTGGTGGTTGCTGGTCTTTCAAAGAGAGAAAGCTTATTGTTGGTTTACATCTTAAAATGTGTCTATTTATTCATATGTCAATTCTGCTGCTGTTCCTTTTCAAGAAAAGGGTCTGTGAACCGATCGTACCAAGTAGCTGTCTTTTTTAGTGACTTTAACAAGGAAATGTAGAAGTTATGTTAAGCTGAAACAGGGAAATACACTGACTGTTTAATTTACAGTGTAAGAAATTAACAAGTAATTCCACCGACTACTACTGTGTTTCAGTTTGTCTTTCATCTTCACTTGCAAAATCCATGGTGGGACTTTGCTGAGCTGCCAAGTGACATTGTATATATCTCAAAATACCTGTCAATCAAAATGAGATTCAGCATTTCAACTGATTCTCCAATCATCTTGTAGAAGCTCAGTGTTCAGGCCACCTGAGGCCCCGCCCACAGCTCCATTTACGACCAGAGACTGTGAGCGGCATTTATCCAATAATCGTCAAGTTTTGAGGCAATGAAAAAAAACTGTTCAATTCAGTTACATTGAAGTGCATGGATGCTCAAGTTCTTCAGGCAAATGCATTGAGCATAGAGTGTATGAGAAAATGGCGCTACGGGAGTGTATGAGAAGGAACAAACACTTTAAAAACTACTTTATTTTAAGATTATTTTATTAATGTATTAAATGGATTGGTTCCTAAGTAATTGTTAGAGCAGGCCACTGCAGCATCCTGCCAAAATAGTGCAGTAATCATTCAATAACATGACCTGGTCAAAGTTCTGACCTAAATCATATAGAGAATCTGTGGAGGGAGCTGAAGAGCAGAGTGATGGGTAGGAGACCATCCACCTGAACCTAACTGGAGGCTTTGACCCAGGGACAGTGGGCCACCATCCCACAGGAGACAGAAGAACGCCTATGGACACTAACAGGAACCATCATGCAGAACAAAGGCTACTGTACTGACTATTAAGCAAAGACATGTACATATACAAATACATATACATATACATATACATATACATATACATATACATATACATATACATATACATATACATATACATATACATATACATATACATATACATATACATATACATATACATATACATATACATATACATATACAATAATGGTGGTCTTTGAAGTAATATTATTGAAAATGTCTTCTTGGAATAGGCTACAAATTACATTTAGAGGCATGCATTCCAACGTATAGTTAACACATAAGTGGAACCATTTCACTATTACATAAACAATGAAAAAAGCATAAAATAACTAACTAGAGCTGAAATCCTTGTAGGATCATTAAAGCTTAAATCATCGCAAATCTCCATGGAGAATCCTTAACTGAAAAAACATAAAGACTCTGACAGCAGGGGTAAAAGAAATGGATTCTTTACTCATGCATTTTCTCTTTGTAGACACATAAGTCAATTACTCTTACAGGCAAACAAATCAAGGGTGACAAATGAAACAAGGTGAAGTCCACATGTCCACTGTGTTTTCCTCCACTCCGCACAAATCGCTTTGCAATAATCCTTGGGCAGAAAACAATTAGGGATGAAATAAAACTAATTCAATGTCGTGCCACTCTCACCCTTAGGGTGAATGACAAAGCTAAGTGCTGGCAATGAGATATGCTGTTGTTTATTTGCTCATGCCGGTGTGCAGTTATTGTGTTTTTGTGAGACAACCAAACACCACCAATTACAAAAACAAACAAAATCTGCAAGAGACCTAAGTGAAACCAAACACCCCTCCAAGAAAGGCCCTAAACGTTCCAATAAATTCCACATAATTCATAATTATGTCGCCTCTTTTGACAAATGCAATTGAAATAGTAGAAATTTTACGCAAAACAAATAGTAGCAGTGTTAAGGTGCTTTTCAGTTTACAGAAATAAATAGATTACATAACACACAGTTCAACCATGACTTACGTCTTAGTGAGTCAGTCTAACAAGCATCAAAATGTTGATCCATAAACAAGAGAGTTGGCGAAGTGTACTGACGCAGGAGCTGAGGCATGATGAATACGAAGGGAAACAAATAAACAGATATGCACTAATGTACTTTTATAAAAGATGGCTGCAGCACGGTGTCAGATTTCCTGCTACCTTATTATAATTTGACTTTAGCCATTCTAAAACTCTATACAGAAGTGAGGAGGTCTGGTGTTAACATAGCATATTAAACCCTGTTATTTCAGATGATGCAACATTAATACAATGTTTATGCAATGCAATGCAATCAATATCTGTCCTAAATGTAAAGCTCTTCAGCTTTGCAAATCAGACACAATCCACATGAAATAGATTTTTAGAACTAAGCAGAGACTGTCAATAATGGATAATATATAAACTATGGACACCTGATGTTAAAAAGCAATCTCATAACAAATAACATTGCAAAAGTGAATTATATTGGATTTCAATCGAAAATCCCAGGTGATCTAATAACTATATGCAAACTGTACACAATTATGATGTAACAATCAGTCTTTACACACTGAGGCAAACGTCGCTGCCAAATTTCATTTATCACAGCTGCACACCGTCAAAGTAGGTTTCATGCATTTATGAAAAACTGAAAATATTACCCCGAACTAGATGAGATTGGAATGACATCCAGGTCGCAAATTGTTCTATCTACATTCTCCATGTGGTTCAGGTCTGTACTATCTACATTCCTTCCATTTGCAAACAATCCTTTGGCCTTGACATATATTATACCAAAGAACTGTGTCTTGTCATATTGTGTTATGCTCTGACAGATTGCATAGCCTAGCAGGACTGCGCAGTATAGCGTTGAAAGACTGACTACATACCATAGCTCTGTGCAGCTACTGTGCTTGAAGCTTGAAATGTCTTCTAAAACCACTGCATGAAGCTTTGAATCTGTGTTTCTGATTTCATCATGTTTACGCCTCTCTCCCTCTGCCTATGATCTCCAGTTTTGCCCGCCGCTCCACAGAGGGATGCCACTAATAAACTCCAAAACAAGGTTGGGCAGAAGATCTGATTAGCCAGCAGGGCTAATAGGGACGCGGTGACCGATGGAGCGCCACACCAATGCTATTTACTTTCTACCCGTCGCTCCTCTTTCGCTTCTGTGGCAAGGATGATCAAAGAGTGGCAGAGGGAAGGAGACAGCGGGGAAAAGAGAGGAGACGGGGACGTTGGCGCTGTGAGAGTGTGTGTAACTGATGAACAGCAATTGTGATCTAGAATTAGCTGCAGGCTATCAAAGCTCTCTCCTTTGGTCCCTCTCCACCTGTATACATCTCAACACAGTGGACTCTTATTTGTTGACTGTCCCTTTAAGAATATCTTTCATTTGGAGACTGTATTTTGTGTTGCATTTGACTCATCTGCAGCTCTGCATATACTCTCTATAGATCCATTTGCATTCTTCGTGATTGAATCAATGCTAATGCTTTACATAAAGTGCTAACCTTCTACGTCAGAGCTGCTAAATAAGCCCAAGTGCAACTGGTCACATGCAACAGGTGTCTAATTACATGGCAGGAAAATCCTTTTGACACAGTGCCGCGTGTGTGTGTGTGTGTGTGTGTGTGTGACTGTATGCACACAATGCTTTATCCATTATCACATTTCACAAGGTGTTTGGGTAACTAATTAGACCGCTATGCTCTGTGTCTCTGAGGGATGAACAAGAGAAAACAAAGGAAAAGGGTGAAATCAAGAAAGAAAAACGTGACTACAGCAACACTGAAAAAACAGAAAATTCAACATGGGCTGGATAAAATATGCTTGAGATTTGCCTATAAGCTGGGAAACAAATGGATGCACAAGCAGAACATCTGTGCTTCACAGCCCCATAGAATATAACTTGAGGGAATGCATTTGTTCTGGGTTTTTTTTTTTTGGCATTTGTTTAAGGCCAAAAAGCAAAGGTTCTGTGCCACCATATTGTTCTGTAGCTGTCCTTCTGTCTTACTTTTACTGGAAGTCTGTGGCAGTAAAGTGTACAGTTTGATTGGAGCTGAAATACATCATGACAGTATTACATTTCCCGTATGTCACAGACGGTTGAACAGACTGATCAGTTGGAGTGAATATGAATTACATCCCTGCAGTTCTCTCAGTAGACTCATGTCACTTATTTTATCCTCTTTGTCTGTGACAAATTTGGCAGCAAAGACATACACTGCAGGTGGGCTGCAGTGCTTTCACCAATCACAACAGAGACTGCTCAGCAGGTAGACAAACCCTCACAGTACCAAGATGTCATTTGAGTTTCATCTGAATTTTGTGTGCACAGCTGTATGTTAAATTTGGATATCTCCCATGAGGAAAACTTTATGAAGTTTTATTAAGGCATACTTTTAACTTTAAGTAACAATAATAACTAAGCATAACATGAGGGTGATGGCATGATGCAGGCCTTCACACTGGAGGAGATCAGATGAGATGTATGTAAATGTTACATGTTATAGTTCAAACACATTTACACAATTAACTACTTATCCCTGTTTTTTTTTTCTTCCACTCTTAAAGAGATGCTCATATTTTGGGGGAAATGGCAATGGAGTGCAATGCAACAGAAAACAAAAAGTACAAAAGTACATGTATTCCCTAGTGATCCAACCTAGAACTAAAACTAATTGCTAAAAATATCAAGAAGCTGCAACACAAGCAACCATTTTTATTAATGTATTCACTCATTTATTTTTTAAATAATCTTTATATAATAAAAGTCACTCTGACAACAAGGACATGGTTCAATTTCTACAGAAGACAATATGTGTAGCTTAAGTCGGAAGGAAGGAAGGAAGGAAGGAAAGACAGAAAGACAGAAAGAAAGACAGAAAGAAAGAAAGAAAGAAAGAAAGACAGAAAGAAAGAAAGAAAGACAGAAAGAAAGAAAGAAACAAAGAAAGAAACAAAGAAACAAAGAAAGACAGAAAGAAAGACAGAAAGAAAGAAAGAAAGAAAGAAAGAAAGAAAGAAAGAAAGAAAGACAGAAAGACAGAAAGAAAGAAAGAAAGAAAGAAAGAAAGAAAGAAAGAAAGAAAGAAAGACAGACAGAAAGAAAGAAAGAAAGAAAGAAAGACAGAAAGAAAGAAAGAAAGAAAGAAAGAAAGAAAGAAAGACAGACAGAAAGAAAGAAAGAAAGACAGACAGACAGACAGACAGACAGACAGACAGAAAGAAAGAAAGAAAGACAGACAGAAAGAAAGAAAGAAAGAAAGAAAGACAGACAGACAGAAAGAAAGAAAGAAAGAAAGAAAGAAAGAAAGAAAGAAAGAAAGAAAGAAAGAAAGAAAGAAAGAAAGAAAGAAAGAAAGACGCACAATGAGACAGATGATAGACAGATGAGACTAGCTAAGGGTCATTGAAATTAAGTGTATAATAATCTAATGAAGTAATGTGAAAACATTACAGATGAATCGATCCAAACAAAGAGGATTCATCAGTAAAATCACAATATGCCTCAGCTCTACTTTAGAGGTTACTTCCTTCAAAATGTTAAACCCAGACATGCTGGACATGCTAAAGTCACTACACATGCGCACTCTGGAGAACACAGTACCTCAGGTATTGTAATTGGAAAATTGTGACAGACGTGATTTGCATACGTTGTAATGCAAATCAACAAAATGAATTCCCTGCCGAGCGAAACGCATAACATTCACTTCACACAATCCCTTTGTAAAGCAGTGTTTATTAATTTATATCATGAAATTTTTAGCTTTTGTCTTCCTTCCTGCCATATTATGGCCAATTGCTGTGTACACTGGATATTCTAAGATGCCAAGCTGGACATATTAAACTGGACATTTATGTTAAAATGATGAATATCAACCTGCAGGACAAATGATTTATGTCCCCTGATATAAATATTTTCCAAAGCCTAAGATAAAATTGCAACTATTATAATAAAATGATATTTAAATCACTAGATATTCAAAATAAGACATCATTAAGTCAATATATGTAATTTAAAACTGGGTCTAATTATGAAAACATTTCACATGGCCATCTTGGCAGCAATTTTTAATCTCTGCTGTTCTGCATCCCATTAGTTAATGCTGCTCATTTTCAGACAAAATCAGTTGGTATTTTCCAGCAGAAGAGTAAATTGGGTTGTTTTTGTTTGTTTGTTTGTTTGTTTTTTTACTATTCCATTAATGCACTGCACTAAACTGATAGTGGTATTCTATTTTTATCCCTTAATTGAAAACCTTAATTAAAAAAAAATCTAGATAAATTAATGCATATTGGCTAAACTCAAAGCATATGGGCATAACTCTTTAAATCATGATTTTTATTCATTTAATTTTCATCCCTGAAGGTTAAAAAAAAAACAAAAAAAAAAACAGCAGGCTTTCCAAAAAATTTCATGTTTTCCTTCTACCCAAATAAATTTGTCCGCAGACATGGACGAGCTGAAAATGACACATCTCTTTGAAGGGTACACTGCATATTTAATCTTTTATCTCGGCATGAAAACATTTCATTTCATGCTGCTGCTCAAGTGTATCCTGTTAAGAACACTGATAGGCCTGGGGATGTGAAAATGTCAATAGCAATACACACAATGAGTGATACACAGGATGTAGGATATAAATTCACAGCCATCTAGTTGATTATTTCTCTAATCTGGGGTTACAGGGCCTAATAATTCTGCCTCACAGGTGAGCAGATGCTATAAATCTCAACATCGTTTCACTTTTTCCTGCCGTGAGATGATGAAAAACAAACTATCACTCTTCCTCGTGTTTTGAGCAGTCTGTCGTTAGAGCTAGCGCTGATAAGTGGCAGTCTCTACATTAACAGCCTGGACTCAAAGGAACAATAAATCCAAATAAATCCAACACTGTGTGTGTGCTTATATGTGTGTGTGTGTATGTGTGTATAAGAGGTTATGTTATTCTGTATATGTCTAGATGTTTGAATGAACCAATATGCATGAAAACTTTGGAATGTGTGCATTCATGAACTGAATGAGATGCTCAAAAGTCACAACAAATACCACATTCAATGTTCTCATTCATAAAAGGCACATGCTTGACACTGGGTGATACAATGCACTGACAAATGGCATGAACATGTGTACTTCAAACTGAATAAAGAAAGCACATGCATGCAAACACAGTGTGAATGTGCATTTGTCACATGGCCACATACTGCAGTCATTTTCCAAAGTATGTGTAGTAGGTGATTGATGACTAAGGCCTTCAGCGAGGAAGACTTATTGCCAAGGCGAGTGTTTAGGTAGGAGGTGCTGCTGTGTGTCACTCACTCTCACCCTGACACTGGCTGTTCACCCAACTCAATTTGTTGACTAACACTGTACATGAGGTTTAAGATATTGAACAATACTAATACTGCAAACTAACACAACACTGGTTATGGAGAAGCATCTGGATTCCTAAGGTCAGTGAAAACACAGACACCAATGCAGGGAAGTAAAAATGTACAGTATGAATGCCAGCAAAATTTTAAATCCTTAACCCATAAAGACCCAAACAGCCAAGAGTATCTACCAATAGAAACAATGGGATATTTGCAATATTATGTACAATTCATATGCAAATCATAATCTACTCGGTCCACCTTCCTTGTCCATTTACATGGACTATGTGTTAGTGTTTGTTTTTCTTTTGGTACTGTATGTCTGTATGTTATCTCTAAGCTTTTTTTTTTTTTTTTTTTACTTGTCAATGGTACTTGAGATGGAAATTAACCATAGGGCTATAAATTATGTTATTTACACGTGCACATAATTAAAACAACCTGTTCTTAAATAAATCATTCATTCTTTTTCTAAAATGTTTAATAAGTTTTGAACCACCAAACCTATTAAAACATGTAAATAACTGGTGTAAAGTACGGATTTCATGGTACTTCAGATATGACCCATTTGGACGTTCAGAAGCTCCATAGTGAACATGGAAACACAGTCATCTTCTACAACATTGATTTACCGGTAAAACACACAGAGATAGATCAATGACAGTGAATGACTACATTGTACTGAAGAAGTCATTTTTCTTTCTTCAGTTTTCGATAGAATACCACTTAACTTTATCATGAGCTTTTATGGATGCCATCCTGGTGAGTGAGTTATATCGAGGAAGATACATTATATTCACTGAAAAAAACATAACGTACAGAAGATAACATGATGATAATAAATGGTGATAAATCACTTAACAAACGCGAACCATCGAGAAACATTCATTTGGAAACCACCCGAAAGTAGTACTGAGTCTTTACGGGTAAAGAAAAAGAAGAGAGCAAAATGTAGTTAAGATAATTGATGTCTACTGTATATATATTACTGTATATATATATATATATATATATATATATATATATATATATATATATATATATATATATATATATATATATGAAAACTGGATACATCTGAGAACCCATCACCATTTTTTGGAAACCGAGTTGTGTAATGCATTTAAAATTTCTGCTGAAAACATAACACATAAGAATCACCTATATTCTGTCAGTGAAAGCTCAACACTACTTGAAAATGTTGTGTCCTCCCACTTCCATGCTGACGCAGAACCCTACTTCACTATTGTTTCAGTATGACTCTCTCATGATTTTATTTTTGAAAGAAAATCAATGTAAATGTGAATGAATCCAAAGTGTTCAGTGTCCACCTGACCTTGAGTCAGATTCTGCCAATTCTCATTTATTTTTAATGGGTCAAAGCTATCTTATGGTTCCATTTGGAAACACTACACTGACAAGACAGTAGTACTTTTACCTCTTAAATCTGCCACCTCGATCAGTTCATCTGTTTGTTAATCTGACTCTGAAAATGATTAGAAAAAAAATTGTAAATACGGTGTGAAATTATACGGATACTGATTGTTGGATTAGCATATATATATATATATATATATATATATATATATATATATATATATATGTGTGTGTGTGTGTGTGTGTGAGAGTAATATAATAAGGAGTAATAATGCATAGTGGGGGGTGGGGGTGGGGGGGCTTCTTCCCACTCCTTTTCAAGTTCAAAAAAGAAAGGAAAATTGTCGACCCAATTGATGTTTTGTGTACTAGAAATCTCTTATCTCTATTTGACAATTATTTGTGTTAATTTTTCTTTAATTCATATAATTATTCATTCATTCATTGTCAGAAGTTGCTTTATCCTCACTAAGGTCACAGGGATCACTGGAGCCTATCCCAGCTACTTTATGGGTGAAGGCAATTCATAGAATGAATTTTGTTGTAACTCATTCTGTAGTGGTCACATTAATGAAGTGAGAACCAGCCTGTGTTTAGTATATTTGCTTTGACTTGACTATTTGCCTCCCATTAATCGGTTGCAGATACAATATCTTCAGCTTTTGTTTAGATCTCTGTTTACTTCCATTCCAAACACTTCCTTCTCTGTTTGCATTTGCTGGGTTTATTTACCTCGACATATACTTAAGGAAGTAGTTGTTAAAAAAAAAAAAGACCATATTTTTTTTCCCCCTTGTATGCTTACAAGCACTTAAGCTCCGAAGCGCTTGCAAAGAAACAGAAACGTCTCAGAAACCCTATGAGTTTAAAAATTACAGGGTTAACAGTTTTCCAGCCCACTGCCATTTACTCTGTGCTTAAAAGTGTGTGTCTGGGACTGTGTATTTGTATGCGTGTGCGGTGTTCATTTTATCTGTATTCCAATAAACCTTGATTTTGTTGACACTGAATCAGCTTTCTGGGATGGGCTGCACACACACACACACACACACACACACACACACACACACACACACACACACACACACACACACACGTTTCCCAAGTCTCATGAGGACCAAGATTGTAATTATCACTTGTAGGGAGTGCTGGGTAAGTTAATTTGACAAAATGTTTTAATTTGACAAAATTTGACATTTAAATAAAATTAAAATTTTATTTAAATAGCCTTTTTAGTCCTTTTATATTCTCGCTATGTTTTTAGCCATGCTTGTTTTAGCTTTTTACCCACCTGTAGCACTTTGAGATTTGTTTCAAATATAAAGTGCGTTACAAATGCAATCTATTATTATTATTATGATTAAAGTAATTAATTACAATTACTAGTTACTTCCCCCCAAAAAGTATTGCATTAGTTACTCCACTAGCAAAGAAATTAGTTATCAGGAAAAATATTTTTGTATTATTTTTTATATCTTTATTTTTTTGCTTAAAAATGTCAAAGAAACAACCAAAAAAAAAAAAACCTGTTAAAGAGGGTATTCATCCTTGTTCTGTGATGTTACATTGGATGTGATTTAAGATGCTTCCTTAAAAACACTATCACAGATCTTTATGACCTATTATCAAAGGTAAATCTTAAGCTAACAGAAGTAAAGCATGTTATCACAATGCTGTAAACTGTGTAGACTAGTGTGTAGTGTGTGCAGACCCATATAAGTTTATAATAGCACTAAATCTGCTTAAGTTTAAGTTAGTGATCCAGTTCAAATCGCCACAAACTACAGTAACGATGCTGACTTGCCAAACATGTATTTATTCAAAATTAACAGATTGCAACCTGCAATAGATTATAAACGGGAAATACATTTTAAATACTGAAAATGTCGTCATCAAGATAGAAATACAAGCAAGCACACACACATTTTCATCCCGTTTCCACAGACATACAAACTTACACCATGACACTATAACCTCACAGCACTGACTGTTGTGTTAATGCCATAACCAGCACCATGCGCTACTGCTCCTTATTTAGGTCCTGTCTACCCTGCAGGCTGAAAGTCTGTCCCTTCCACGCCTCCTCTTTCTCCCACCTCTCCCTTCTCCACCCCTGCCAGACAGCCAGTCTTGAAATCCCTCTGTTCCATCACTCCATCACTGAAAGGAAGGCATGTGGGGAGAGAGAGAGAGACGCCTTCACACGCCCCAATAGCTTTTTGCTACTGTTGAAATGTGCTCACACTGTTCCCAGACTGGCAGTTACAATGTGAAATGTGACACAAAAGTTGAAAAAAGATGGCTTTCTGCAGTAATAAATGTGGTCGTATTGACATGGACAATGAATAAGCTGGTAGAAGTTCTGTGTCACCCTTAAGGTCAGGTTGACTGCCACTTCAAGGAGTTGCTGACCCTTTTACAGCACATAAAAAAAACAAAAAACAAAAACAAAACAGAAATTCTACATAAAAACATTGGTAGCACTTTACATTACGGATCGCTAACAGTGTGTTAATTCTATGGTAATATTAATGTAAATTCATGGTAATAATTAATCTGACTGTTACCAGATGGTATCATGATAGCACCTGGGACCCTTCCACAACCAATCTGTTTCCAAAGGAGGGGCATTATCTAAAATCCTTGCCTGTGATTAGATGAAGAATCTGTCTGTCATCTTGACTGACGTGCCGCTTCAACCACTCATGTTGAACTCAAGCCAAGACTCGGAGCGACAGCAGGAAGAAGAGCCATACTGTAAGCAGACTATCAAAACAAACGCAACAGTACGGCTGCACCTAAGCTGACCATTGCATTGTCTGCAAATGACCACTGACGTATGTGCACGAAAAATCTGAGAATAAAAGGCAACATCAGCAACAGCCAGTGGATATTCGTTGAACTTCCTTATGGAAAACAGGTAGACCAGCAGCTTGTAGAACTTGGTCTTAATGTGTCAGATGTTCCAAAAAAATCCTCCGGCATATGTCTGAAATGCCTTCGCTTGCGAGGAGACACCAGACTACTGTGCACACTATAAGAACCGAGTGCTGAACAGACAACGGAGACATCAGCCTTGGCACGGACAGTCACAATGCCACCCAATCGTGGGAAGTCCCACCCAGGAACACTGGGTGGGACGGTACATTTGTGGTAATTCTTCAGTGAAGCTAACAAAAAGGTAAGGTTTCTACAAAGTATGGATGCAAAGAAGCCACATTTCTAATTGGGCTCAATAATTGTGTTTGTATTCTGCCTTAAAACACTGAAGGACCTGAAACCTATGAAAACATGTCTGTAAAATGTACAGTTGGTGCTTAAACAACAGAAAGCAGACCGTACCATGGTAACCAATAATAGTTAGTCAGCCTGTTCAAGTTAGCTATTATGTATCAACCTAAACCGCTAATGTTAGCATACAGTAAAGCCAGTGTGTTTATAATTGGTGGTACAACAGACACATTTCATACAATTTCATTACCTTGTCACAAATCACATCAACATTACTATAGAATTACCAACTACAAAGGCATTATTACCATGAAATTACATCAAAATTACCACAGAATTAACAAAACATTTTTAATTAAGTCTAAAAAATATTTAATTGGACAGCAATATAGCATTATTTCTACCAGTAGTGTTCAACTCCGGTAATCAAGAGCTAGTATTCTGCATGCTTTAGTTTTGCTCCTCCATCACACCTGGTTCAATTAATGATCACCTCATCATCTTGTTCTGCAGAAGCCTGATAATGATGGAATGGTTTCCAGGTGTGATGGAAAATGGAACCATACTATACTGCAATGCTACAATAAATACAAGGATTTAAGCTGTACCACTACTCTCCAGTACATCCTAAAGATTATCAATGTGGTTCAGGTCTGGAAATGTGTGAAAATGATACCACATGCTCTCTGAACCACCCAACAACAGTGACTTTCACTGAAAACATGAAGAGGATAATATTACAGTAAAATGATAATAAATAGAGGTGAAAGGTTGAGTAGGGAGAAACAATTCTTTGGAAAGTGACAATAATCACGCTAGGTCTTTATGGGTTAAGAAGCAGCTCATCATGCATGCCACACAGGTGGGGGCGCCATTTTACCAATGTCAGCGTTTTTTTTTGCAACAGTGCTGGTAGTTTATTCTAAGATAAAACTGCATTCTGAGACATACAATACATGATTTGTTATACATATGATCATCTTCCTCAAAATACAATAATTTTAAGCTTTTGGTATGATCATTTGTCATTTCCCATCTGGCAACACTAGTCAGACTGGACTCATTAGACAAGTGGTCTTCAACCCTGGTCCTCAGGGTCTACTATCCTGCATGTTTTAGATGCCACCCTGATCCAACACACCTGAGTCAAATGATCAGCTTGTCATCAAGCTCTGATAAAGCCTGATAACGACCCATGGCTTTGAATCAGGTGTATTAGAGCAGGGTAACATCTAAAACATGCATGATAGTGGGCCCTGAGGACCAGGGTTGAAGACCCCTACATTAGACCATATGGTTTTTCCCATTGCACCACAGTCCACTATTGTTCTCTATCAAACTGATGTTTTTATTTTTGTGTTTTTCTTTTTTAAACATGAGAAGCTACAGCATTAGGTAGGCTTAAATAACATAGTTCCAGCTAAGACATATTTATCACTGCAGTAATCATCTTGTGGAAGGCTCATATCCAATTGCTTATTTATGCTAATGGTAAATTAGGAAATGATTCCTGACAATATGACTGCTCAGGTCATTTAGCTGCATATAAATCACAAGATAATCATCATACTGTTTACTGAACTGCAATATCGAAAACCATGTAACTACTAACACATTTACTGACACACAGGACAAACATGAAAAACAACTGGATTATTTAACATTCTAATATTAACTCCTGCTATCAACGGAGGGGCAGCATTTTACTAGAGAACTGCAGAACTGTGTGCACAATGTCAGCTTAAACTAAGCCTTCTGCATAGTTGGATTATGATTTTTGCCATGGCAATGTGATCATTTAGAAAAGCAACATTGCTAGCTTAGGTAAGGTTTTAGCAAAAATATCATCATTTGAAATGTTAAAATTGGCATGCTGTACCCTGATGATGGCAAATGCTTTTCTGTGTGTGCATTTGTACCATAGTGTTGTAGTGAAATACTAATCTTAACATATTAGTGCATATCTCAGCTGGGACAGGTAATAAACATACAATGGATCATAGTCAGCTATAATAATCATAGCAGAGTAAACATCATCCTTCTCATCCTACAGCTCTGAATTCATGTGGAACACCAGTGCTAATCCTCTGCACATGACTATACTCAACGTGAAATTTGACACGTAACAATGTAACATATATTGGATAATTGACGGTGCTGATGAAGAACTGGAGTTGGTACCAATGCACCTTCAATGGCAAGTCATGGCTCCTAATGTGTTGTGTGCTAACGCTAATAACTATGTGAAAATCAGGGATCTCTAGTTTTCATGATTGCTTGGAATTAGATTTATGAGATTGACAGCACTGTCTATTTAACATCTATCTGTCACGGATCGGGGTGAGGTGGAACAGGAGGACTCCAATGCACAGTACTGAAGGGCAAAATAATTTAATAACAAAACTACAACATAAACACAAGACAAACACAACCTGGGAGTGGACGGCCAGAGTCCGTGGTGATGATGAGTGTCCGGGTTATGGTGATTGGGGAGATGGCAGCGATAGTCCGGGTTATGGAGGTGACATCTCTGAATGGTCCTGAACTGGCAGCTACAAGCCTTACTGCTTATATAGCCACCGATTAGGAACGGCTTGCAGCTGCGCAGTGCAGGACCAGGTGAGTGTGGAGATTGGGGGAAAGGTCACTGGAGCGGAGGTCATGACACTATCTTACATAGCCAGCACTTAAAACATTCGGATTTCTGATTGGCTGAGAAATATTATTGTCCGATTTGCTAACTCACGACACCCGTACAAGTGCACAGTAGACTGTCATTGACTGTTTATAGTAACAAGGCTAAGTTCATTTTTATTCATTTCATTTCATTTTTTTTTATTAAGCTTTAAAAAAAGAACTTGCATCAGCATCGAGGCCACCCCTGGCCAAACTGGGTCCCGAAGCACAATTTTATTTTGAGCCCTTCTTCTCTCTTAAAAAAAAAAAAAAAAAAAAAAAAAGACTATCATTGAAAAAGACAAATTACAAAAAAGAGGAGCGAAAGACAGACCGAACAGGCAGAAAGAGCTGAAACATCACGACTACAGAGCTAGGACAACATTAAAAGACAGAGGACAAAAGAATGAGGAGGAAAAGAGAATAAAAAGATGAACTAAGGCAAGGGGGGGGGGTCTGTTTTAGATGTTTTCTTCTTAAACCAGCTGAAGGTCATTAGCATGTTCTGCAGACTTTGGTGAAAGGCTGATCATTTGAATCAGGTGTGTTTGAAAAGGGATCCATCTAAACCAGGGCTGCCAAATTCTGGTTAGTTCAGGGGCCACATTCAGCCTATTATGATATAAAGTGGACCAGACCAGTAAAAATCTATAATAAGACCTAATAAGTCCTTTGATATAAAAAATATCAAATAAATCGAAGAAAATGTTTACATCTACAAACTGTACATGAAGATGAACAAATAAAAAAACATACATGCAATGTCAACATTATTATGCCTTAGTTTTGTCATTTATACATGTGGCATCACAACTAATAGCTCACAGTTGAATGAATGAATCGCGCAAATTATTTTGTCTCTTGTATGCAAATTTTGGAGGATTAGACAATTGTTCAACACTTGATAGAATGTGTCAATGATTGATATCATTAGAAAAGGGGAGAATGTATTAACCAGGGCTATTTGTGGCTCTTCAGTTTTGCGCACCTACTTTGCCAATAGGGTGCCACGTGCTGATTCACGTGCTTTCATAAAGGCATTTATTCAAAATGGCGGCATTGTATCCTTTATTGATGAAGCGCTCATACACAACTTTAGCCTGATTTTCAAATTCATTGTTGGTACACTGTAGATTTTGCAGTGTTAATTTGGAGACAATGGGACCAAATACACTCTAGAAGAAGTTAAATAAACTCTCTAAGTGTTGATTTAACACTGCAAAATTTACTGTGTACTACAGATTCTGTGGGTGCGTAAAAATTAACTATAAGGCAAAGATCTCTTCATGAATGGTGGCTACTGTACATTAGAAGACTATTTCTATCCGTTGTTTTGCGATAGACAGAAGTGTCCAGCTTCAAACTGGTTTTGTTCATTTGCACATCGAAGAAGGGAATGGTATCAGTGTTAAACTCTAAAGAACATTGAATAGAATCAAGCTTTGGTATTAAGGTACCCATAGAATACATGTAACATCTCAATGAGATAAGAGTGCCGCTTTCCATCTACAAAAGGTAACTTGGGGTGACACATTAGATTCCAAAAAGAGCATGTAAAAGTGTTTTTCACCTTTAACTTCCTTGGTTGTTAATATCTTCAGTGTAATTTTCACATTTCACAAATTCATCCCACAGGCCAGAATGGAATCTTTGATGGGCCTGTTTTAGCCCCTGACCCTCATGCCCCTGACACCTGTAGTCTAAACCATGCAGGATCTGGAACCTCCTAGACTAAAGACTGAAGAACAAGTGAGAAATAAACATAAAACCACCTTTTCTTTTCAGATGAAGGTTTTTTTTTTAAGCTATAAATTGTGCCAGTACATTAGATCTACCCCTTCTATGTTTTAGGCAATAGCTATTTTCTTTTAATGTAACACTCGTATAAACTAACATTGGCTCCCATTCAGGCTCAGCGGCCATTTTGTTTTCCGAGGTCTCACTATAGTGTTAAAGCACATTCGATAATTATGAAGCTGCTCATTCATACATCATTTATCATTACATTGCTAAAGGTCAGAGGCCACAAAGCATAATGAGTATAGAAATGCAAGGTACATGAAAGTATATAGACTGTTCAATTTGAGGATATTTGCAAATAATACTGTATTGTCATGCATTTCAAATAGTTTTAATTGGCAGTAATGACTGTAATTCTGTTTTGCACTAAAAGGGCAAAATGCTTGATAACCATGACAACATGTTATTGTGGTACATATAATGATCAAACAAAAACAAGTAATTTAATATAATTTCCTTGTTGTGACATGAATAATAACATTTATTGTACTTATTTTTTAACAATGTGAAGAATTATTTGTATCCACATGACAGGAATTTCCATGAAAGCATAGCTCAAATACAGAGAAGAGCGAATGTGACAGAACAGGAGAACATGAACTGAATCAAATGAGCAACTCATACCTAAAAGACAGATTACATCTGTTGTATGGAAATGGTTTAAATATGAAAAATCTGACAAACATGAAATACATAAATACTGGTAACAACAAAAGACTCAAAACTATTTAGTTTTTTTTTTGCCATAAATGACAAGTATTTTCAATGTTTAATTACAATAACATTTGAATGTTTTTGTAAGTTTAACTAGCCTTTGAAATAGCCATCATACTATTAGATAAATTATTTATTCATTCAACAGTAAATGTAATACACATTATTTGCTTGGTTCATCAAGGTTTCATTCTGATATTAGGATATAAGGTTTTAGCCAAAATATTACAATAGGCTGTTATAAGAGTATTAGTTTAGTTGTTACAATGCACTCTTTGTTACACGCCTAAGATATGGGTAAAACACTTTAAAGAATAAATAATGAAGACAAATTCTATCAAATTAAAATTCCATTGAAGGCTTTCTTTTGAGCTCGGTGTTGTCTTTGTTATAAACAGATTTATATTGTAGTTTTTAGGGCTTTGGCATGTTTATGTGTGTCTGTGTGTGTGTGTGTGTATGTGTAGTTTCAGTGACTGTCCTCATGTGGATCAGTCTACCAATATATTTTCTGTAAACTTCTGAATCTGTTTTTCGTTTTAATGTGTTGTACACTCATGACGCAATGACGCAGAGACGTCTGTCAGTGGTCTGTGTTGTTTACACTTCACATATTTTCCTGTTTTGGAAGCTCGGTGGAGCAGATACTAAAACACTCGGACCAGATACCATATTCTAGGTTATTTCATGTAATGGAAACACAGTGGTAGTTGAGTCAAGTAGAACTGGTACCATGTAATGAAAATGTGGCATGAATAATGAAATAACTGTCAAACTAAATTGGATAATTTTTTGGTTGTAATTGACTGCATTATTCATTAGTTGTGGTTCAATGCTAAAATTCTGAAAAATGTAATGTTTGTTTTTATATTAAAGTAGTCGTAAATGTACAGTATAGAAGCACTTGAGGGGTAGGATTAAACAAATTAATAGTTCTTTCTTCTCCTTTTCAACGAAATTTCAGACTTCCATGTACTTGAAGTACTGGAAAGAAAGTTTTCACACACCCTTAAAATTTTACATTTTCTAAAATTATCATATATCATACTTTTTGGTTTCAAAAGATGCAGATGCATTCAAATTATTCTTTTTTGTTGATTGTTTATTAAAAAAAACTAGATTATTGATGTGACGACCACAAAAGTGTTACATTTGTGTTTGAAAAGGAGAAATAATTATTTTTATTCTGAATACAAATTATTGTATTATATTTCATTTTGAGAAAGAACCCTCAATATTTTGCATTTACTTGTGCAATGTTTGCAATTCATTGTGTATGCTGTAATGTTTACTCCACACCAGCAGGGGGCGAGGGCGGGTGACGGGTTTAGCGTCTTGCATTGTTTCTAACGCCATTACTGCAAGATCCTGGAAAATAATAAGTCTTCTCCTTGTTTCTCTCCTGCATATCAGGTTGGTAAATGTACAAATATGCCTTGAAACTAGGAATTAGCCATGCTGAAATGTATTTGGGATGTTAATGAACCATTTTTATGTTGTAAGTTTAAATGGAGATTTGTTAGGATTTTGTTTTAAGTTAGCTTGAGACACGAAGGTGAGATCTAGCCGAGTAACCGTTGAGTGATCACGCGCTGTCTGCGTGCTAATAGAAACAGTCAGTTCAGCACACACGTCTAACCCATGTGAACATATGTGCCAGTAATGTTTTAGAAATACCATGTCTTATTTATTTTGCCATCTGTAAGGTCCCCATCATTACTGTTAAATGTGTCTTTGCCGAATGCGTTCAGAAGAAGAAAAAAGGTTATTTTTTATCAAATGAAACTTTGTTTAATTTAAGTACTTAATCATTCTGAAGGTGAAATGCAGTATTGTCTTAATGTGAAATTTTAAAAAGTGAAATATTTTCACGAGTTTAAAAGTAACGTGAACGCTAAGTTGGTTAATATTACCATTGTCTTTGTATTTAATTTTTCATAAGTAGTTTAAATTACAAACTTGAAGAGTAAGTGAACATGTATTGTAATAAGAGATTCATTTTGTTATGTATTGTGTACTAAAAGACATTATGGGTTTTGTGTTGACATGTGCACTGAAATTCATTGAAAATGCCTAAAGGACATTGAACTTTGGATATGTTGAACATAAAGAAAAGAAACAGAACATATAAAAGTGAATGTTTAATAAATTACTGCAAGATCCTGGAAACTAATAAGTCGTCTCCTCGTTTCTCTCCTGCATCTCAGGAGTATATCTGTCAACCACGGTGCCGTTGCTACGGACAATTTCAACATGTCTTGTCCTTGATGTTTTTCTACTGAAACTTCCAGTTTTGACCTTGACAGAACAGAGCATGTGCAGAAAGAAGCATGTGGGTTTAGAGACAAAAACAATACTTGACAGATTTCAATTAGTTAAGAATGATTTCCAATGCGATATATCACAAATGATGTTACATGCAATATATCACAAAACTAACTAACTAACTGAGAGCACAGCAAATATGTTAAATTCTGGTTATTGATGTTACTACACTGTAGATTTTGCAGTGTTAATTTGGAGACAATGGGACCAAATACACTCTAGAAGAAGTTAAATAAACTCTCTAAGTGTTGATTTAACACTGCAAAATTTACTGTGTACGAGCAGACAGATATAGTGGAGAATATTAAGATCAATGCACTATAATGTTTGTATACTCATTCTGAAATTCAATCCAGCACATGACTGTGTTTGCTCTGCTTGTTGCTTTTATACTTCAGAGGTTTGTAAGGATATATACAATCATGATATGAAAAGCCTCAGTGGTGCTGGGAGGTGGATTTCTGGATAGAGCCCAACATCCCAGTTCCCTACTGTTTCCAGCCAAGTTTGAATGACTTTTATCAACAAGTCACTCTGAGGTTGTGCCACATCCCACTGTGCAGGATCCAATGGCTTTCTACACGTAACATAGATGATGCGTTTTTAACCTTTATATTACTATACAATCTCTGAATTCATGTTTTGTTAAGAACCCAGTGTTATTTTTGTGCCAGTTTTCTATATTTAACTTATCTTATGTGACTTATTCCCATTTATTGTAATATCTTTTCTATTTTGTGTTTTTTTTTCTCCAATGACAATCAGGTATTTTCCTACATTTCATTTCCTAATCATGTCAGTTGGAGGGTTATTATATCAAAATAAGTGACTTTTTCCAGCAGATCCATCAATAACTGATCATAAATAAACATCTGTCACTGATCAAACTCCATGAGTTTTACTAGTGAATCAATGTTGTAGAGGATGACAGTGTTTCCACAGCAACTACAGAACCTGTGAATGTGCTAGTGGCTAATATCTCACCACCAAGAAAAGCTGACAAACTGCATTTTGCACCAGTTATTATCATTTATTAATACGATTAGTGGATCAACAGTTATTAAATACCTCAGATCAGTAGATGCTTTTGGCCACTGGTGGATGTTTAGGTCTATATGGATTAATTAACAACAATGTGTATCAACAGGAGTCTGTTTGTGGAGTCTATGTCATTGCAACTTCTTTTTCCGTATTTCCAACACTTCTAAGTTCCATTAGACATTAATCCTTTCCAAAATGCCAGTGAGGAGTAATGGTTTAATGAGGTGTGAAGACGACAAACTGACTCACATAGTGTATATGTTTTCTAACAAGCAGCTGTGACTCATGAGTGCATTGGTATATATGCACCAGAGCTCACATAGGATGGCAAACACATACACACACATGTGTAAGGCCATAATGATTTGTCAGCATTCACCTTAAAATGGCAATTTTCTTGACTTAGTATGACAGCAATGAATAAATCAAGAGATAAATAAATAAGTCTGGAGATAAAGAGACAGCTTTGAAAGGAAAATCAAAGTTAAGGATTTGATGAAATAAGGTAAAACATTCATGTTTCATGACTACTTGAGATTAAAGAGAATAGTGTATACTTCACAACCTATAGTGTGCTTTACATGAAAGACTGATCGAACGCAGCAAACAGGACACAAAATGGAGAACAGCCACACGAGATAAGATATTAAAAAAAAAAAAAGGTGAGGAGGAAATGAGCAAAGTGAGAGAGAAATTGAAGGAAGACTAGCAAGAGAGATGGAAAGAAAATTACTTTTGACACAAGCGGGAGATGAGAGCAAAAGGGAGGGTAGAATTATCAGACGTCCATCTTTGTGTGTGTATGAACATGCACCAATGTTTGTGAGTGTGCATGGTAAATACACCATACATGCTCCATATGACAGACTGCTGAATGGTAAGAGCTGCTTCAAGCATATTCCCAGCCATCCCAGTTGAAGTCTTACTGGGCTTTTTTTTTTTTTTTTTTTGTACAAAACACCTTGTCTGAAAAGTAACATGACACAAGAAGTGCAACCTGCAAAATCTTAGGTTTTTCTGTATTTCTCTTCTTTTTTTTTTTTTTTTTTTTTTGTCTCTCCGCTATTTTTCATTTTCTATCATCCCTGTTATTTTCAAAGTACTTGGTGAAAGAGAGCGAGAGAGAGAGAGAGAGAGCAATGCCCGCCCGCCCCCCGTCCCACTGGAGCATCAATATACAACAGAGCCCATAGGTCCAAACAGGAGAAAAGGCTGAGGCGAACAGCGCAACACCAATCCATAATGGATTTTCTTCTCCCTTTCATTCTCTTTCTGCGGGGAGAGTCAGTGGAGGAACACTGCCACAGTATAAGAGACGCAAGGAAGGAGGGGGGCAAGAGAGAGGTAAAAAAGAGAGAGAGAGAGAGAGAGAGATATTGACAGAGAGGCCGACAGAGACTCAAAATAGTGTCAATAACAAAAGCCCTTAAGAATATTCCTGTCATCTGTCACTTAGGGGCTTGCATAAGATGTGCTTTAAACTATTTGTAAGGCTAAGCTAATAGCAGAAGGTGACAGGGATTAAACGCAGCCTTGGCTTACTTTGAACTGATCAGATGCAAAACATGTTGCTAATTATGATAGACTGCACACAATGGGCTGCCAAGAGGTCTGGTATTAGGCTCCGAGCAATAATATCCTGAAATGAATGTGAAAAGCAACTCTGTTATTGTATTAAATCAGGCCAAGAATTGAACTCTGTAATGTTAATTTTGCCGAACCTGTAAGACTTGAAAATGGGTAAAGTTGCACATAAAAGAAGGGAACTGTGTACGCCTTCTAGAAATGATGAGAAGCAAACAAATCCTGAGCTGTACGTGTGCTCTCTGACAAGTAGAAAAATCCAACAGCTAAAGATTTGTCTGAATTTTCTAGTCTCGATACATGAGTCATGGCAGTAAAAAAGCAGCAGGGGATTTACAGGTAATGAGGAACCAAGCATGAAGAAAAGAAAACACTGAAGCAAATTTCACTGCTGTTAGTCTTACTCACAACCAAAATAAATAGGATAAAATATGCCTTTGTGGCTCAGTCTGTTAATATTAGCAGACTATTTCAAAGTTAAAGGTAGTTGCCACAGTACAGGAGAATTAAAGCACGCTCTTCTTCTGTATTTTCCAAACTTAAGGCTACAGAGCTGATTTTGTCTGGTCTCCATTTGAGTAAAATACTTAACGATAACATGTTTTCAAAGTTAAAAGAGATCGAGTGCTTCTTGACCTCAACAATGTCATGTGAAAAGCCTCAGTTGTGGAGATGTGACAAAAAGAAAATGATGCAAAAATGATGTAACAAGAGCAAAAAACACTGCAAGATGAAAATGATGTGAAAGATGCGACAAGATTAAAACATGCATTTAATTCAATGCTGTTTTGATAACAAAGGCTCAGTAAATCTAGAGCCCAAAGGAGGATGAAATTGTATTTTGGGCAGATAAATCATGATGTCACCTAATGGGTTTAGAACAACTGTTTCAAATCCTGGAATTTGTGATTTGGTCATCACCAAGTTGCTATTTTAGCTTATTTTTCTAATTAATAGTAATATATATATATGTATAACAGGTACACATATATACACTTATTACTTTAGAGACAGACGTAACCACATTTGGACACGAGCTGAAGGAGTCAGAGGTGAACTAAAGCAAATCACTGTCTTACTGAGGTGTTGAAATTCAATTCAATTCAATTCAATTTTCATTTTCAATGATCAACTCGTGATCAAAATTATAAAAAAAAAAGGAGGTGCTGCAGTGTGCAGTTAATGGGCTTCAAAATAAAAACAATATAATTTTACACTTCTGTAAAAGGAACCTGCTAACTGCTAGTCATTATTATTACAGATTACACTGGCTTTTACCACATCATAAGTGTATTATAACAGAAAGTGATGCACGGTTATAAAATACAAATATACAAATATATATATATACAAATATATATATATATATATATATATATATATATATATATATATATATATATATATGTCAATTTTCAAAACCCACCTGAGAGGACACACACCCTCATTAACCACATATATTGAATAATATCCTGAAATAAAACAGAATAGCAGCTAAATATTAAATCGCCTACGAAGAACACACAGCCAGCAATTCAACCTCACAGTATTTATTTCTAGAATCCTCAATACTTGAAAATGTGTAAAGATAGTGAGCATGAAAAACAGCAAGACAGAGAGACAATATTTCAGTTTGGGATGTTAGCACAAGGCAGCACTTTCTGAGGCTGTTAAATTGACGGTTGCACAGAGGGATGAGACTGTTGATTCAGAAAATGTTTATTTGAGTCTGCACACTCAAGTGAGCTTAGTTTCATTTTTCTGGCAGATCTGAAGTACAGTATGTGCCCAGAATAGAATCCAAGTGAATGATAAGGGTCCTTGTTGCAGTGTCCATGGAGTCAGTTTGATATGAGGCAGTGGTCCCTGCACCAGTGATTAGAGTCATGGGGAGTTAGAGCCCACTTTCAATACAACATATCCAAAAAGATGTGTCAGAGTTATGGGGCCATGTCATTTATAAATAACAGAAGCCTCT
Organism: Siphamia tubifer; assembly: GCA_020466265.1. NCBI lineage: Eukaryota > Metazoa > Chordata > Actinopteri > Kurtiformes > Apogonidae > Siphamia > Siphamia tubifer. The sequence goes on from CM035793.1 coordinate 25,864,744, forward strand.
AACCAATCATATTGTACCATACATCTTAAAGAATTTAGAATTAACTAAGTGTACTGCATATGATTTTGTTGTGGGGGTTGAAGTAAGTTTCATTTATAGTCGTCCATTCAACCATCAACTTTTCAGAATTCATAACTAACATGATTTTTTTTTTATGATTTTAGAATCGTTCTGAAATTAAATGTTCCAACAGTTTTACAGTCAAATATGTTCATCGATAATGAAGCCATTGTTCTTTTATAAATTCTTTTTTTTTTTTTTTTTTTACATTAAGAATTCATGAAAAAATATATACCCTAATGGGAAAAGGTGATTTATAAATGATGGTATACCAAAATAAAGGTCAAAGGTTAATTTTGTAAAGTGAACACAGTACATACATACTTTAGGCCTTAATTCACTTACACTCAAAAGTCAATAATATATATATTTTTTGTTATGAATTTCCTTAATAAGTTCCATCGAGGGTTAACACACTGCCTTTCCTCCTTTCATTTATCCGGTTTAAAATTTTTAATAACTTTTTAAAAGGTAATAATAGCAAAGTAATAGATATTGGACTGAACTGATTAAAAATGTAATAACCAGTGCAGCCTGAAAAACATGATTAGGTGATGACATAATTCAGTGCATGAAGCAAATAGAGCACATTATGTTTGTGATTTGGTAAAACCAACATATAATCACTGGAGGAATAGCATATTTTTGTGCAAAATATGCAGGGTATACTTGATGTCATAATCCCTGCATTTTTCCGCATGAAGTTCAGAAATATATTATATTGTAACTTGACCTGAGTAGTCATAATATGTGACCTGCAATATTATTGGCTCATGCATCCGTAAAAGGTAAGCTAACCATGAGGCTCAGAAGAAAAAAAAAACACTGCAAGATGATGAAAAATACAAAATACAAAAATGTCTAACAGCAAACAATTTTCCACCTCCACCCAACTGTTCATTGGAGCAAAAGAGAAAATCAACACTAGAACCACTTTACCAGCTGGAAACATTTGAAAATGGTTTCTGCTGCAGTGATAATACTGTTACATGAACATAAAGACTGTAATAGCCTTCAAACAGACAGCCTGGTCTACCTCAGTTTTGTGAAGCAGGTAGTAATTATTTTATTTGTATTTATCTTCCTTTCAAAGCGGATGCAAGGGGTATTGTTTTTGGTTCTTTTTTTTTTATTTGACTGTTTGTTTGTTTGTTTGTTTGTTTGTGTGTCTTGTCTGTTTTTTTTCAGCAACTTAATGCAAAAACTACTGGACGAACTTACATGAAATTTTCAGTAAAGGTCCAGAATAGATCTAATTACATTTTGGTGAATGTAGGTCAGTGGTCAAGGTCACCAAAAATGTGGTGTCAGGGGTGCTGTTTGGCCCAATCGGGAAATATTTTTCTAATAGTCACGCGTGAGCAATACATTATCCCTTACTAACGTGGTTCTTGCTGGGTCATACTACTCCAGTGTTGCTCCTCAGACTGAACATTAAACATATATATGATTTAGAACCACATATGGGAGTGTCCTGGGTTTAATATATGCTGTTCAGACCATCATAAAAATCAGATATAGGTCATATATGAGCAAAATAAATCACATTTGGGCCAATTTTTACCTCTGGTGTGAGTGTAGCCTTAGTGTCATACTCACATTAAAACTGTATTTAAATCATCCATGTATAGAGTTTAGTATTTGTAACACTCCAGCAGCTGATTTGTCTTTTCTCTGTGTCTCTAAATAAATCAGCACACACATTATATAGATAAACTGTTGAACATTATATACTTTTTTTTCATCCTTTCATGTATGAATTCACCATAGTCATTGAGATCAGTTTTGTCATTCCAAACTGTGCTGATACTGAAACCAACTTGAATTATTAATAAAAATCCTATTATAAATTACATTAAATATTGAACATTATGCTGGCAAACTGTTACAAATAGTCTCTGTAAAGGGTCTATCCAATTAAAGTGTTCCCAAAAACCATTTATATGTGTCGACTCGAAGCTTTATAGACAGATATTTAGTAGAGATGGTTAGAGGTATACCGCTGCCAGATGAATGTTCAGTTATCTAAAATATATATGGGCTGTTCCCTGCCAACTATGCATGTATACTCTGTTTTTCCATCAGAGTTAGATGTGCTTCTTATCATCTCAAATCATATATTGAACTGTATGTCATGAATGACTTCAGTACATTTAATATGTTGCAAAACGTTTAAAGGGGAGTTTGAGAACCACTGCTTTAACCCATAAGACCCAGGGTGGTTTTTATGTGAGCTTACAAATTAATTTCTCTCTTTATTTAACCTTTTGTAAGTGATTTAATCACCATTCATTAGAATATTATCCCCATGTATTTTGCATTTTTTTCAGTGTAAAGTATGTATTTTCCTACCATTTAATTTACTGATCATGTAGATGATCATAGAAGTTCTAATTAAAGTTAAGGAATATTTAGTGACTTTTTCACTAATGTATATCATCAAATATGCTTACCATTGTTTATCATTGTTGGTATGTGATTCTGGATGGTGCACGATAAAGTCATTGTTAAACTCATAGAATAAATGTTTCAGGTCCAACAAATTGTAAAGCTGTATTTAGTGTTGTTTTGTTTGTCACTTCCTTTTTACTTGGGTAGATTTCCTTTTGTCGCCCGTCGTGTGTCTAGTTGGACCTTTCCCCTAGTTTATTCTTGTGCGTCTGATCGTTCCTTGTCCTGATCAGTTTCCCCGCCATCAGGTGTGATGTGTTCCTCTTGTGTGATCAGAGATGTATTGTATTGATTGTACTAAGAAGCAAGAACCATTGTAATGATTCAACTCCAGTCAAGTCTTGTCCAAAATTGTTGGGTTTTTTTCCCCTTTTTCACATAACGGTTTTTCCTCTTGGAGTGATTTTAATTTGATACTTGTTTGTAATCCTCTTTATGAACATTTTTTCATTAAATATTGCTCTATTTTTGAAACCTGTTTTCTCAAGTTATACATTCGGGCTCAAACCCTACTCCAGTTGTGACAAAATAACTAAAATCTGAAGACCTATACCAGTGTTTACCTTGTGCGCAGGTTCCCAGGACTGGGTGGCCCATCATAAACTGACAAGATGTCAAAGTCCTCCTCTAGGGCGAAGCCTTGAAAAACCAGCTGTATCCGGTTGTGCTCCGCTGCCACGATCACCCATGTGCAGTTGGCATAGTTAGGATAACCGTAGGGGTAGCCAGGGCTCTCTATCGTCCCATTGGGACTGTGTAGTGTGTAACTGCAGTTCTGAGCTGTGAAGAGAAGAAAACAGAAGAAGGCAGGAATTAAAAGATTATAAAAGTTAGTTCAATGAGTAGAACACCGCATAAACTTGAAAGTACACAGAGTCATTGACATCCACGGAAGATAATTTTACGAATGTACGCACACAACAACACATTCTCTCATTCAAACAATTTACACCAAGTGTAGCAGCATCCATTATCACCCACAGTGTGCAGCATAAGCCATTATTATAGCGGTGCTAAATGGCTTGCCCTCTTAAGCATTCCCCACCTCTACCACCTCCATCATCACAAACTTGTTCACTCACTGGCCTTTTCACCACATTAGTAATAGGTTTTCCCTGATAATACATAACAGAGCTTGGAGGAGAGGTGAGAAAAACCCATTTTTATCAATATACTGACATTAAACATACACCAATAAATGTAAAATTCAGTACTTCATCATTAGAAATATGACATAGCACTTTATAACACCACAGAGGAAACAAGGAGTAGTGACTAATGCTAGCTGTTTGTATTTTTACCCATTTTTAGTAGCCATTTACATCGCATTTAATCCAGTGTTGTCCATTGTGTGTGTGTCACAGTAGTGGTAATATGGAGAGAATGTTTGTGCTTGTGTGCTTTGTATCCTCAAGCTGAACGACTTGTCTTTGACTGATCTGACCACAGCCAACACTTTTAATCAATGATAGGGATTTAGTTGTAATTAATTACTAATGTAGACTGATATGTGATTGCACATTCATTTCACCCAGTTCCACATGCTGCGAGTGTTTTCAGTGTGGATTTACAAATTACATGTATGAAGGTAACCAGAGGTGAAAGAAATATTTAAAAGTGCAAATGGCTCACTGTGAGAATGCACTACTACACACATACTTTATTCACAAGCTTATGTCAGCACCTAAAAAAATATGTAACTATTATCAGCAAACTGTGCTGCGAGTACAACTAATCATTGTTCTGCAACCAGTTCCAGTGATTTATTATAATATATGAGATTTTTGGAATCACATTGAAACTGCATTCATATCCACATGCATTTTACTGCTGTATATATTTAAGGTCCAGCTGATTTGAACTAATTTATGGATTGTCAACTACGTAGTTTACCCCAAAAAAAGATATCTAAGCAGTAATATTTTGCAAAAGCATGCCGTTTCAGTACCTGACCGAATGAACCAACCCCAGATTAAGGAGTGGGCGGTACAGCAAAAGTATATGAATTTTAAAAATAAAATCACAATCTTTATTTTATCACAATTCTTGACATTGATCATGGGTCTCCCAGAAACCCCACGGTGCGTGCCGGCTAAGGTAGGATCCCGGAGCCGTGGGTCCCGGACGTTATGGTCAGTGGACCATAACAAACCTAATGTCCAAAACTGGGGTGGAGTGTGTGTCCGTGCGTGCGTGCGTGTGTGTGTGTGTGTGTGTGGGGGGGGCAAACCGCAACCAGGTAAAACAGGTGAGGCGAGGAGGTGTCATGGCGGCATGTTGTTTGCATCATATTTTTTATATGGTGGCTCTGTCGTCCTATACTAGGAACTTCTATTTCTCAACAAATTTAGATGTTATTACCCTATAGGCATGCTCGAAGAAGATTTTAACAAAAAATTATACTTAAAAACCCTCAGATATTTTGAAATCCGGGATTTTTCAAAAATCCTGAGCTCATAAAATAACATGGTTAATTTTATTTCCATATTTTCAAGATCATATTTCAGAATAAGAGCTAGTCATTGTAATTATCAAAACACTACATTCATTATGAATAATAAAAATTCTTAGTTGAAATTGGAAAAGAATATATACACACACACACATATAAAAATACATATGAATTTTATTACAATAAACTTATTTTTACTGGTATAAAAATACAATATTTTACAGAGTTACAATTTGCCCTAAGGTCATTGTCTTTTATTAAGAGTTTGGTCATTTACCATTTGACTGTGCTTTTCTAAATATAGATACATGCCGCCATGACACCTCCTGGAAACACTCTTGATCTAACCTCACCCCTGGTAAAACCAGTAATTTCCGATGTTTCGGCTTCCAGACTTCCAGCTGCTTGCTGGATAACAAATCTCGTGAGACAGAAGTTTAACGTGACAAAAATCTCGTCAAATTACATCTCCTGAGATCTTGTGACACAAGATCTCGTCACACCCCTAGTAATTATCTATTCCTTTTTTTTGGTTTTTTAGCCAATTTATGTGATGAAATCTATAGTAATACATCATCTCAATGTTCAAGCGAATCAAGTAGATTAAAAACTGCAAAGTTTTTCATATTTTTAGTCATCCTAAAATAGAAGGATGATCCTGTATGAAATGGAAATATCTTCACCTATTTTGAATGTGTACATTGAACAGTACTAACACTTATTTGATATTTGATGTAATGCAGTTAACTCATACCTTAGATTATTAAATGTGCCCGTTTTGCCGTAGGTAGGTGGAAAATGAGTTAAATCAGATCTAGAAGTAAATCATACACTACAGTGTATTCAGCGCTTGTTATCGTAGCTTTGAAATAAATTGTCATTGACCTATTACATGTTCAAAGTTGTTCTTTTTTTGGTCTTTTCTCTCTTTTTATTAGAAATATAACACAAGCAAAGATTTTGAGACGTGACTTTTATGTGTTACACTGATGGGAAACTAAAGGATAGACTGGTGTGTGTGTGTGTGTGTGTGTGTGTGTGTGTGTGGGGTTAAGCTATAATTCCTCCCATTCCTTTTCAAATGTAGAAATTAAATCATGTACATGTATAATTTTTTCTTCCTTTTTCTTCCATAACCTTTTACTACCTATTTTATTTCTAAGGACCAAGTAAGATTACTTTGCCCTGTTGCATATTAAAAATAAATTAAACTAAAAAAGGAAAAAAAAGAAGTGTAAATAATTATTATCATAGATGAACTAAAAGACGTCGTTTCACAGGGAGTGCATTCTATTTATATGAAGATAATTTTTCCTTTGTTTGCTTCAGCCACAAACCTGAATCATAATGTAGCCTGATTAAAATGTAATTAGGAGGGTGTAATTGGAGGACATCTGTTATCCCACATAACCCACATAATTCAACAATGCAAACAATGCAATAGACGCAGCAGATACCATTTTTGTTTTGTTTATATCCATGCTCGTAAATGTCTGCAGTAAATCAATGCATAGAAATCAGCTATAGCACCTGAGGGCATTAAAACATGCATTAAAAAAAATCCAAGAATCTTGTGCAAATACGCTGCAGTGCTAAAACATTTGTTAAATCCCTTTAGGGGCAATATATACAGTATGGAATACATCAGAAGCGTACATATTTTGTACTGCTTTTGATGAACTCTCTGATGAGCAGAATGGTCCCAAAGTTAAAATTTGTCAGAATTTCTGGTGAGAGGAATGATTCGTGGCTTAAAGAAATGACAGGGATTAACAAAAAATGAGAAACTACATATGAAGTCAAAACAGCAGGAAAAGAAAGACAATATTGAAGCAATTTTGACTCTTTATAGTCTTACTCACAGAGAGGTTCCATATGGAAGGGTTGTCCTTTTGTAACCATGTGCAATTTGTTGACATTAACCAACACCTACTGTAGTCTAAACTAATGGCAGACAGTTACACACTGGTCCTATGCATAAAACAAGGACAGGAACTGAAGAACACAAGGAGGATTTTCTATTCTATTTATAAATCAATGTAAGCTATTAAAATGAATGAAGGCCACTGTGACATTTTGAGCTTAGAAATGGAGCTGACATCCAGCTTAGAACAAAAGACCAAGTTCAGAACAAATTAAATCTAATTGCACATGCATATGTCAATATTACATACTGAAACTTTACAATAACAAATGACGAAAAAAAAAAGAAATATGAACATGGTTAGCAGGTCCAGTAAATGTTGAAAATAAAACAGCCGTTCAGATGAATAAAGTGGTAAATTGACTTTTCCACACCTTCATGGTGCCTAAAGTGCTTTACAAAGACTCACATTCACCCATTCATACATCAATGGGTGGCTGCCAGCATGCTAGGCACTGTCAGGGAGTACTTTAGGGTTCAGTCAAGTATACTTTAACATGTGGACAGTCAGAGCCTGAACCGCTGACCCTTAAGTCATTGCAACACCATCTGAATCACAGCTGCTACTTTAAGGCATATATGCAGGAGCGTAGCACAAAATTCTGGGTCCTGTACACTCTCAATGTCAGTGGGTCTCTATCCATGCCAGTGCATGAGGTGCAAAATAAAAAAGGGGTATTATTTATTTAAAATAATAAAGCATAGTCAGATTATATTGATGAGTGGTTCTTTTAATTCACCACCTGAATGAATGCATTTAGCGTACTTGTACTCATATACCTAAAACATTAGGTTACATCTGGTTTGTGTACTAATGTTTTGATCCCTAACACTTGTGCAAATTTAGATTTAAAAACATTTATGAGGCTTTTTACCAGACAAAATAATACACTGATTTATTATTCAATTAATATATAACTAGTGTGCACTAGAGCCCATTGGTCATGATTAATGTTGTAACAATCTAGACTTTTATTGCCTCGTTTTATAGTTTTCTGTCTGCTCTTCCTATTATTTCTGTCATTGTGAGTGACTGGGCTTTTATTTTGTTATGTGGGTTCATGTCTCACTCTGTCTCATTTTGCTTTCTGGCACAGGTGTTTGTCATGCCTCCTTTTTTGATTTCACCTGATGTGTCTCACCTGTTTAGCTCCTTATTTAAGCCCCCCCTGGTTCTTTGTCAAATTATGAATTTGTTTTGTCTTGGCACTTCAAATGAGCGGTTTGTTTCAAGTCTTGGTCTCTCTGGTTCTTGATCTGTTTTTGTACTTTGGTTCTGGTCTGTTGTCTCTCCCTTGTCTGCTGAAATCTGCCTCATACCGGAATCCTCTACTGACACTGAGTTTGCCTCCTCCCTGTTCGCCGCTGTATTGGATTCTGTCTTCGTGTTATGACCCTCACATGTACACCGGTAACGTCTCTGAGTTTTGCCCTCTCTGTCTTGGCTGGCTTACTGGTTCTGACCCTGATCTCTCTCTTTTTTTTTTTTTTTCACCTCGTCTCTGTCCTATTTCCTAGTTCCTGCCTCATTTTAAGTCTTTCCTGGTGACACCTGTTGAAGCATCTTATCCAGTGTTCAAACATTATATTGGTCTGTGGGTCTTGCATGTGAGTCCTTGTTTGTCTCTGGCTATGTATCGGATTTGTGCTGGACCAATGAGGTCGGCTTTTTTATTAAATTTTTTTTCCTGTGATCAATCGACCAATGGAATTTTGACCAGCTAATGATTTTTTGGCCGACCAATGATTAGTCGATATAGCACTAGAAAATATCACAGTAGAATGTTTGTGGATGGAAAAAGAGAAGATAGTGTCAAGAGGTAAAGATCCAAACTGGCTGGATGGCATCAGCAACAGGAGGATAATAGCATCTCCAGTCACAATATATCCATCATCGGACTGTTGACTCCCCAGGGCCTGTCTCACTAAAAAAAATAAATAAATAAATAACCAGACGCCTCTTAGCTGTCTCTTTTCAGTGCTTCATATTCGCTTGACCTCTTCTAAAAAATGCTAATGTGTGTATACTTGAACCCTGGCCACTTGAATACACTTCTGGTTGGTGCACAGTACTGTATAACAGTAGGTGCAAAGTATACAGTAGCTTGCTATGGAGATCTGCATATGGATCCATTCTTAGGTTAAAATGAATTCAATAATGTAGAATGAAACTACTAATTCCTAATGAGTATCTAAATGTGACCTTGTATGTTATGCACAGATGCTGAAAATAACTGGGGATGATAATATGGACTCATTTTTCTTCTCTTATTCTGACTCCTCATACTTAAACTGTAACAAGAGGGAGGGGCAAAAAACATCAAAGCAGGATCTATCTCCATCTGATTTTTCATTAAAGCTTTTAAATAGACCCAGCACACGAGCATCCACCCTCCCGATTACCATCAGGTCAATACTAATACCCAGGTAAAACCCCCCACTTATGGAATGCCCTTTGCCTCCATAAGACATAATGCATTTAATAACAGAATATTTAATGTAATGTAACTATTAAATAATCATCTTTGGTTCGCATATCAAAATGTTCAATGCTGTTGGAGAAACTAAATATTTAATTAATATGCAACTACAGTTTATAAGTGCATCTTGACAACAGTGATGTTATAATTCACCTTACAGTAAATGTCATTTGATGAGTTTGATTTTCATGAATTATGCTGCTTTCGAGGTTGTAATTGGTTATCTAAATTGCCCATAGGTGTGAATGTGAGAGTGATTGTTTGTCTATATATGTTCAACCCTGAGATGAACTGGTGACTCATACAGGGTGTACCCCGCCTCACTCATTGTAGCTGGATTAGGCCCCCAGTGACCCCTGTGACCCTAGTGAGGATAAAGCAGGTTCAGATGATGAGACGGGATATTCTGTCTACAGTCTATCAAGTAAATATATAATATTTACAAGTGGAATAAATAATTAAACCCACTTACTGACGCTGCATTTATTTAATATTGTGATTTAATTTGTGAACATAAGTGTATTACAGAGGTAGTAATCTGAATCTGTGACTTTATGGTCCCCAGTGGATCGCTCTGCCTACACGTCTATACTTTTATTTACATCACTATTATTTATTAGTGTCATGTCCATAAAAAAAAAGAGCCAACGTTAGTCCAGTAAAAGGAAGTGTTGCTCAGTAATGTAGCTGGAAATGACTTTATTGTAAATCTGTGGTTGTTTTTTTTTTGTGGTAGACATTCTTGCTTCCTGAGAAAGATCATTGACAGTGAATGATTTCGTCACAGTTCTATAAATACGGTATGTTGTACAAACCCACTTGTGTATTTTATTGTTTTTACATCATCTGGAGCTCAACATGGTAAATGCTGCTGTTAATTTGACAAATGGTGCCCTGTAGACATCTGCCTCTCCTTGCTCATTTTGATACACACACCCTGGTCAATAATCTCATCATCTCCTTCATTATGAGCCTCGACTAGACAAATGCCAATCAATGGCTCATAGAGTGGTTTGATCACAGAGCCTGATAGGGGTCAGTGAAGATTGTGAACCTCTTGTATGAAGGCAATAAGAAAGGCTGTACAGATTGGTTTGCATTACATAGTGTAACAATACAAGGAAGGTTAATGCAGTTGAATGGTTATGAATCAGTTTGAGGATCAAATTAAAAAAGGAGGGCTAAGAAATAAAGAAAAGAAAGAATGTAGTTAGTAACTAAACTGTTAAAAGGTGTAATTTTTGGTACTGGAAGACAACAGGAGTATGTTTTACTGCCAAATAAAATGTGTTTTAGCGCTTGCATTATTAGAAGACATGCTGCATGTAGTGGCATTCTGTGCCGAGTGAACCTATAAAGTCCATGATTTATGAGAACAATTAAGAGAAGCAAAAAAAAAAAAAAAAAAAATACAAAAACCATATGAGAATAACTATATGGGGCCTGCCAAAGTCCCAGTGAATGTTGTTTTGAAGTGTAAGTGCCAGTGCCAGTGCCAAGGAATGGAGTCTTAAATCGATAATAACACACACAATTTGGGATAAAAGATTAAGATAGAGCTTTTAGAGAAGTTTAGTTTAGTTTTTGGCTGAGGTAAAAAAAAAAAAAAAATGGTCAGAATTGAATTGGACAAAAAACAGAAACATCTAGAATTCCTTGAGAATGCATTTTAGTAGGTATTAAGGAGCAATTTACTATGTAATGATGTTGGATGTCAGATATTTTTGTATCTTTATTCACATTCTATAGTCCCTGGATTTTTTGAAGCGTAATTCCAAAAAAAAAAAGATCATTCCAGTAAGTGGAAGTATTTTCTCGATCTATTAAGTAGAATCTGCACTTGGGGCTTGGTTGAAATATTTAAGCCTCCCCCTGGGTGCATTACGAAATTAACTCCTGGGGGATGGTGACCCACTCTAAAGCCCCGCAGTGTAAATCTACAGGGAAGAGCCCATCCTGCAGTTGACCCTCCTGACACTCCATAAAGACCCCATAAACAGACTGCTGGCCATGCTGTTTTTGTCCAACTGAACCACTGGTAAAGTAGAAGGTCATGTTTTCTCAAGCTGCACTAGTTCAGGTGAATTAAGTCTCTTATGAATATGGAAGAGGAGCCAATTCCCTGGTTCAGTAATTAAGTAAATTGCCAGGTTGTTCCAATGGTTAGTGTACCTCCCTCAGCGTCTCCATGGGAACTTTTTTATTAGCTTATACTGTAGAGTAGTTACTCAACATTACATCCAGTTCTTATCATAAAAAGCATGTCCTCAAAATGGATGAAGAAAAAGCACGAGTTGAATAAAAAATATGTAATAATCATAACACACTATCATTTCTTCAGTGTGTTATTTTGTTTTTCAGCTGTTACACTGGAACCTGAGAACTGCCCTTCTAAAACGTTTTATACAACATGCACTTTAATTTATTCAAACACATTTCTATAGTGATAAAAAGATAAATAAAAAACCCCAGGTTCATTACAGAACGTCTGAATGTATTTGTATAAAGTTTGCACTGAGAACCAATTCATTCTAATGCCGCTCTGACCCTGGCAGTATATGCTGACCAGGGATCTATGAGATACTAATTCTAGTACCATATTTAGTAAAGCAATAATCATTGCTACATTTATATGCAATGTGTCACTATGTTGAGACAAGAAAGTAATATCCAGTGTTAAAAACAAACAAACCTTAAAACAAATGTTCACAAATGTTTCCATAAATCAACCACACATTTTAAATGTATGAAACAAATTAAAAACGTAGAAAGTGTTTGTGTAATATATCTTTATACATCTACAAAACAATATTCATTTCAGAAATTAACATATGTTTGACTTGTGTCTTCAACAGTTGCAGAGGTGGAAAATAACTAAGTAGAAGTACTTAGTTACTGTACTTAAAGGGATACACTACCCCCAGGCCAAATTCAGTGTTTCCCCACTGTTCCAAGACCTAAATAAGTGTGGAAGCATTCCCCTGGCGACCCAGCCAGGTCGTCCCAGCTCGTCTAAAGTGAATTAATGTACGTAATTTTGTCTCCTCATTACTTTCCGCGTACTGGGCATTTACTTCAAGATCGAATGATGGCATGATTCATGGTGCAAAGGGCTCGTCTTACTCATTTGTGTATGGGAACTATTTTTCGGTGCGGAGAAACACAGCCGATGCACACCAAGGACTGTCATTAGTAATTACACAAACACAGCTATCGTCTTCTGTACTCCTCTGCATTAATGGTAATATTTCACCCCAGTCAGCACAACACAAACTCTCAATTTTAGTCGCATTGGTTGGAAATCTCCACACTGACACCAGTTAGCATTTGCTTTGCTTCCCACATCGGGATCGCTTGGAGTAACGGTTTCTTCCAGTGTTCTCTGCTCCAAAGCTCGCATTTCCTCCTCTGTAAATACATGTTCGAAAAGGTAGGGTCTGGGGTTTTGGAAGTCAAAGTCACCCCCCACCCCCAGAAAAAGAATATTTGCATACTTAGCTTGTGTGTTTCAATAAAATTTGTGTTGGAATTTGTATTGCTTACTCATTGATGCTCCCGGGTGCATTTCTTAAACAAACACTACCTTATATTTCACCTTTTTTTTTGTTGCTTTAAGGGTACAAACTACTTAACTATGACCTAAGGGCAAATTATTGTACAGCCAACAGTATACACATCCAAAACATATGTCAGATACAAATCAAAAACAGCAATCACACAATATTTAGGAATATAAATACTGCGTAGAAGAAAAGTAAAGAAGCCTAAAAATTGCTGGCATTTATTACTAATACAGATGTCAGCAAACAAATGGACTTAACAAATGACCAAGTCCCTTCACTAAACTGACTCAAATTTCCCCTAAAACTATAATCACACACACACACACAATCATCGGAATCATTAAACCTTCTCATACAACAATTTAAAAGCACCAGAATGTCTTTGGTTCACTGGTTGAGAGGGTTATTAAGGTGGATATGTGAACTGTTGGACACATATGCTTAGCCCAAAGCCTGTAACAACTCCAGTGAACATGTTTTCAAATGGGTGTACAGAGAAAAAAAAAAAAGGTGTAACCTTGCCTGAGCCCCACTGTGTACGTATGTGTATGTGTGTTGCAACTATTGTTTGCCTTGCTAGGGCAGTTGCTTAGTAGCGGGCATATAGAGCCGCAACAGCTCACTGTGACACTTTGATGAATCGATGGTCACTATGTTGTACTCTTGCAGGACAGAAACCCCTCAGAGCACAGGAAGGAGACGAGCTGAGACCAAAACAGAACAGAGAGAACAACAAACTCACACAGACTGTCTGTCTAAATGTATGGATGGAGAAAATAGATTTGGAAAATGTGATGCAAAGAATAATAGAAGCAAAGGTGAGACAAGGGACAGACTGGATGACTATTTAAAAAAAAAAAAACTGCAGACAAGTGGACAGATGTCAAAAGGTCAATGGCATAAAAAAAAAAAAAAAAGAAACAGCCAATGGGAGGAAATGAATTGGAAAGATGAAGAATACAATATTTTGGGAAAGAGGCTTTTTACCTATTTTCTGCATCTTGTTGCCCTTCCACAGTGAGGTCACAGACAAGCACAGTGACATTCACAGCAAGATAGTGCTTAATCTGCACTGTTAGCCCATCCTGCAGGTTCTGTTTAGAAGGATATGTCAGTAGTGTCTGTTCCATGTTTATATGGGGGAGGATGCAGCCTATACAGAGGGACTATTTATTATCCTGTGGCATTTGTTCCTGGTTGTTGAGGTGCTAGAGGTTGAGTGGGTGGTCCTGTACATCTGGACCACTTGGGCCCAGTGCATGCTGGGTCACAAAAAGTCAACCCTACCAATGGGGCTCAGTCTGCATTCCGAAACTCACACTAGACTTAACATCATGTTCATTGTATAATCCATGCAGAGTGTAGATTGGATACAAAGTCATTACACAACATTTATTTGAAGTATGTTTTTTTACTATCTGCATGCTACATATTTTCCCAGAAACTTCTAGCACTTATAACTGATGAAAGTAGGCTGGTAAAACTCTGTCTAATACATATGAAGCATTTGGGAAGTAGTTGATTATTCATTGATGAATTTATGGATTGCAGATATTGAAAGGCTTATGTAAACAAATGCAAAACTCATGTCTTCCATGGTATTAATGGTATTAAAAAAACAAAACTTTGCTTTTTAAAGTATGTTTTTCCCATTGTCTCGAATCAGAACATGAGCTGTAGGTGACACAGAACAAGAACCACTGTCTGACACACTGCTGACTTTATTAATACTTGTTAAAATTTTAGATTACTGTAAAACAGAAGAGGTCAATGTACTCACATTCTGGACTTAAATAGAAGTACAGCTACTTGTGTGAAAAAGTACTATGGCAAAAGTAGAAGTACTGATTTAACTCCTTTACTCAAGTAAAAGTAAAAAAAAGTACAACTTCTCTATTGTAATAAAGTAAAAAATAAAACTGTTATTACTATTATTATTATTATTATTATTATTATTATTATTATTATTATTATTACTATTATTATTATTATTATTATTATTATTATTATTATTATTATTATTATTATTATTATTATTGTTGTTGTTGTTGTTGTTATATTGCTATGGATGAAATTATACTTATTTAAGCAGGAAAAACAGTAAGAGTAAGAGTTACTGTGTAGATGATGTGTTTTATTAGGTCATGGTACTCAGTTTAGTGGGTATGGACAGAACATTTAGGTAAAAATTCAAAAGTCATGAATAGGAGATAAAAGAAAGAAAATCATGAGACAAACAGTCATAATTATGAGATAAGTAATATATAATTATGAGGTTAAAAAAAAAGTCAAAATTATGATACAGTAAGTCACAATTTCTGATTTACGACTTATTTTTCATACTGTTACATTTGTTTAGTTTGAAAAAGTAATGAGTCTATTCTGAGAATGTAAAGAGTATAAAGTACAGATATTTATATAAAAATGTAGGGAGTAAAAGTAAAGTAAATAGTGAAGTAAAGTACAGACACCTAAAAACTGTACTTAACTACAGTACAGGAAATACTTCCACTTAGTTACTTTCACCTCTGCTGTAAAGCTAGTGCACATTAATTTCCCACAGTTTGTACTATGATTTTTTTAGTAGATAAACTGCTGTCAGTAGAGAGTTCATGTAAAGCAAGAGATGAGTCTGTGAATGTCAGATAAGATTATATTATTCCGGTTAAGCATTCCCACTGTCATAAGACAATGACTTTGTTAGACTTGTATTTGGATTTCAACATGGGACATTCAGTTCTTCAATGCACTTTTTCGGGCAATAGTTCTAAGTCTGGTCTGAATTAAAGTGACTAATGTTACCGAAAAAAGGAATCTCCTCCATACTGTAACTGCTTGTACTGATAGTACTGTCCCCATGTCCATATTCAGGTTAGACGTTATGAATCAGTTGATTTTCACCAACTTCAGACAATCTTTTAACCTTCCTTTCACTCAGAACCATTTACAGAAACACTTCTTACCTAACAAACTGACACAACTCTTCAGAAGTCTAATCCGAGGACACTCACCATCAAACAAATGACAAGTCACATGCAAAGTCTACACATGTCTTCCATCATGTTTCATACGCCTTTAACATTGCCCTTCCCTACGGTGGCCGACGGGGGCAAACGCACCGCATTGACAAAACGCAAGAAAGATGCAACAACCAAAAACACAAACACATAAAACAAATGCAACACAAGTGTTGTGCACGAGAAAAATGCTGCAATAACAGAAATGAAGCAGAAGCAAAAATGTACAAACCCCTAAAAAAAAAATGTGAAGGAAAAATGCTGCAAATACCAAAACACACAATCTCCCAAAACAACTGCAAAAGAGAAACCACAACAAAACAGAAGTTCACCAAAATAAAATGGAAGAAGAAGAAGATGGTGGATGAAGACGAAGTTGAAGTTTATTAATTTCAGAGATTAGTGTGAACAGGTGTAGAGCAGCAGAGGTATGGAGCTAATTTTAGTCCTGCACCCCTGCTGCTCCTCTATTATATTATAACAGATTGTGATCAAGTGTTTAAAAAAGACGAAGGGAAACTTAAATTTCTCTTAAATTAATGAACTTCATCTTCATCCACCATCATCATTGACTTCTTCGGTTTTATTTTGGTGAACTTCTGTTTTGTTGTGGAGTGAATTTTCAGCATTTTTCTTTTGCATTTGTTTCTGGGGGTTTGTTTGTGTTAGTTTCTACTTCGTTTTGGTTATTGCAGCATTTTCTCTTGCAGCTTCACTTGTGTTGCATTTGTTTGATGTGTTTGTTTTTGGTTGTTGCATCTTTCTTGTGTTCGAAAAGTTTGTCGATGTGGTGTGTTTGCCTCTGTACTCTTCTCCTTCATATATTTCCCACTGTATGCCACAGATAAAGCAGACATTCCTTTCAGAGTGGACATTATCACTGCAGTGTGTTGAGTATCACTCCACCACATACTGAGATGCCATTGTATGTTATAAAGCTAGCTGTGAATATAACAGAAGACCATACACTTATTAACCTAAACAAAAAAACTGAACTTTATTTCACTGCATGCAACTCAAAATGTGGCATGTCCATGTTGGATGTCAGTAATGCAATAGATATTTGGCTAAGAGAGAGAGAGAGAAAGAGAGAGACAGAGAGAGAGAGACAGAGAGAGAGACAAAGAGGCAGAGAGAGACAGAGAGAGAGAGAGAAAGAGAGAGACAGAGACAGAGAGACAAAGAGGCAGAGAGAGACAGAGAGAGAGAGCGAGAGAGAGAGACAGAGACAGAGAGGGAGAGAGAGAGAGAGAGAGAAAGAGAGAGAGGTAATCTTTTTACAATCACAGGCCAAGCCCTTAAGAGGTGTGGCAAAACGACAGACAAGCCATGGTCTTCAGCTCCAGGAACATTGACAACTGAAGAGAAAACAACACACTGTCGAGGCTGTGCCAGTCAATATGGTTCTTTCAGCCTGTTCATCTAGTCACACCTCTGTTCCGTCTACTCCTGCTGTATATGTTATATAATATACACTGTTATTTGCTTGTTTTTTTGACAGCTAAACAATGATCTGACAATGATTTACTAACAACCTACTCACAATTGCAATATCTCAACATATAATTACTCATCTCATCTGATATACTCGCCCAAAAATTACAAATCATTTTTCACCAGTTTATATTTTTGCTTGAAAACACCCTAATACTTATCCAACACCACCTAAACAGGAGTTAAAACACTTGAATTGTACTATATAGTTGCATGACCAGTGTCACTGTGGAAATGGTTAACTGGAAGTTTATATTATCTTTATTTAAACATAAATCTAAAACAAATGTACTTTAAATTAACTGCTTCATAGGAGAAGTGAAAAATTAAAGAAGAATAACAATATTCTTGTTAGAAATTATTTAATAAGAAAGGGTGGGGGCTTATAAGTTATGCTTCTTCTCAATCCTTTTTGAATATGTATTATATGTGTCGTGTCTTGTATTTAACTGTTCCATTATTTATTTCCTTCTGTTTGACATTGATATTCAAAATTGATGAATGAATCAAATCAATCAATAAATAAAATCAATAAATTCTTCCTATTCTATTTGCCGAATATTGAATTACACTTATTACACTTATTTTTCTTGAGTTTTGGATTGGTCTATTTAAAGTAGATGAGTAAACTATTATTTTATGAGATACATATATCTGAAAGCATACTGTGAAATATATGTAATAACATTGGCAAACTCTCTCTCTCTCTCTCTCTCTCTCTCTCTCTCTCTCAACACCTGCTGTCTGCAGGTATGTAATCCCTATACCCCAGGTTGGTATAGTGTCATATTTCTACATGTAACATCACTGCTGAGATACATTTACACTGAATACTAAATGTCCTCCCACTGAGCCTCAGTTCTCAATGGGAGGAAATTTCATCCTTTGCCAACATAATCCCGACATCATATTCACATGATACCATGAAAACACAATCACAGTATCAATACAATAGTAAATCCCCTGTCTTGACTCCATCCTCTTTCATCCTTTCATCATTTCCTGCTTCGTTCTCATGAGCGGCCTTCTCATTTATGAAGTTTTCCTTTGGACAAAAGACAAAGAACATGCTGTTCCGACAGTCAGTAATATAGTAGAAGTGCCTTGAATGCTGTGCACACTCAATACAACTAAAAAAATATGCTATCTCTGAAAGCTTCTTTGGGATTGCAGTGGTACAGTTACAGTACCTTGAACATTTGCATAAATGCTGTTTCCATCTGTAATTAATGAGAGACAACTAAAGATCCTACTGCAGTTACATGTCAATATATCTAAGGGGCTTACAGTAGAAACCCATACTCAATCATTTCACAGAAAAAAGGCCACAGTAGGTGTAACAAGTGACTGCCATTAAATAAAGTTCAGCTTTCTCTTTATTCTCCAGAGCACCAGAATGCTGGTATTTGGTATATTCACATGAAATAGGCTCCCTATGGAGCAAACAGAATAGAATAATTTTCTCACTAAAGAAGCACATCCCATAGGGTTAATTATCTAACAAAGATATACACCATCACATCTCATATACCCCATGAGAAAACTTCAAACAACTAAATGTTTTTTATATTATTCCATTTCATTATTTATTTTGTCAGTGTATACAAATAACTGCCTCCCTGGTGAGCAGATAAAGCCTTCCGCCCCATAGATCCTCTCAGCATCACTATTTGTCTCTTGACGTGTCAGCGCATATGCATGCCTTGACCGCATCATATCTGAATTAACCTCTCGATGGCTGCCATTAAAATGGAAATGGGTGAGCTCAGCGATCTTTCTTGCCTCCATACATTAGGCTAATGTCCGGGTGAGGACGACACTGTTTGCCATTACGGGGAAGCCAAATGCTGTGGAAGGCACTTGCGATAGGTCTGCTCCCACTTAGTCTTCCGCCCAAAGGTTTTTCCACTGGCTTAAATGGAAAATGTTGTTTTGTTAAAAGGGCAGAAAAAAACGGTGCTTCAGTTGATGTTATTGTACAGACTGGGAGCTTGGAATAGCTTCCTGGTGCATAGATGTGCGAGGTAAAACGGTTATCTGTGTAAGCATACCCGGACATGTGACTCAAACAAACGGATAAATGCATTAACGCATGTATCTATGTGTAGCTGTAAAGCTAAGAACACAAGTAGCTAGCACATTGAAAATGTGTGGTTTTCAAAAATGCATATCTAGTTATTTCCATAAATACATTTTTTGTTATGCATCTTTTGTTTCTGTGTAGATCTGTCTTGATTTTTTTAACCACTCATGGGCTTTTTAAATGTTCCTCAGAAATAGCATTCATGCATAACTTTCATGGTTATGTATATGTGTGAAGAATGTTGAAAGGAACGTTATTACTAGGCTAAAGATAGATTAAGATAAGCGAATAAGACTGCATGAAGTGAGAAAATTGCAAGATTTGTGCATCAAATAACCCAACTAACCTTGTGGTCACTGCCAAACTGAGGATAAATGGAGCTGATCAGTGATTCAAATGGGTTCTAAATGACTGTATGCTGAGTTTGAATGTAGTTTGTTAATGGAGTTTGTTTTTTTTTTTCTTCTTTGTTGTACTATGATTTGGCCAGGTTTTTTTGATGGACTTGGTTGCATGTTTATATCTTCACAATAACGAAAATACATTGTATTGCTAAATATTATAAAGGTAAGGTACCAGGACTGGTTCAATAAAACAAAAATCTTCAAATATGTGATTTAAAAAAAGGGGTCAAAACTATGTATTGCTATTAAAACCAAACCAAGGTATTTTATAAGTGATTAAACCTAAACACCTACAAATATTGGAATGTGGAGTCTTGTTACCTCTGCCAAGGAGGTATTAAATTTGAGTCTGTTTGTCTGTCTGTCTGTCAGTCAGCAGGATTAAACAAAAAGTTCTGAATGGATTTAGATCAAATCACTTTGTAATTTATTCTCCATTTACCACAATGTGATCCAGAATCCAGGATATCTTGTGGATCACCACCAAAATGTAATCATTTGTTCTTTGTGACACTCCCAACACATCCTGAAAATTTTATCCAAATCCATTTAGACGTTTTTGCGTAACCCTGCTGAAGGTCAAACAAACAGACAAACAAACAAAAACTCCAATTTAATACCTCCTTGGCGGACCTTTCTTCATTCGAGGGGGGTCTGCCTTGGCGGAGGTTTGCACTCTCAGAGTGTTTTTCTACTATTTTGTATATTTCCTGAGGAATGCTAAAAACACTATAACGCTGATATATAAACACATACATAGGAAATACTGCTTCAGTGGTTTGTCAAAACACGCTGTAAAAAATAACTGAAAAATTAACAGCAAAAAGTTGTACAATTGCAAAACAATTTTTTAAAATTAAAATCCAATTGACAGTGTTGTCAGATAAAAAAAAAAAAACAGTGGTGAAACAGCACCATCTGAAGATGAAATATGGTGAAGCAAAAATGACAATTACGTCTGACCACATGGTTACAGTATGTCACATGATATATGAGAAATTAGGTATGATTATGTCATGTTTGACATCTAGTGACTTCTGGCAACTTTTCAAAGATTGTATATATTTATAAATGCTTATTTAGTGATCGCATGGGAAAAACTACAAAAACACTCTGAGAGCGTAGACCTCCAACCAAGGTAGACCCCCGCCCCCCCCTCAGATCACCACCAAAATCTAATCATTTCCAGATCTTCCCATTACCAACCTACCCTGAAAATTTCATCAAGATCAGTCCATAGGTTTTTCAGTTATCCTGCTAAATTACAGACATACAGACAAACTCTGGCAAAAACACAACGTCCTTGGTGGACCTCTCTTCATTCGATGGGGGGAGGTCTGCTTTGGCGGAGGTTTGGACTCTCAGAGTGCTTTTCTAGTTTATTCATTTAATTTTCTTGCCAATCGGGTTGTGACAACATTGATGCCACAGATGCAGTTCAGTCCCAGATGTGACATGAGTGTCTTTGGCTCTGGCATGTCTTTGCAGCATTCATAGATGTGTTGACGCCTATGGCAAAGACATAGTTAATGCAAACACAAACATGTAAAAACACTTTGTCGCTGCAACACAGCTACAGGGTGGAATATGTGGGGTAAGAAAAACAACACCCACATACAACGATGTAGCCCATGATTAAAGCACCCCAGACAGTGGCTGCATACTAATACATAGAAGAGGCAAACATGCAAAAATGCCCACTTGCATGAGGGCGTGCACACATTCCTGCTTGTTATCGGCGCTTGAAAAAGTGGCACAATGGTGCATGTGTTCTCTCAGACAGAGAGGAAGAGAACGGGGGGAGGCATTTCCTTCCAGCTGGGTCATATTTAACCAGCAGTATTATCATGGCAGCCAAAAAAGGACCTGCAGCTCAGCCACCCACCCAATTTAAAAAAAAAATAATAATAATAAAAAAAAAATAATTTATCATTCGATCTTCAACACTGATTCAACATAGCTCTTATTCTATATTTTCTTTACTGTATTATATTCCTTTATCTCTCGACTTCTTATTAATACCTTAAATAAAGACTCGGATGCAAGTTAACACTACTGCGAAGCGTTTTTCTCAGCAACCCACACACGACAGCTTCAAGGTGATCAATAAAAAAACAGCTCTTTGAGAGTCAAAGGCGTGTTACAGTTGATGTTCTTTCCTTTCAAAAAAGACCCCTGTGTTTGTGGGGGAGTTTATTCATCTCTGATACAAATGTTCCTCCCACATGAAACAGTATGGTTGGAAGCCTGGAGATATGCATGTGTGTGTGTGTGTGTGTGTGTGTTAGTAATTTCATTTGTGTCTCCATGTATATACAGTGACGAACAAAAAAAAAAGGACAGAAAAAAAAAAAGAAGGTTCATGGAGCTTCATTCACTGCCTCTGTCACAGACTCTGTATATGAAGACAAATTCCTTTTGCTCTATTATTTATTGTTGCTAACGTCCACCTAACACTTAATCTCACATACAATCCACTCACCCACACACACACACACACAGCCATGCCCATACAGTACTCCTACTGTAAAAGCACATGCAATCCCACGCATTCCAATTCACACTCATGTACTCACAGACTCCGAGCTTCAAATAATTTTTCACTTTCAGTCTCATGGCACTTATGAGAAAAAGCACAATTATGTGTGACACTAATGTGTGAAACAGTGAAAGTCAATTACCACCTAATTTTCATTCTCCTCACATGTGACAGCTCGGCTCATTGAGTAACGGTAGAACCCGACTCACAGTATGCTTGAGGAACTCGTCTTATATTTGCACTTAAAAGCCAAGAGACGTGAATAAAGGCTGCACTCCAGACTAATCAGCAGCCAAAATGATCTGATAATTATAAAATGTTAAATGTATGTGAATGTGATCGTCTTCCCAAATGATGATCTACCTGCGAGTTTGTGATTTATCACATTATAAAGCAGTGGAAAATATGAAATATCATTCAGACCTTATCTTTTTATAGCCTCTGTCTTTATTTCTCACTTCGGATTCTTCTCACATTTAAAGCTACAAAAAAAAAAACAACCTTTGTTCTGTATTTTTTTTTTCTGTTTATGTTTTATCGCTAAAGCACTTCATAACCTTACAGACTGCTGTTTGTAAGAATCTGACAGTTTGTCCACAAGGTTCATGTAATTCCTCAAGTGGAACCACAGGTCTGACTTCATCTGTACCTTTTTGCTCTGTTTGTGTCTGTAATTTCCCAGCTGGTTTGTGTCCTATGGTGTTTAATATGTTGGCGTGCTGCTTTTGTCTTCTGAGGTTTTTATCTCCCTCAAGACTAGAGTGAAGTCCTGTAGTACTATGCATAAATTAAAGTCGGAATAAATAATGGAGAAAAAAAAAAAAAAACTTGATAGAGAAGTTGTTTCCAAACTTTTTTGGCTTGTAACCAGAGGTGGAAAGTACTTTGTTCATGTATTTAAGTAGATTTTTTAGGTATCTGTACTGTACTTTACTTGAGTATTTATTTTTCTGGCAACTTTTTACATTTACTTCCTACATTTTTGCATAAACATCTGTACTTTATACTCTTTACATTCTCAGAATAGACAAACTAACCAGATGTGACCAGAGGAAACATCATCAAATAAACCAGAGGAAAAATCTGTGAAGTAGAGAAACTGTGACTTTAGATATTATAATTATACGACTATTATCACATAATTTTGAGTTTTTGTCTCAGAAGTTTGACTTTTTATTTCACAATTTTAACATTTTATCTCATAATTTATATTTTTTTCTTTTAAAATTATGTAATTTTTAACCTCATTTGTATTTTTTTTTAAATGTCATGATGACTTTTTATCTCAAGTGTGACTTTTCTTCCTAAATTTCCTGCCCATACCTACAAGACTGAGTACAGTGACAAACAAACGCATTATCTACACAGTAGCTCACTTTCAAATGCTTTATTTTAGATACTTTTGAAACTTTTCACATTTTTCCTGGTTAAATAAGTATTATTATGTTCATGGCAAAAAATAAACAAATCTAGTTTTACTGTAGTTTTTACTTTTGTACTTTATTACATATGTGAATGTCAACATTCTTTACTTTTACTTAGGGCTTTTGAGGTGATTTTGATTATCAAGAAAAAAATTTATAGATATCAACTCTGAAAGTAAATTATTAGAAGGTTTTTTGTTGTTATCATTACCTAACAAATGCAACTTTAATTGCACCAGGCATTAAAATGAAGAAGAAATTGAAGAAAACAACTGTGGGGTGATCTAATAATTGTTTTCATTCAATGGATGCCATTATTGTAGGGAAATACAGGATGCTTTAATCATTAAACATTGAGTTTAGTGTTGGTCGAGGGTGAGGTTTTTATGCTTACATTTAAATAAAGGGTAGATATATTGTGCTTCAAGACAAGGATTGACAAAAGTGTTTATGAGTTCTTGGTAAATAAATTGAAATAAAAGCATGAGTCATTGTGAGCTCAGGCTATAAATAGACTCAATTGTCTCTTATTTTTTTCCACCAACACTTGAATTACTGCCCGTCACATTAGTTAAACAGTACATTCAACATGTTAAAACACTTGTATAATTTGTAGCTAAACGTTAATGGTATATTGCATGTGACATTTCCCCGTTTTTTTTTTTCCTTCATTCATGACGTTGGTTGCAATGTTGATTCCAGAGACAGCAGCCTAAAAGCCCAAAACAGAAACGCATCACATTCATTACAAATGAGAGGAAAGTGAAGCCAAAACTGGAGCTTACTGGAGCTGCCATTTCTCCTCCATGATGCAATGTGAAGCCCCAACCTGAACAAACACATGGACATGATGCCTGCCTGCAGGATGGACACTTGTTTGTCACACCGTCATATTTCTCTGGATCATATGTAAAGGCCAAAATAATATATATTATAATATATAAAAAATAACTAATTAAAAAAAACTCACTGAATGTCTATTTATAGGTATTTTGGCCCAAACATCTACCATGGACCAAAATCATCCATTGACGTGAAATGTTTATTACCTGTTGATTCACTAATCCTTTCAATAGATGTAAATAATTGGTGTAAAATGCAGTTCATCATCTTTTCATGTTCATCAGATATGACCCAATTGGATGTTCAGGAGCTCAGTAGTTTCTATGGAAACACCATTGTCTTCTGTAACATTGATTCACTGTGGAGTTCATTCAATGACAGTGAATGGACACACTTACTGATACATTTTACTGAATTTGAAACAATAACTGTGAACTTTACCCCCCCCCCCCCCCAAAAAAAAAAAAAACTAACCAGAGGAAAAACTGCTTAAGAAAGGTTAAATAGAGAAAAAGAAAATCATCTGGGAACTGCCATAAAAGTAGCACTGGGCCTTTGTGGGTTAATAACAGTTGCAGTGTCTGAAGTCAAAGCTATCAGAACTAAAGATAAAAGACTCCAGTTAGCGGATATAAACATGTCATAATCTTTGGATGTTTGAAGGGAGATCTGTGTTGTAGATATTACAATAATATCAGATATAAATGTTTTAATGTTTGTAAGATTCTTGGGTTTTGAGTTTTGACACAAAGCTGTAACAGAAAGTCAGACCTGAGTCATTTCCATACAGAGATAACCTCAGGCCCCTGAGGGGGTTGGAGTAATGGTACAGTACAAGGGACACCCAGCGTTTCAGGAATCTGTCTTGCCAAGGGACACAAAGGAACAGAAAATCCACAACTCTACAGGAGACCTGAAGCAAAGGAGGAGGGGGTCGATGGAAGGTGTTAAAACTGCATGTCTGAGGGTACGTCCAGATGAGTTCCGAGACAGGTTTACTTTTGAAACAGTGTCAAAAAGATATTACGTAAAAATGGAACTGTTTTAGTAAAAATCTGCGTCAGCATGGGGGCGAAACACTTGCTGAAAACGATGCAATTCACATGACACACCACTATGTATGCTGTAAGCCAGTCCCACTACATCCCTTTTACTACCGGTGCGACACACACACACACACACACATCGGACACAAACAACAATAATATCACTGCTAACATCCTAACCCTAACCCATTCACGACTGCTACTCTGTTGTTCGCCATTGTTACTGTCTTATGATAAGAATAAATGCTAGGGGTTCAGGGCTGCATTTTTTGTCCCGGTCATGACCACATGACCGCAAATATGGAGACAGCAGACCTCCACTAAGGTTTGATATGGCATCATATGATGTCAAAACACAAAGGTGAGATTATGTAAATGCAAAAAAATACAAGATTATGTCTTGTCTGAATCCTGAGATATTACCACTGATGTGTTTTAGCTGTTGACCTTGAGTGTGACCTTGACCTTTGACCTTCATTGCTGAAAATCTAATGGGTTCTTTCTTGATCCATTATCGGTCGTTCCTGAAAGTTTCATTAAAAATCCGTTCAGAACTCTTTGCATAATCCTGCTGACAAACCGACCCGAATTTTATACCTCCTTGCGGAAGGTAACAACATCATTTATTCAACTGTTTAAGGTTGGTGTAATTTAGAGTATGTCCGAAGATATTGCATTTATTGATATCCATATATTGGAAGTGGTCGGGGCATCGATATGCAGCCAATAAATGTGTTGGTTTCTCAAATGTCTGTTGTGATATGGTTGTGCTATTTCCATTTCAGTCAGAAATACTCATCACTTGGCGCCACTCACATTCATTCATTAGGCTTAGTGCTATGAGGAAAAGGACTACGATGAGTGTCCTTATCATTTTGAGCCTGACTATATGGATGAGGAGGTATTGGAAAGGAGAATGTGGAGACAGGTGGAGGTGCCCTGACCACTTATGTTATATGGAAATCGACAAATGTAATATATTTAAATATACTCCAAATTATACTAAACTGAAACAGGTGAGTAAATGACATTGTTTTATCACTGAAATAAGGTCCAAATCATAAAAATGGAACTTCTCAATTATTGTTAAATTATACATGGTTATATTATAATTTAGGAAATGGTTTTAACAAGAAAAAAAAATTTAAACAACCTTCTGTGATACTCTTTCCTCTTTCGGTCACTTTCAGTGTCAAAATCATGACCTCTGTTCCAAGAAATACGTGTCAATGTAATATCTCCTAAACACACGGTTACCCAATGTGTGTGTGTGTGTGTGTGTGTGTGGGAGAGGGAGGGGGGCGGGGTATATATCAGCATCTGGGCCTGTCTGAACAGTGTATATTAAATATGAAGGTCGGGTCATGACTGTCCAGCAGGACTTTTCCATCTATCACCCACAGATGGATCAGTGGCAGATGATCATCCTCATGTCGACTAACTGTAGTATGCTTTAACCTTTCAACTCAGACCCTAAGTGTTCCCAAGCAAGCTCAACTGTCAGCTGGAATCCTCTGTTACAATTAATGGGCTTCATGCATTACTCCTGGGGAGGCGATTTGGATTTATTTCTCATTCGTAACACTCATGATGCTACGCTTCTTCGCTGCTCAGGTCAAAGGTCAGTGGGTTTGATTTTAGCCCAATTATAAGATGAGACATAGTTTCCATGGTTCTTCTTCAAAGTGTTTCATGGTTTCTTCTTTATGTATGCGATGCTGGTCCATTTCTGTGTAAGAGACACTTTCTACTCATTTTCACTCATTAGAAATTTAAGTCTTCTGTGTCAACAAGACCTGTAACATTAACCAACAAGCAACTACTATAACCTGAGGTTAAACTGGGTGACCGACTGTGACAAACACACTTGGAACAGACTATGAAACATTCTCTTTTTGGGAAACACTGTGCCTACATGTATCCATTACAGCAAGGAAAGAGTATTTATAAAGCACATTTAGAAACGCATTGTTGACAAAAGTGGCAAAGAAGGATCAACTGACTAGGATCGTCTCAATAAGTTAACTGAAATAGGACTCGGACAATAATTATGATATGAAAAATTAACAAATAAAAGCAGGAACTAATGGAAAGAAAAATGCAAATAAGCAATCAAGGAGAGACTTTGTTTGAAACTGCAGAAATTTCTAAAAAGTTACTGAAAGCCCTTTTTCCAGATCTTCATTGTTTCAATGCAACATTAAAAGGACTATATTTGTCTCACTGTGAAAATATATCTGGGCCTGAGTATGGAATAACAAAAGCCAGTGAAAAAAAGTAAAGAAGACTGCCTGGATCTTGGCTTTAATATAATTATAATTGAATATAATAAAGGTCTTCACATTGCAAAATGACCCTACGAGAGACATATTTCAAAATATTCTAAAATATAACCAAATCCAATTGTTAAAAAATAGATATGTAAGAATATTTTACTTGGCTCAATTTATTAAATACAAGTCTAGTCTCTGGAGAATATGAATAAAAACATGTGGAACTGGTACTTCCTACAGGCAACAACAATAAGACAAACTTAATATTGTTAAATTGAGAAGTTGTGGAAGTCATAAAATCAAGGAAACTATTATTTCTCTCATGGGATATAATGTAAATTATTGTTTTAGTTGTGCTTTAGCTGGAAAACATCATTAAGAAATAAATTGGATAGATTTTCTTAAAATTAAATGAGGTTTCTACTGAAATTATCTGCTCAACTGTCTCCATTTCTTTAGCTGCAGTGCCTTTGTCCCTAAAAAAAGACCACTGACAGATTACCTATATGTTGGATAAAGAGAGAGGCTGTACAGGAAAGGAAAAAGACAAGGACAAAGACAAGATACCTTTTGCCCAGGATCTAATCTTCAATCTCCAGGATCACTGATATCTGATAAGAACAGTGTAAATCAGAAAGCTAAAGAAACCCCTGCCTGAGCTTTGTGTCTGTACAAGACAGACAGGGCATCTACATCTGTCTCTTAGTTTATGGGGATTTACAGTAGCTCCAGAAAATACCCATACCTGATAAAAAAAAAAAGATACAGGAAAAAATAAAAACCAAAATCAAGATTGAGACTGTTCTTGTACAGCTTCAATTCACTGATGGCTCCAGGATATGTAAGCTCTGGATTTTTGTCTTATTTATTTATTTCACATTTCATTATCCAGGTATATGCTTTAGGGAGAAACTCAGCAATACCAAACGCTTCCACTGTCAGATACTGAGAAATGTGGCTAAAGACATTAACATGAATATATGAATATAGTTGTTCTCAGTCTAATGCAGGAGAGTATGTCCACACTTTAAGATAAACATATCTCTACTACAGGTTGTGTTTACCAGTGTCACTGCTTTATATTCACGACAGCTTATGTTGAAAATGAGGGTTGAATTCCTTTATGGTTTCACCAATCCAGCTTCTGCACAAGGTGACATGATTTGTGCAGCAGAACCGATTAACACATCGTCATGTGGTGTGGGAGCGGCAGTTGGTAGCATTTTTGCCCCTCGGAGATGTTTGCCATAGACTGTAGAATAAAAGGGTGACCAGTAACTATACAGGAAGAGAATTTAATTGAAAATACACTAAAAATGCATAAATTTAGAACTAACTAATTTTTACATGTAAAGTTAAGACATAGCTTAAAGGTAGTTTGCAATTGATAATAAATCCTACCTTATGTCTGGGGTTGACTTTGTCCTCTTGCTTTAGCATTATATATTATATTATGTTTTATTATATTATATGTTGCACTGTGTCAATAATAATAATATTATTATTATTAGAATTATTATAATACTAATAATTGTATTACCTTTCTACAGACTATGCTTGAAAATCAGCTTATTCCATTTGTATGCAACTGTTATTTCAGTTGATATATGCTGTAGCTTGTAAACAAATGAATAAAACCATTTTGAAAGAAAATTGAACGAATAGTATTTGCACTGTTTCAAGTCTTTCGTCTTTGTCTAAGCTGTTTGTATGGAAGCTTTGAATAAAAGAAGAAAGCAAATAAATAAGAGCAAGTATGCTATGGTTGAATTAAACCAAGTCTTTTGAGTTTTTTACAAGATTTGGGCCACCATAAGTTTGTAATGAAAACAATATTATATTAATGTATGCATTTAACATAAATTAAGTGGTAAAAAAAAAAAGCATCTAATACATATTAATAGATTTTCTGAACTGCTTAATCTTCTGGAGCCGATCTGAGCTACAATTAGACAAAGGCTGTAAAAGGTGAGTTCACTGTATGCACTTTCATCAAATTGACTTTACTATGTAATACTTATTAAACTGCTATATCATTGCTATGTTTTGAACCCATGAAGACCCAGTGCCACTTTTGTGTTGATTCTAAATTATTATTATTATTTTTAATTCAACATTTTTTAATTTTTAATTTAAAAATGTTAAGTGATTTCTCACCCTTAATTATAATATTATCCTGTGTATTTTGCATTTTTAACATGTATTTCCAAATATTGAATTCACTGATCATGGAGATATTCATAAAGCTCAGAATAAATTCAAATGTTATTATATGAGAAAAATAGAGAAAAAAGTTACTCTTCCAGCAAATATATCAATAACTACATGTAAAAACAGATGTCCCCATTCACTGTCATTGTTCCAACTCCATGAGTTTACTGGGAATCAATGTTGTAAAAGATGACAGTGTTT
This sequence comes from Siphamia tubifer, assembly GCA_020466265.1. Taxonomy (NCBI): domain Eukaryota; kingdom Metazoa; phylum Chordata; class Actinopteri; order Kurtiformes; family Apogonidae; genus Siphamia; species Siphamia tubifer. Next base: position 25,895,209 of record CM035793.1, read on the forward strand.
CTATGGTAACTACAGAGCCTCTGAACGACATATTTGATGACCATGAAAAGATGACAAAGTGTATTTTACATCAATTATGTACATGTACTGATAGGATTAATGGATCAACAGTTATTAAACAGTTTATATCAGCAGATGCTTTAGGGCTTCAGTGACTGTGCTTTATTGTCTTTATGGGTTAAAAGATAAAGGAGTGGGAAAAGAAATTACGCTTGATTTCACATTAATTGGTTACCCCCCCCCCATCGTGTCACCAAATGCTTCTTTAACCAACAAAATCCATGCGCATATGTCTGTAGATTCATAAAGTCTAAAGAAATGCTTTCATTTGTTTTGTGTGTCTAAAAGTAAATGGACTTTTGCTCAGCCCGACTGCGTTTATGACCATTTTTTGGGGGCCGTCTGAAAGTGTGGATGAATTTGTGTGAGTCATTGTGTGGCTGCGATCAGTGTGACGAAGCACAGTGACAGAGCCCTGGCCATCTGGAGACAGATGACAGTGTGAATCACAAGAGAGGAGGACAGAGGAAGAAGGAGGTATGGCAACGGAGAGGTGGAGAAGGTAGGAGAGAGGTGGGGGTGGATGACACAACAGCAGGTGGGTGAGGAAATAAGGGTGCTCATGAGGACAAAGAATTAGCATCATCTGGAAGTCATGTACACGTGGAAGCAAAGACACACACACACATGGATGCACACACACATATCACATCTCTCAGTGGCCTTTTCTGAGCTTGCTAATGACCTGCTTGTCAACACTTTAATCTAATCATCCTAGAGTGAATGGGGGTGGCAAGTCTCTCAGACTCAAGCAAACACACACATGCCCACAAGCTTACATGCACGCTGTTAGTTGTTGAAATAGAAGTCTGCTTGATGCCTGATAGGAAAATGAGCCCTCCAAATAGATCATTTACTATAGAGAAGAAAATCACAGTGTACTTAGACGCCACAGAAACATAGGGCCCAGATTATCTCTCAGCTGGTGTAAGCTTATCAGTCCTCTCCTCCAACACTAGTCTCTGATCTCTGCCTCTTTTTCCACTTCCTTTCTTCCCATTTGCTGTCGTTTTCCTTCTCTCACAGTCTCCGTCTTGACTTGAACCTGCCCACCAATCAGCTTCCACCCTCTCTCTGCATGCAACAACATGGCCATGTACATCTGTTTGGCATTCCAGACATTTCTCAGTTTTGAGTAAATAGATAATGTCATCTGTTTCTCAGCTCCTTTATTGCTCAACGGCAAATGTAGAGAGCAGATGGTCGATGCGAAGCAACCGAGCATGCAGGTAGAGCCAGATTTGTGACACCGAGTTGAAAGCAGACAGGTGAGAATCAAAAAGGAAGTGGGGCATCCATATGACCAGGATGAAGAACATATAGTTGATTTAGCGATGCCAAGGTAATAGGTCTGAAGATAAGATTTAAGCATTGTTATCACTGAGTGTGCTCATAAATCAATTGTAGGCTGGGAGTGTTCTTAACTTTTACAGATCATAGCTGAATTGTGTATTATTTCTCTTCCATTTCTTTTAAATTTGACATTGAAGAACACAAATGGTGATGCATAATGTTAAGTACCAGTTGCTTAAAAAGGGGTCATCATCTTGAATCAGGTCCACAATCCACAATCAGTAGACTAATCTTGCTTTTGTACTTTTCTGCATTCTTTTACCCATGAAGACCCAGTGCTACTTCAGTCCTCAAGTGGTATTTTCTAAGCTTTCTATGGATTTGTATTTATCACCATTATTTTTTTTTACAATATAATCCTCTGCATTTTGTGTTCCGTCACTATAAATCTAATATTTCTCTGTATTTGGTTCACTGATCATAAAGATTTTTATAAAAACTCAGATTTCAATTGAGGGTTATTAAATTAAAAACAGAGACAATGGCAGAAAACAATCATTTTAAGTTCAAATCTATTATCAATTGAACACAATCTAAATATGTCCATCCACTGTCATTGATCCAAGTCATTAGGCTTTACTGATGAATCAATGTTGTAGAAGATGATGGTGTTTCCATGGTAACTACAGAGCCTCTTGAATGTCCAAATGGGTCATATCTGATGGACATAAAAAGATGAAAAACTGTATTTTACACCAATTATTTACATGTATTGATAGGGTTAGTGGATTAACAATTATTAAACAGTTTACATAGATTATTTTGGTCCAAAATACCACTGCATTAGAACATACATATACCGTACAACTTTTTCAAAATGAACACCAGTGCTCTGAATGGGATGACATATGATATCGAAAAGAACAACAGGTAGAACAGCTAACAAGGCATTATGGACTGGAAAGGGATTGTACCATCTAGTCCTAATGCAGATCTCTATTAAAAGAGAGAAAACATTTTAAAAATACATAAAATAGCACCTGTTAATTTTAAGACACAACAATGCTACACATAAAATGGATAGTGTTCCATGTGAGGGATGTGTGGCAATGTAATTAATATACAGTGATAAATGATTATCCAAATTAAATAGAGAGTTGTCTGGAGCAAAAGTTTATTACCATACTGTTCTGAGAGGACTAATTGATAGTTTAATGTCCTTTGTCACTTAAGGATTTAATGTTTTATCACATTTTGTTATGACCTCCAGTATATTATGATGTTTATTTTTATTTAATTTTTCCGCAAAGGTACTCCAGTCCTATCAAAATCACAGTTCAATCACCATACAAAACCAAGACTAAACTGTGTGATTTAGTCCAATGCTAGACATATTTTTTCCCGCATTTAAACCAAACCCACTTTAATGAGCTGATCCACTCCAAAAGCTTAGGTCCAGTCAGATTACTTCACACCATCAGATCCCCCCCCCCCCCCCCCCATATCATCCCAAGCAAAAGCAAAGTGTGACTTTCCTTTTATAATCCTCTGAACTCTCATGTATCCCAAGCATTAAAGCCTAGTGTCATGTGATCTTACAAAACTGGGGTCGGTAGTCCAGTGTCTGACTGAGGGTTCAAAGTCAAGGCAACATGAGCGAAATCCCAGCAGGATCCCAGTTTATAGAGCAGCTCGTCCTCCAGTGAGGAGCAGCTGCTGCTGGGGCTGGAAGCGGGTGGAGCTGTCCATGGTGCTGAAAACAACTTCAGCCGCATCTGTCGCTGTCCGTGGTGCTGAAAATGTTCTCTAACCAACTCCCTCAAGTCATTAAAGCCTCTGGCAAATGCTAAGTTTATTTTACATATAGTTTGTTAAACACTATTCTTGTTACATAGCTATCCAAATCACTTGACTCTTAATGAGTAGTACACTGGGAATACAAGTACTCATTATCAGCAATATTATATAAATGTCCCTCCAATCAACATCCTATCTATTAAAATGCTTTTTTTTTTTAAGTTTGACTTCTGGCCAACTTCAAAGAATCCACACGAATGTCTATGTTTTCCACTGTAGCCAGGAAAAGGAAGTGTATGTGTGTGTGTGTGTATCGACTGTTTATACATACACACTTTGGCTGTGTCTTTCTCTGCAGGAGCCTTATGACTGTGCGAATCCAAGCAAATGTCATGAAGTAAAAAGATAAAAAGGAAAAGGGCATCAAGCCCTCCAGTCCTTATAACATTACTGCAAGTTGCATCATCAACACAACGCAGTAGCTTCATAAAAGAGTGCGTAGTTGAGAGGAGCAGACCACGATGCGTGATCTCGCGTGTAAATGGGCATGCTGAGCGAGTGTCTCACGCGCCACTGATGAATAAGCGGGTCGGTGCGTGTTGTGCTCGGGTTTACGCACAGCGGGGTGTCAGTGCCCGACTATGCACCACATAAGCATCATCCTCAATCTGCCAGATTACTCCTCTCCTTTTCCGGCCTTTGCGTTTTCCCCTCTGGAAGTTTCAATAAATAGAGGGTGATTACCACTTATTGAGCAACGACCCCACTGGGACAGCTGGTTTTGGTCTCGTGGAGACAGCGTACCGCTTCCTTTAATGCCTCTTTGTTAGAAACCTTTCACATATATCTATCTCCGTCTGTGTCCGCTGGGAGTGATAATAAAGTGGAAAAGGGGGCTGAGTCTGACAGATGAAAGAATACAGTATTTAAGTACCATCATCTAGAGGTGCCATAACACACGGACATGATGATCCACCTTTTAATTTACCCGGCAAGGATATGGAAACATATCTGAACGTTCATTAACTGGCAAGTCTCGCCTTAGTTTGATAGACGTGAGTATGTAAGTAGAGAAATGCCAAGTCTCGTCTTTCCTCTCCGCTCCACCTCTCAGCATAGCGTGAGGCTCTGGTGCCGCTCAATGGGAGGATGGGGCAACTGCTGGTGGCTGCAGCACCGGGGGACGCTCCAGACCACCTCGACGCCAGTGTGTGATACTCAGTAGCATATTTACTGACACCATTTAACCGTAAATGCCGTCGTTACATGCGAAAGATGGATAATCCAGACTTCCTTGCTCTTTAGTAATACGTGCAATAAGTTAGTGTTAGTTTACTGGCTTTAAAAGTAGACTCAGAGAGTGGGTCATAAAAGGCTCCCTGGACGCAAATAAAGCTTCCTTCGAAACCAGCTGCAATGAGATTTACACTACAGCAAAGTCTAAAGAGGTTTGTCAGTATCAGGGGGATTGAGATGACTGTAATAAACTAACAGCTCATTGGTAAAGATGCCCACCTGGGTGGTTGATGAGCTCAACTATATGGCGAGTGGGACTTACTTTCTCAACCTGATACTGTAACAAGACAAAATCTGGCCTAATGTGCTCATTTTCCAATGCCTCGTGGCTTATGTGCCGTCCAACCAAAGGCATGAGTGGGTGAACACAGAGCCATGACTCACTGTCAAATTCATATTGTGGCCGTGACAGTATTCTTGGCTTTTGCTAAAAATAGTGCCCGTGCTGTGGTGAGGAGCCAAGACAGTGATAAAACGGTTAGCTTTCTTTGCCAAAAAGGACCTGCTCGGGATGGCAGAAATCATTGCACCCCCCCCCCCCCCCCCCAATCCTCTCCAAAAGAGAGAGAGAGAGAGAGAGAGGGAGAGAGAGAGAGAGAAGCCTGATGCTGGGCTTTAAATAACGCCACGAGATTCCTGTAATGAATGTCCATAAAGGGCTAAAGGCAATAACAAAGACAAACATGGGTATGTAACTGAGCATCTCATCGTATAGACACATTAGGGGTGTGAATAAAATAAATTAATAGTAATGATAATCTGTTGAATGGCCCGGCTCTAGTTGCAAGGTTTTCCGTTTGCAATTTATCAAAGACGGGAAAGTCACAGTCAGACCCCCCCCCCCCCCCCCACAGTAGAGTGTTGTTCATAGATGTCATAGATGTGCAGAACTCGAGAAGGGTCTGGCCTATAGGGAAACTGAAAGTCTGAAAAGAACACCTCCTCTTTCACACACACACACACACACACACACACACACACACACACACACACACACACACACACACACACACACACACACACACACACTTAACAGCATAATAATCAGCCGCCTCCTTGATCACCTCAACAGTGCGAGCTTTCCCTCAGAAAACATCGTGCGCTTAAGATATGTATCCAAACCACCATCTCTCCAGCGCGTGTATTATTTCTATCGAATATTTTCCCACCCTCTCTCTTCCTCATCGCACACATTCCTCTAAATGAAAATCATCCACACAGTTATGGAGAGACAGACATGGGAAGAAGCTCCCTTGTGCAGTTCCTCAGGAGCCACTGTCACCAAAATAGCCACCCAACCAGCCACCTCTTCTCTATTAATAACTTTGGGTGCTACAACAACGACATCACAGCAATCCAAAATGCGCCTTTAGGATGAGTGTGTGTGCGTGTATGTGTGTGTGCGCGCGCTTGTGTGTTGCTGGTGCTGATTTGCATTCAGTCAGAGAACGGGGAGAGAGCGCGGGTGGGCGGTGGAGTGAGGTTCGCTTGCTGCATTTTGCATGTGTTTAGCTGTGCAGATGGGGACTTACCATTTACTGAGGCAGTAGCCAGTAGCCCCATATATAAGAACAGCACCCGGCTCCAATGGTGTGCCTGCACTCCCTCCTTCATTAGAGCAAAAATCCGTATTCCGTCCCCTTTCCTGGTCCTGCATGCGCATTCCGGTCTCCTCACAAGTCCCGTAGCTGCTCCGTCCCGGTTTGAAGCGGTGGTCATGGCAGGGCTTTTTTTTTTCTCCTCAGTGGTTTCGCAGGCACGATAGTTCTCAGATGGTCAGAAAAGGGAGATTCACTCGGTGTCGGTGCTGAGAAAAATCCCAATGCATGGAGGAGGCTCGGATCTCGCAGCTGGACTGAACCATGTCATGCGGGGACCGAGGGGTTCAGAGTCTCTGTCTGAGAATATAGATTTCACGCCTCCGGGGGGGAGGAGGGGGGGGGGGGTAGAAGAGTGAAAGCAAAATGAAAAAAAAAAATCAAAGGGGGAAGATATGATTAAAGTGCTCACTGATCTAACGCGCGCCTTAAAAAAAAATCACGAAAAATCTCTCACCGGTTCCAAATATTTCATTGATATTACAGACACGCGTCCAAAAAAAACCGGGAGATCCCTCCTTCAGTTCGTCCCGCAGCACTTGTTTGTCCTTCTCTTTAATTTATCTCCAGTTAACAGCATTTGCGGTTGTGATAATCCACCTTAAAACTCGTCATTAGAGCGAGATCAGAAAGAACGCACGACCGAGGATGGAGAACCACCAGACACACACTCACAACACGTAGCTTATCTGAATCCAAGAAAGAAAGAAAAAAAAATTAGCTTTCGTTTTAGAAGTTGTCGACCAAGGCAGGAGTGTAGTTGGTGATCTCAGTGTTGTGAGAGGAATATGCAGGATGTAGGTATGTATTCCCAGTTATCGCAGGCAGCGCTTGGCTACAGCGTCGTCTCGGGTCTGTGCGACGCCAAGATTCAGACTGCAGACCTGCTCCTTGTCTGCGCGTCTCCCTCTCTCTCTCTCTCTTTCTCTCTCCCCCATCTCTCTCGCTCTCTCTCTCTCTCTCTCCCTCTCTCTCTCTCAATCCTACACGCTACTCGGAGCATCTTGAGAAACGTCCAACTTATTGCGCTCGTAAATTATCTTTTGACTTCTTATGCCAGTTCATGATCAAAGCCCAGGTTCTGCAGTTACTTGAGATCAGTATCAGTTAATAACACTAATACTGATACTGGTGCTGATACTAATGACAATAAGGCTATATGAAGCATTAAATTCGCCGTGTTATGGTAAGATTTAAGGCTCGCTGCAAGGCCATTGTCTCCATCCATTAGGACTAATCATAGGATTGCGTGGCAGTTTAACATAGATGTCCACTCCCTGCTCACTAAACGTGAAATTGATGCTTAACAGGCTGGAACCCTCGCCAGTAAATTTGAATGTCATTCCCACTTTTGTAGGTATAATTAGTTTTACGCAAATTCACGACGCGTGGAAACAGGCGGGATAATGAAATGCGCATTGGCCTTCAACCTCACCTATATGGTGGAGATCGTAAATGGACTGCTCATGCGCTTCTTTGTCTTTATCAGCGTAATATATCTGTGTATTTTTTCCGAGGAAGTGTCAAGAAGTACTCCCTAACCAGACTCATTTTACGCATACTGTTTTGTTGCTTATATGGGATTTATTGTGTTACGTTGGCATGTTATGTTGAACAAAACTACTAAAACACCAAGACTAATATGTATAAGTAATATAGTAGAATATTTAGGCAGTAAATCGTCATTTACTGAGTCATAAAAATATCTTAAATGTGATTTGCATTCCAAAAAGAGATCAGCAGTGTGTAATTGTTCTTGTCTGCTACAGACAATGTGCAAACATTCCCTGCGAAGTTGAATAAATGATGAGATAAACTAGGATTTACAGTGTTTAAAGACGTGAAATGGTCTGAATTATAATTTTGTAGAATTTTAACCGGTTGTTATGACAGCCGTTTATTATCCCAGGGTTTCCTTTTAAAACAAGCTTGTTTCAAAACAAAGTCTTGAGCACATGGCGAGATTGACAGGACTGTGAGCAGCTTGTGAGCAACAGACTGAAAATGATGTCTCCAGAGGATCCGTGGATGATGCCACAAACTCCAAAACAGTTCACGCGCCTATCCACCCTCTCCGCGCTCCACCACGTGGATCCACCCTCAAGCGCCTCTGGGCGTGTTTGACATTGTTTACAAAAAACATCTAGATGAGAGCAGAGAAGGCCATAGGGAAGTGCGGGCGAGGTCAGAGTTCACTGGAAAAATGGTCTAATGATGACTGCAGCTCTTTGGGCATAAAGCTGAGTTACAGGTAAGACTGATGTGACAACATGTAGCTGTTTAACTGCGCACAGGGATAGAGTTCCATTACTCTCATTAATAATGAAACCATGCACTTCAGAACGGGTGAAAATTATTTTTATTGTGAACTCTAAACCCTAAGTTAGAGGTGCAAAAACGTAGCAGCCAAAGCATCCAGTCTGGCCCATGGGATAAATTTATGAAATGCAAAAATTACACTGAAATTACAAATAATTTTAGTCCAGGTTCTACATACAGGCCAATATAATATCCACTGGGTTGGATGAGTAAAATATAATCATACACTGTAAATCCAAATGTTCAGAATAATCAAATACATTAAGTTGTGAATACTGTAAGTTTCAGAAATAGTACTAATAACTCAAATATATTAAGTTGCTGTAACATGTTCTTCTTTTAAGTACTTCCAACTAATATATATATATATATATATATATATATATATATATATATATATATATATATATATATATATATATATATATATATATATATATATATATTTTTTTTTTTTTTTTTTTTATTAAGGTGAACTATTGTGGATATAAGTGAACATAACTTAACAAAATAGATGAGGTACAACTTAATGGAATGAAGTCATTAAATGCTGAGAATGATATTGTACTGTTATTTCTATGGTTTCAAATAAGGATGATTGAAAAGAATAAACTTAACTCATGTAGTAGATGATGAAATACAATTTTAATGCACCATCTATCACACACCAAAATTACAATCACAAAACACAGTAGTGTTATTCAGGGACGGCTGTGGCTCAGTTGGTACAGCTGGTCATCCAGTGACTGAACGGTCAGTGGTTCACGTCCTGGCTCTGTCTGTCCACATGTCCAAGTGTCCTTGGGCAAAGACACTGAACCCTGACTGAGTCTCCCAGTAGGACTGACAGAACCTTAGAAACCTACTGGTGTGTGAGGGAATGGCTGAATGTGAGGCTAATGTAAAGCACTCCGAACACCATGAAGGTGGAGAAGTGCTATGTAAGTACAGAATATTTATTCAGGCAAATGGTCTGAATGTTTATTTATTCCAGTGGTTTGAAAACCTTTAAGAAATTAAAAGAATTAACTGCACATATTTGGGTTGCAGTTAATGAGCACTTTTAATTCACCTGTTATCAGAAGGTTTAAGTTGCATGCCATCTAAAGTTTAAGTTCTGAAAAATTGTATTTTTTAAGTTCATCAACTTAAAATAATTGAGGCAATTGTTTGCCTTATTTTTTTCCCCATTTTTTTTTAGTTCTGCCAATTTATTCGGGTTTACAGTGAAATAATCTATACATACTCTCAACTCCAAATGTTTCTTTTGTACATGTAAACATTTTTATGTCATCTTAGGGTTTTCCAGCTTGTTTGGTCATTAGTCAGTCTCAAGGCTTCCTTCCATCCCATGTTTACAGTTAGGAGGTTCCTCTCAATAGTCTGATGCCACTTCATCTTTGGATGTCTGTTCTTTCGTCTACCACTGAATGGCTCGATTGGCAATTTGTTTGGTTGGAGAATTAAATTTCCATCACATTATAAAATATAGAGGAACGTTTGGATTTTAAATTATTTATATATTATTATTTCTCTGGTCTGGCTCATTTCAGATCAAATTTGACTTAATATGACCCCTGAACCAACATGAGTTTGACAACCATGGCCTAAATAAAATATTCAATCGTGGACTTTTCTTTGAACATGTTACATGTTCAAAGAAAATATTACAATTGTTCTCATCATAATTCAAACCATGATTTCCCAAATGGTAGACCCTATAGCATGACTCACTGAGCAATTTGTCCACATATCCTTTTTTGGCACAATGTTTCCTTTCTTGTATTTGAGGGGCTCTCAGTATGATGAGGGTCTATATGGTAAAGGATGTTAAATCTAAAGTCTAATCATGAAGAGACAACGTTCTACATGCCAGAAAAACAACCACAGAAGGTATGCAGAGTATCATTATACAGTGGGAACTATAGAACTGCTTAGACTACTAAATAACTTTGAATAAATATCTTATTTCCAGTTTTAAGTTATTTGGAATGAAATAGAATTCAGTGCCATAATATATATATATATATATATATATATATATATATATATATATATATATATATATATATATATATATATATATATATATATATATATATATATATATATATATATATATATATATATATATATATATATATATATATATATATATATATAACTATTTATCATTCTTCCATATCAATAACACTAACATCATTAAAGCATTTCCCCCACCATATCTAGGTCCAAACACAGCCACATGAACATTCACATATCAAATGGGAAACAGAACTCCAAATGACGAAGACGAATAAGTACAAAAAACAGACAGATCAAAAAAAAAAGAAGACTCAAATCACTCTGTGTTGATCATTAGGTTCATAACACCAACATTCTGTACCTCTGATATAGGAATAAAATGCCAGCAGTCACAGTGTGGGCATTGAGAAAACTAGAGTCCGAGACAGACAGAGAGACAGACAGAGAGACAGTCAGACACAGAGAGAGAGCGAGAAGCAAAGAAAGAAGAAAAACAAGAAGGAAAAATAAACATTTGGTCATATATTTATTCTCCAACATATGTACTGTTTTCCAGGTCCAATCCCAACATCATGAGCTAGGACTTCTGAGTTTCTTTATGATTATACTGTTGGACTGAATGTAATCTGATATGATGTTATGACAGTCCAAGTAAATGTTACAATATTTGTTTCCAGAAGTAGTGTGGAAGACTGGGTTGTATAAAACAGAAATAGATATAACTATTTTAATATTGACCAATATTTTTTCATGTTAAAAAATATCCAACAATTTTCTCTGTGTTCAAGGTTATTCAACATGTCACAATTCCTCAATAGACTGGCTTATAAAATTAAGCTAACCCATATCATTGAGCAAAGGATTACATAGATAAATAAGCCAGTGTTTTCATGGTGTAGCCATTTGAATAGAGTAGAGTGGGCTGGGAAAGTATCTGTTGAGCAGAAAAGAATAACTCTGGGGCTCCACAGGGGACTGTTTTGGCTCCCTTCCTGTTTACATTGTACACAGCAGTAAAACTCAGTATTGTCACATCCCAAAATATTGTGATGACACATATATCATGGCATGTATCTCGAACAGAAGGAAAGAGAAAAGGGACTCGACTAAAGCCTTCCTTACTGGATACACAAACATGGCCGTCTAAGGAACATCTCCAAGACCAAAAATATTGAGGTAGATGGTTTACGGGCAGTAGAGTGGACACAGAGGTGCTGCATACAAACAAATAACTGGACAACAACACCCTGATCAAAATAATCTTTTGAAAGGGACAGAGCTGGCTATTCCTCTTCAAGAAAGGTGGGCGGCGAGGAATTTTGGTATTGATCTGATACCAAGGAAATGCGGGGTTAGTACGAGGACTAGTACTGGTACAGATACCAATATGTTTTACTCTAAGTGTCATGATCATTGAATCATTTTGTGGTTTTGCCTTTAGATACATTTTTATGATTATGTTAAAACACAGGAGAAACATTTTAGACAAATACATTTTTTATTAACTACAATATAAAACAAATTCATAGTATAAACATAATAAGGCAAAATAACTAAAATGAAATACAACAATGTCAAGAAGACAACAAAAATTGTTTCCATTACACACAGGTATTTGTGAAAAATAAATAAACAAAGACAGTTACACAAAATAAGAAAAAAAAATATAAATAGAACAAATACAGTATACACACACACACACACACACACACACACACACACACACACACACACACACACACACACACACACACACACACACACACACACACAATCTTCTATTGCATGCAGATATTTTTGTAAAATAGAGTCAATACTGTGAGCCTCTCAGCCAGTGCTTTGACCTTCAGACTCTCAGGCCAACATATAGAAGTGAAACTCCAATAATAGTATAAATGTAATACACATGCTCACCTTGGTATCAATACTACCAATATTCAAACTGATATATCCAGCTTTACACTTCCTTTTTGTTTGTCTTTCAATGTTACTCATCTTTTACCAGTCAGTTGAAGCCAGTGTGTTGCTCTCGGCAGAATCAAACAAAAGGATGTAATATGGAAGGAAACACTGTTGAAAAGGGCCATCAAATTATCTTATGACTGATTAATTAATTGTCAAATTATCTTATGACTGATTAATTGTGTTTTTGTTTAGTTTTCTTTGTTTTTCTTGAGATGATGGAAAAGTGAGTTTCCTCACAGGAATTAATAACACTCATCTGTATCCATTTCTGTACATGATCAAAACACCTGAAAAAAAAGAGAATGAATTTTAGCCAAATATAAACAGTCTTGGTCTAATTGTTTTGACAAAAAAAGCCTGAAGAAAGTGGATGGATTAATGGAGGAAATCAGATGCCGAAGCTTATTTCTAACCACGATCTCAACATTGGGGATTGAGTGTATTACTGTGCGGTCACAGACCCACTGTATAATGTTAATGTACACCATCTGCTTACCGGCCGCCTGGAGCTACCATGACGTCTCCGTTATCATAAGCGTTGCAGGTCTCACCGGACCGTCTGTTCCGCATCGGCAACTCGACAGTCGACAGGCTGGTGACTAAAGAGTAGCCTCATTAAAAAGTCATGCATTGAAGTGGGTGCTACACATCCAGGACAGAGCCATGCACCCAGTGAATCCACCCTCAAGCAAAAATCCAGCTAAAAAGGTTGGCCCGGTAAATCACTTTACTTCAAGCAGATGTCTATGTGGCCCATAATCTTGTGTTTGGTTGATAGGAAGCATTTCCAAGTTGCTTGTTTCATCAAAAGGTTAGTCACTGAAAATGTTCAATTATACCAACAGGTGCATCTTCAAATATGACTTTAAATTGCAGACATTTGGCCAATTAAATCAATTTACTGTTGCAAATTACCTTTTTATTATACAAACTGCAGAAACACCACAGTGATACTGACTTTAAAATAAATGTCACTTGCATCTAACACATCTAAAAAAAACAAACAACAAAAGTCAAATATGAAATTACCTGATGCTACTATGAGACATTTTCTCTTTGTATGAAAAGAAGGAAAATCCAAGACACTATAACCATGTTTATTTTACAGTGATGGTAGTGAGTGCCAGTATATATTAGTCTACAAACACTTTCATATTTGTGTTTTTTCCTCTACTTGTCTAGAGCTGAGAAGCACGACAAAGATCCAAACAATTTGGGTGCAAGTACACGGAATGAGAGACAAGCAGCAATTCCACACTGAGGTCACCCTTACCTGGCCTTATCTCTCAGGCCACAGACATCCTCATGCTGCCACCCATGTATGAGCATTGAACCCTATGATGGTCAAAGATAGGAAACCAAATGCAGAAGAGGCAAAGATGAAAATGATTTTGGTGAGTGTTATAGCTGAAAAGACCAACGTTGTAGAATGCTGGACCAGTTTGTTTTTTAAGGTGGCTACATGTAGTATTTGTATTTCAAGTTGACATAAATGATAATTAGATTGTTTAGGATAAATAACTTTGAAGTCATGTCAAAAATGAAAAAATAAATAAATAAATAAATATATATATATATATATATATATATATATATATATATACATACATACATATACATACATATACACACACACACATGCATATATATATATATATATATATATATATATATATATATATATATATATATATATATATATATATATATATATATATATATATATATATATATATATATATATATATATATATATATATATATATATATATATATATATATATATATATATATATATACATACATACATATACATACATATACACACACACATGCATATATATATATATATATATATATATATATATATATATATATATATATATATATATATATATATATGTGTATGTCTAAAATGTTGGCTTGAAATTGTTGCTGTCACAGAATAATTATTTAATGTCACATACATAATGATATTGCATTTAAATGAATCACTATTATACTTTCATGAACAGTAATGAAATAAAAAAAAAATTAAATAAAAAAGCATTCAAAAACTACATGAAAGTCAAGGGGGAAAAATGAAAATAAAAACCAAACTGAAGATTAAATCAGCTTCAATTTAATTACCTTAAGTGTTGATGATTCACGCTGAAGAAGAATGTGTGGCCTTGCACATGCTGGACCTGCAGTAAAAAAAAAAAAAAAAAAAAAAAAAAAAAAAAAAAAAAAAAAATATATATATATATATATATATATATATATATATATATATACTATATATATATATATATATATATATATATATATATATATATATATATTTATTTATTTTTATTTTTTTTTCAAGCATATTCAGTGCTACTATAAATCCACAGTTTCATTTTCTGAAACATCTGCAAATGCATAGAACAAATAAACAATTCATCAATATAAAATTAACAAAATAAACCTGTCATATACACATACATATATATATATATATATATATATATATATATATATATATATATATATATATATATATATATATATATATATATATATATATATATATATATATAATTCTCCACCAACCCAGCTAAGGTCTACTCTCAATGGCAGGGGGGCAAGGTGACAACGGACCCACCTGGGGCTGAGATTGAGCAATACTGGAAGAGCATCTGGGAGAAGGAGGCAACACATAACACCAATGCCCAATGGCTGACAGACTTACAGACAGAGCACAGCCAACTCCCAGAACAAGACCCAGTAGTCATCACACTAGCAGACATCCAAACCAGAGTGTCCAAAATGAAGAGCTGGACAGCACCAGGGCCCGACATGATTCATACCTACTGGCTTAAGAAACTGACAGCACTCCATGAACGCCTAGCAGCACAGATGAACCAGCTGCTGATATCGGGAAACCACCCAGAGTGGCTAACAGTCCTCATAATGAAGGACCCCCAGAAGGGAACAATACCATCTAACTACCGGCCTATAACCTGCCTCAGCACCACATGGCATCATCAGGCATCATAGCGACTAAGATGAGTAGGCACATGGAGCAATACATGAGCAGAGCACAGAAAGGAATAGGCAACAATACCAGGGGAGCCAAACACCAGCTACTGGTTGACAGGGCAATTGCCCGAGATTGCAAGACGAGGAACACCAACCTGTGCACTGCCTGGATTGACTACAAGAAAGCCTATGACTCAATGCCACATACATGGATACTGGAATGCTTAAAACTGTATAACATCAACAGGACACTAAGAGAGTTCATCCAGAACTCAATGAGGCTGTGGAAGACAACTATGGAGGCCAACTCAAAGCCAATTGCACAAGTGAGCATCAGATGCGGCATTTACCAAGGAGATGCTCTGTCCCCCCTGCTGTTCTGCATAGGCCTAAACCCCCTCAGCCAGATCATCTCAAAGAGTGGCTTTGGATACCAGTTCCGAAGTGGAACATCCATCAACCACCTCCTCTACATGGATGACATCAAGCTGTATGCCAAGAATGAGCGTGACATTGATTCCCTAATTCACCTCACCCGGATCTACAGCAAAGACATTGGGATGTCATTCGGACTAGATAAATGTGGGCGGATGATATCTAGAAGAGGAAAGGTGATCACAACCGAAGGGGTTGATCTACCTGAAGGGAATATCACAGATGTGCAGGAAAGTTACAAATACCTAGGGATCCCACAGACAAATGGTAATCATGAGGAGGCAGCTCGGAAGTCAGCCACAGCCAAATACCTACAGAGGGTAAGACAGGTCCTGAAAAGTCAGCTGAATGGCAAAAATAAGATCCAGGCCATTAACACCTATGCCCTGCCAGTAATCAGATACCCAGCTGTGATAATATCCTGGCCACTGGAAGAGATACAAGCCACTGATATCAAGACAAGGAAACTCCTTACCATGCATGGAGGGTTCCACCCCAAGTCCAGTGTACTGAGGCTGTACACTAAGCGAAAGGAAGGGGGCCGAGGACTAGTAAGTGAAAGGCCAAGAAAATGGCCCCCAATGACCAACTGCTAAGTGAATGCCTCAGGCAACAAAAGCCCAGTAAGGTCGAGGAACCAGAGGGGCTATCATGGAAGGACAAACCCTTGCATGGTGTGTACCATCGGCAAATTGAGGAAGTGGCTGATATGGAAAAGACATACCAGTGGCTGGAAAAGGCTGGACTAAAGGACAGCACAGAGGCACTACTCATGGCTGCACAAGAACAAGCCCTGAACACCAGAGCAATAGAGGCCGGGGTCTACCACATCAGACAGGACCCCAGGTGTAGGCTGTGTAGAGAAGCCCCTGAAACAGTCCAGCACATCACAGCAGGGTGTAAGATGCTGGCAGGCAAGGCATACATGGAGAGGCATAACCAGGTAGCGGGCATACTGTACAGGAACATCTGTAAAGAGTATGGACTGGAGGTCCCAGGGTCAAGATGGGAGAACCCCCCAAAGGTGACAGAGAACAAACAGGCCAAGATCCTGTGGGACTTCCAGATCCAGACTGACAAGATGGTGATGGCCAATCAGCCTGACATAGTGGTGGTGGATAAACATGAGAAGACAGTGGTGGTGATAGATGTAGTAGTCCCCAGTGATAGCAACATCAGAAAGAAAGAACATGAGAAGCTTGAGAAATACCAAGGGCTGAAAGAGGAGTTAGAGAAAATGTGGAGTGTGAAGGCAACACTGGTACCAGTAGTGATCGGAGCACTAGGGGCAGTGACCCCCAAGCTGGGAGAATGGCTCCAGCAGATACCAGGAACAACATCAGAGATCTCTGTACAAAAGAGCGCATTGCTAGGAACAGCTAAGATCCTGCGCAGAACCCTCAGGCTCCCAGGCCTCTGGTAGAGGACCCGAGTCTGAAGGAGACACCGCCCACGTGGGGCGAGGGGAACATTTATATATATATATATATATATATATATATATATATATATATATATATATATATATATATATATATATATATATATACATACATGCATACATACATACATGCATACATACATACATACATATTCACATACTGACAGAAAGCCAACACTAAACTAAAAGACCAAAAATTAAAATTAAAACTTTGAAATGTTTAGAATCATCTACACAACATCAGAACTGTTAAAGTCTGAAATCAATACATGGATCATCGAATGACGAATGAACCAAGATAATAACTTTAGACCATAAGCCTCATAATCAAACTCAGTCATGTAGTGCAAACATTGCCGTTCCCAAAGGAGAAAACAGCATTAGTGCTTCTTGTTTGTATAATTTTGCCACTTTCTTTTATTCTAAAAGTAGTTTCTCAGCGGTTCGCTTCTCATGTTGCCATTTATTGACACTTTGGCAAAAAAATAAACAAAACAAAACAAAAAAATAACAATTTTCCCCACCATGGGAGACTGGCAAAGTGACTCACTACTCCCTGTAGTGGTCATGTAAATCCCCAGGAATGTCAGTGTTAATACATAACTTGCCAATCCAACTTCAAGAACTCTTTAGTCTTAGCACTCTAATCCTATTTATACATTAATATTTAAAAGCACAAATACTAAATATAGCCCATATGCACAGAATTTTGAATGAAGGTTTGTAATTTGATGTCAGGGGAGCAATGTGGACGACAAATAGAAGGAATGAACATACCCTTAAATTATTTTTTATTTTTTTTCACTTCCACAGTCCAACAGCAGAGGAGACAAACTGAATCCAAGTGATGATGAGGAAGACAAAACCATGAAAAAGTAAATCCACTGGTGATGAAGATTTGGCTGCTTTTGGTGTGCTCTGTGCTGCCACTGATTGTGACGATGACAATTTGTTGAGTGACTTCAATGCATTACTTTGTAATGTATTACACAAAACACCGTAACTACTATGTTACAAAATTTTTTTGATAAAAAGTACTGTAATGTTTTAGTACTGAAACGTTGCTAGTGAAATATAATTCAGTTTTCAAATCAGCCCAACATTACTTTTTCATAGAGACAGATTTGCTGGCATGTACAATTTTTAGCTCCGTAGTCCTCTGGTAGCTGAAATAGCTGAGACTGTGCTATAGTCATGAGAGCTCAGTCCACACATTAAACCACAGAGGCTAGTGCTCATATGGTGACATTAACAAGTGATAAGCAGCGAATGATACACTTTGGAGGGATGGAGGTATGACTTATTTTCAACTCATTGACACTAAAAAAAGGAATGTGTGTAGTACATTGTGCCCTGGTGATAAACTAATGTCAACTGCCGTGAGTTCAACTACTAACTTCAACAAGCATTTGAAATCAAAACATGCTAACATGAAGCATTGAGCCCAAGATCCAAAGGAAAATGATCTTATGTCAAAAGATGCAAGGAAGGTAGATGCTAGATTGGAACGGACGGACAGGGGGCGGGAAGGGAGCAGTGCTCAGGACGTTCTCCTCAGGACGTTTGACGTGATTTCAAAACTTTGAGATAGTTCAAAGAGGATTGTAACATTGTAAATTGTTAAGTTTAACACTTTTGAAAGATGACAGCACTGTTGAAAGAAGAAGATCTTGCAAAATCTATCCAGACCACTGAGGACGACTCTAGGTCTAAGTTTATTATTTTTTTCAGTAGACCATATGACAAAGGTAAAGATGAATGTAATGTACAAAAACAGTGTGTGCAATGCTCATGGAATCAAAAGGATTTAAGTAATTTATGAGTGTATAAATTATGGTATAATAGGTTCTTAAATATAACTGACTGAAAATGGTCAAACATATTTGACTTGTTAAAAACCTGCTGCAATTTAAGCCTTATTTCACTGTCATTTTATTATTTTAATGTCACTTTGGATCACCATAGCCTTCCTCTCTGTGTAGTTTCAGTGGTTTACAGGAAACTTTGAATAAAAAAAACTGTATTGAATGAGTCAGTACTCCAACCAGGTTCAGACAAAAATAATAAATAAACTGCATTCCATCTTTGTAGTGAAGGAAGCTTTGAGCAAAAAAAACCAGTATTGAATGAGTCAGTACTCGTGGTGCTTAGACTTTGCCAAAACACTCCACATGAAAGAAAAAAAATAAATATAAGCATGCAGGGGCGTCACAGCCATCTAAAATGTGGGGGTGTTCTAGGTTGTGGCACATGAGCAAAATTTTTGGAATGTATCATCAAGAAAATTAACCAATTATCCATTAATATTCATACATTACATTTTTATATTAAAAAAGTACTATATGGCCAAAAATAATAACACAAATGTGTTTTTCCTCAATTAAACATTTATTCCAAGAAGAACAAAACTTTTCACAGAAATACGATAAGAATGAAAACCTGCCCCTCCCTACCCCTGCTCAAAACATCCAAACGTGCTCCTCCTACTGTCAGCTATTTAGTTTAGGGTATACATCACAAAGCAAGACATAGTTTAGTTAACTTAGTTTAACAATGGAAACATTTCTCATTGCTTACTGGTTGCTGACTGTTTGCCAACACCAGAAAGAAGAGCTGTTCACATTTCAACTGAGGTGTGCCTCATTTCCTTATGCTGGTGTACCGCCAGGGCAGGTAAACAGTTTAAACCAAACTGCGGCCCGCCTCCACATTTGGTCCAGCTCCCTGAACAATACCAGAGGGCATTTGATTTTTTTTTTCATATATGTGTATTTGTATTTGATAATAAAGTTGGACTTTTGCAATAAAATGTTCCTTAGTTTTTAACCATTTTCATGATTAACTATTAGTTAGTGACTAGTTTAACACAAGAACTTTGACTGTTCACGTGAGTCATTTAAGTCAGAGATTCTGCTCTGACAACTAAGCTGAACCTGGACCTGTTAAGATGAAGAGGTTTATTTTCAATTGACTTTTTTCTGTGAAGATCCCAGAGAAGGGAAAAGTTATGTGGTAACGACCCTACGATGTTGTTGCTGTTTGTTTGCCGACAGTAACATTTTATCCTGCAATAAGACCAACTCGTTGTCCGTTTCCTGGATCCAGTGGAACGCTACAATATATAAATAACCTCAGGAAAAAGTGGGGGGTATATAATCATCTGGTTGTAGAAGTGGGGGTGTCGTAACACCATCCCCCATGGGTGCGACACCCGTGAAAGCACGCCATGAAGAAATATGTCCAATGAAATCTACCCAGATTCATCTTTTTGACTGCACTGCATCTAAGTGTCATATTTCAGGCGATAGCAAAACAATCCATCGAACGTCCGAACCTTTGTCCTGCCCCCTATCATTTCGGCCTTTCCAATCTAGTCCAAATAAGCAGTTAAAATGCCCATTTCACCAGGTAACTGAACAAGACATGTCCAAACTTGTTGCCTTGTTCATTATTGAAGAAATGTTGACCATCAATACTATTTAATTAGCAGATAATTAGCAAGGTACCATTAGCCGAAGACAATAAACCTCATGTATTTTTTGCTCACCTTAGTAGTCATGTTGAAGCCTAGGTCTTGTGTTAAATCTGATGCTTTCCTGTTTAGTGGCCTGCTTTGTAACCCCTTTTTATAATAAAGAGCACAAATAAAATACCTGTTATGTTCTTAACAGGAGTACTTTATGTAGGCCTACACATTTAGGAACAGAGTTGTGCTTTTTTTCTCCCAACATAAAAACAACAACATGAAAAGTTACTTTCCATAGAGGGTAACTAAGCAAGTAACAGTATAAGGTGGTGAAGAAAGTACACTTACAGTCATCTAATGAGCAGGATTCCCCACTTTCTACCACTGAAGAAGAAAGAAGACTTTTCTCCATTGCCTATGACAAGCTGGCGTCCACCCATTTCCCTTGGAGGCTGCAGCCACAGGGAAAGTGCACAGCCAGTGGGAGACTCCCCTTCCATTCCGATCACATGCCATCCCCACCACCACTTTGGCAAATGGTGCAACTGCCCCTGCACAGGCTCCTGTCCAAGGGAAAGCAAAAGCACCTCAGGCAAAGTATAAAACTGACACACCAGCAGCAGTCCCACAGCAGCATAAGGCTTATGACCTACTGGCTGACTTTCTGGCTCTATAGCCCCAGAAGAAACCTTTAGTGCCGGAAGAATCGCATGATGGAAATCCCAAGGCCGGCGATAGAGAGGGAAAAAGATTTACCCAGTTACTGTTTCACTGCAAGGAGAGTTGGGTTTTGCATCAGAGAAGGATTGAAAATGTGACCCAAGAGGACTCCTCCATCTGTGCACGAGATCAGAAATCTGTGCTGGACCTTCAAACATTTGGCTACGCAAGCCATCTCATTTCTGCTTCCGTCATCTGCAAAGCACCAAGGGCCAACAATGAGTCGCCTCAGAGGTTTAATAAATCTGCTATGTGTTCTTCCCCTTATATGCGTTTCCCTCTATTATGATTATCACTGATATAACACTATGCCAGTTTGGAGTTTTATGCCTCCTTGAGAGAACAAATACAAAGATTTACACAAACATCCCCTGCCTGAGAATATATTATTGATATTGATGACACTGCTCTACTCAGCTAATTAAAGTCAGGAGAGAGGCTGCAGCACCTGTCCCAAGCACAAACACTGGGTCTGAGAACCTGCTGAGTGGAAACTGTACACGTTTTTTTTAAAAAATGTTTTACCCTTTTCTCTCAACTATTGTCAAGACACAATGTGTTTTTTTCTGAATATTTGATTCTAATTGGTCAATGAGAGCATTCTAAGGTATATTGTTTCCAACACAGTGGTGTATTGCTGTCCTGCACAGACGGCCATGTTGAGGTTTATTTTGCTACAGTGACTCTACATAATCCCTTAATTATTACAATGCTTTGTCAAATCCTCAATTTTTATTGGTGAATGACAGCATTCTTCCATTTGTTATTTCTCGATAACAGTATTTTGCGCCCTTTTCAGTTCCAGTGGTTGAATCTAGCATATTATTTTGAATGTCTTTTTCACTAAAGATGCATCATTCTATTCTTTAGACTTGTCAGGGTCTTCAAAGCGAGACCAGAGGCTCTTCTGTTTGAATGGAACCCTATGGGATTAGTGGCTCAGATCCTTATATAAAAAATTATATTCTCAGTAATGTTGGATTCATAATAGTCAGACAACACCTGTGATGTTGGTTAACATCCCACTCCTACAAAACCCACTTAATAAGGTTTCACAATGATAAAATGATAGTTTTGTGAGACAAGTGACTGTTTTAGGCGTTTTGACAAATTAAGTCGATGTACGTCAGCTCTACAGTCTGTCATGTAGCTGAACCATAGACCAAACACACGCTCTGCTGTAGCACAAGATATTTAGTGAAATATCAAAACTGATACAATTGGTTTTCAGTGATACACACGTTATGGCTAATTAGCAGAAGATGAACCGTTATATTTTCGTTAACAGCCAAACAAGCCAGACTGGAATCTTGTATAGTATACACAACAGTTGTTGTTAAATCAGTATGGGCTTTGAGTCAGTATATGTCAAATTATTTATATCTCTGTAACAAGTACAATTCAAGATCTCTGCATCACCATGTCAGAGTGTATTGTACAGTAATGACTGACTTGTTTTATGTTTTCAAGGAAGTTCTTGTTTATGCACTCATTTAGTAAAGCTAAAAGGTGTCATTCCGCTGAAAACCACTTTTCCACGATACTTTTGGAATCTGATGGCTCACCCCGAATTACCAACACATGCTGCCTTTGAAAGTCATTTGTCACCTCCGCTGGCTGCATACAGCATTCATAGAAAACAACAAAAGGAATAAGGGACCCAGAAAAAGCTGGTCCATTTGACATCAGATGGACTTTAGCGTCAGCCACGTGGGGTTAAGCTCGTCCCCCATTATAGCGAATCTGAAATAGCATTAGCATCTACAAGAGAAGACGGCGCCACAGTAGCTGCTGCACAAGCTCAAACTGGTTCATGTGCTCTCTGTGAAAATAAAGCCTGTTTTTTTTTTTCCCTGGACGTTTTCTGAACAAGCAACAGTACAAAACCTAGCTCGATGCTACTCTGGAAAAGATAAACACATACAGAGAGTGAGAGAGGAGTGTTCCTTTATGTATTCTGAGCCATTCAGAGACGTCTCATCACCGCGTCATGGACATGTATGAGGAAGTACCAGTAAACTCTGTTGTTCGACCTCAAGTCAAAACAGCTTGAAACAAAGCAATCCTGATGTTTTTTTTTTTAAATAGAACCAACACACAATGTATTCAGTAACAATGGAGAACACAGCAATATTAATGAAATAACCATGGAATGAGACCTTTAAGTAGTTTTTCCATTGGTTCACTTGAGGCCTATTTCTTGATTGCATTGGTTGTACTGATAGCTTAAGAGCCAAATCAAACAACCTTATCAATCAGGGCCAGTGCTTTGCACCACTGGTAATCCCTAATAAGTCCACCCACTCACCCACATACTCACAACTGTGTGTAGGTGACTTTGCATCTCTGTGGCGGTGAAGTACTCAGATGACTCAGTGGGAAAAGGTTTTTGGAATTATGGCGTTATTGTGCAGTGGCAAAGTGAATTACAATAATCTCTCCTTATTCACCGTTGCTTAAGAGCAGAAAAGTGGACACAGAAATTACTTCAGTCAACAAAGTCTCAACTTTACTATTATATGTAAAAGGCAGCACCGGACTCTGCCGCACGTGGTAATACTTTATATGAAGGGTTCAGTATTTAACTTATGCATGACTCATAATGATTTAATGTATAACTTTACACAAGATGAATAATGAATTCTGTTGCTGACTTTGAAGTAATGCGATGTGAACACTGCACATGATGTAGAATCAGCAAGATTCATTTCAGAACAATTCATGAAGCTTATCTGTCCGAAGAAGAAGTGCTATAATATTTGTTTTAATATTATAAGACCATATGAAACATTTACATTTCACTACATTGCTCCATTGTCTGAAAAAAGTACCACAGACATGGGGCTGCACATGAAAACCCATCTGTAATGATTTTGGTCTAATTTGAGAAAAAAAATGACAAAAATTCACTGTTTCTGAAATATATGATATAGATTCTATGTTGCCTTCAATTTCAGAATGGGAACTTGTAGACGAGGCTTCCAATTGTGGTGGTTGCTGGTCTTTCAAAGAGTGGAAGCTCATTTGTCAATTTATATAAAGTCCACCTCCATTGCTTTTCAAGAAAATGGTAAGTAACCCTATCATATCAAATAGGCTTCTTTTCCAATGACTTGACCAGTGTTCTGTCAATGGCCAGCAGAACTAGGCTGCTTAAACGATCATACACTTGAACAAGGAAATATTGAAATTATGCTAAACTGAAATGAGGAAATACTATGACTGTTTCATTTACAGGCTGAGAACTGAACAAGTCATTTTCAACAAATGGGTTACAGTTTGTCTTTTGACTTTGCTTGCAAAATCTGCAATGCAACTGAGCTGAGCTGTCAAGAGACGGTGTATAATTCAAAATACCTGTCAATCAAAACAGAATTGAGCCTTGTGACTGATCCTCCAATCATCCTAAGAAGCTCAGCATCCAGGCCAGCCAACACCCACCCACAGCTCCATTCTCCCCCAGAGATCGTATTTATGCATTGACTGTTGAGTTTCGAGGCAATGAAATCCCATGGAAGAAGAAGAAAACTGTACTATGTTATGTATGAGAAATTAACATTGACTCAATCGAGTCGCTAATTCTGAACAAACTAGTCTTTGAAATGAACATGTTCTAACACATTTGTAGGCAATGGAATATTAACACACTTTTACATATTTGATAATTTAATTTTTGACATTTTAGGGGAAGCTCAGCTTTCCTTGTAGTCTGAGAGAAATCACCTCTGGCTTCCAAGTGCAAAGAGCTGCTTAAAGTCATTTTATTTACAATTTAGGCCTAGAGCTAAGACTGGAGCTCAGTAAAGACATTGCATAAGGGAGATCATAAGATGAAAAATGCTCAGAAGAGGAACTTCCATTAAAGTAAAAATAAGAAAGAGATAGATGGCATCCTCCAAACTCTGAATAACGATGAGCTAATTAAACAGTTCTGATTACTTTATGTAGGAATAATGTTTTTGGTTGATGACCAGAAATTACTGTAGTGAAACATTTATCTTCAGTCTACATCAATACATTGAGTACTAAAATGACCAACATGGTCATTTTTTGAATGACTGTCAACATATATTGGCTAATTATACAAGTAGGCTTGTCCTTTCAAACATTTTGTAAATATGGCATGCAATATATTCAACAAACAACAAACTCACAACAGAAAATACATTTCAGAATTACCTGCAATCATGTGTCAGCTTTCATCACATTTTTTAAGAGTACGAATCACACCATGCTTCTACAATGAAACAAGTAAAAAAAGACTTCTCCTGTTTTCTCTAACAATTTTCCTAACATGCTCATAACTTAGGACTCCCTAACATGGGAGTAAGATGTTTGTGAATAAATTAAGCCTTTCTAATAATTTTGACCGCTCCACATTGGCCATGAAGAAATAGCAATAAAACTAAGAGGTGGGTGGAAATACTGCTGGCATAGCTTCTGAACTGATGTATGCCATATCAATTTATGTATGAACTGTGTGAATTCACAATCGTATATAGCGTCTTGATAGTGAGGCACCGAGATTTCATGATGCATGTTGCATTAATTCATGCATTCAATCATAGTCAGTTCGGCATTAGTTAAAATCTAATAAATATACTTATTCTAACTTATTACCCAGTGCTTCTTCCATACATTATATTTGAGTCATGTCTTGTGATACCCTTTGGTTTTTAAATTATTCATGACCATGAATTCCTCTCTAATGAAGACATATTTTTATATGGGAAAATCTATGTAAATAATAAAAAGATACTGTTCAGTTGTACTCTGAAATCCCTTCCATTTCTTAACATGGATGTAGCTTTAGCCGAAGGCAGTGTTGTTCTGCTCAATAAATGTGCATATGTGATACATACTGTTGGCAGAGCTTTAGCAGTGTGCAGTCAGTGCTGATATGATAGAATCCACTCTGATAGCATGGCCATGTTGATTCAATAACACTTTGCTAATTCCCAAGGGGGTGGGGCACCACTGAAAAATACTATGCAGCGTTAACGAACATAGCTCTACTTAGCAACGACCTCAGCAATGTGTCATAAACAGACAAAATGACGTGCATGCGTTATGAGCAGAGGGTTGACCTTCGCCCTCTTTGCTGTGTGTGCTGCAGTTCTAGGTACAGATGGTGTGCGAATCAATGCCAGGTCCAGTGCCAGTGTGCCAAGGTGGGCATGAACCAAGCAGCTGCCCCTCAGGAGAAAGCCAGACCTTGTACTGTTCAGCAGACAGTTACCATTAACAGAGCCAATGGTAAGTTTATAGCTTGGCATCTTTATTGAATGTATGCGTGTGTGTGTGTGTGTGTGTGTGTGTGTGTTGGGAGTTGAGTGTGTAGAGGAGTGGGTGTTATGTTTCACGGTGGGCCACATGAAGAATTCATCATGATCGTCACTGCTTGAGCGCATTTAGTTTGCAACGCTCGCTAAGCTGAAGGCTACAGTATGTCCTCCTACCCTTTATGCTCCAAAGGTCCCGTGTGTGGCATTTTTAAACATCAGTACATCAATGTCAAATTAATTGTGACATTTTGTTTTGTTTACAACATGTAAATTAGATGCCAGGAAGACTGGGGGTCTCCATGTATGTGACAGTTATTAATCTATACTATTGTTTTTAATCAAGCTCAGCCCTGAACACTGACAGATGATGACACACTTTGTTGCGGCTATAAACTATAAATTGACATTTTAACAGCCAGACAAGGAAACTGGTCAGTTTTAAAAAGGACTCTTCCTGAAATGTGTTGAAAAGGTTATGTTACTCAGTACCATCTTTTAAACTGTGTCTGCTGTGAGTTTGTGCAAATATTTGTCTCTGAACTAAGTCTTTCAGCAGATTCTGACAATATCATTTATAAATATGTTATTGCCAAAACTAGGAGGGAAAGTGAATGTCACACATATAACATCCTGATTCAAGTAGATACGCTGCTGCTTTGCAGGATTAGGATTTTTTTGTTTGTGTTTTTGCAAGAAGTCTAAATTTTGAGGTTGGGCTTTTATTTTTTATTTATTTATTTATTTATAGTTTCCCAGTATTCAACTCATTTACTTGTGCTAAAATCAGCTGCAATTACTCACTCATTGCCAGAAGAGAATTTCACAAGTATTCATTATTTGAGGCGATAGGACCACAGTTAAAAATTACATTATAAAGAATAATAAACACCTTATTAACTGTTTGATATCACCCTTTCAAAGATGTACCTCTGGATTTATTTTTTTTTTTTTTGGGGGGGGGGGGGGGGGTCTGTATTTAATTATAAAACCAATGAACCTACTATGAGGAAAATTGTTTTCAGAGTGACACTAATGCACGTGATAACTAAGGTTATTATTGTTAACGTAAACAAAAACTATGATTAAAAAACAAAGAAACAATGATCTACAGAAACCGTATTGTGTGCTCACAAAATTAAGTAATTTGTATGAAATTAATTTCCTTCATTTTTGTCTTTGTCTACGTCAGACTGATATGAAATCAATTTATTTCACTCAAGTCATTTTAGCTGGTGGCACTCTATGGCCCTTTGTAACTCCTTCACTTCTCATTACTTGTTGTTCAGAGTCAACTTCTCATTCCCACTATCATGGAGATTAAAGCCGAGAGAAAATAGCAGTCTAGTATGGGATTTATGTGAATATGATGGTGAGGAAAATAGAGGATATTAAAAAAAAACTAAAACAAAGCAATAAAAATAATGAACTGAATTAGCGAAAAAAAGTCAAAACTAAAAACTTAACTATGTTACAGGGTTCCTACAGCTCAGGGCAAGTTAAATTCAAGACTTTTTAAATGCCGTTTGAATTTAAATTTAAGAAGAAACGACAATGAACCAAAATTGAAAAGAAAAAAAACCACCACATTAATTACCCGGGGGCAATTTTACCAACTGTTTATTTTAAATACAACATGAATTGTTGGTCCAGTTGCTGCTACATTCATGAACCATTTGCATCAAGAAGCATAACTGACATTTTTAACATATAACACACACACACACACACACACACACACACACACACACACACACACTTTCAAAAAACTAAGTATAGTTAAAGGAATACTACAGCCACAGAATGATGTGCCCTCATTTTCTACTCACCCTAAATTATTTTTGTTATATAGACAGCATGAATGTTACCAAATATTTTATTTCAAACTAACATAAATCTTACTAATTGTGTCCAAACCTTTAAGACTTTTGAAAATTTGATTTAAGACATTTTAATTACAATTAAGGCTTTATTTTTAGAACAATGAATTCAATGCCTTCTATGACTTTTCAAGGGTCTGCGGGAACCCTCATGTTAAAAGAAAAAAAAATAATCCAAAACTATTATAACCGTCGGCATAATACTTACTTCTATGGTTAATGTTCACATACTTTTACTGAACTTCACAAGTGAACCAGCCCTGGATCACAGTACCCCCCCCCCCCCCCTCCCCACAGGCTTGTACTGGAGGCTCTCTCACCCTGATGCTCCCATTACTTACACATATTATCACCTATTATTAGAACACAATCCAATCCCTATGCTTTCTATTAAACTGATGGTTGTCAAAGAAATCAGAAGCTACTCCCCTGCATCAGAATAGTTATATTCATTCTAGTTTAGTTTTTACTTTCATCTTCTCCAATTCAGTTAGTTTTAATACATTTTTAGAGCAAGTGTGCTAATTACTAGTCCTATTTTTTTTTTATTTTTTTTTTTTATGAATGCCGTTTTAGTGTTAAGATTAGTTTAACCTTTTTTTCTTTTATCTTCCTTTCCATCCTATTCAAAGAAACTAGAAAAGTGGGCGGGTCTGGGACAGGGGTCTGTAACCCTGGTCCTAGAGAGCCACTATCCTGCATATATTCGTCTTCCAACACACCTGATTCAAAAGATCAGCCCATCATCAAGCTCTGCAAAAGACTGATAACTGTAAGGTGTGGTGGAAGAAGGAAACCTGTAAAACATACACGATAGTAGCTGTTTAGGACCATGGTTAGAGATCCCTGCTCTGGGTCATCTTTCTGTTATTGCAGATCTGTGCAGCTCAAACACTTTGACATCCTATTGATGTTTCATCGACAACGGCAGTCTCTGCAATTATTAGACCATTTTTTGTTTTCTTCAATGTCTTGTTCATTTTAATACCTGGTGCAACTAAAGGTACATTTGCTTGGACAAATATAATTATAACAAATATAGCTCATAACAGTTTCATTTCAGAGCCGATAGCCATAATAACCAAAATCACTTAAATTCTTCAATCAATAGCTATGGCATTGTACTGACAAAAACGGTGCTTTTATTCATTCAATGTTTTCTGTTTTAGTCACATGATACACACAGGAGTTAGTATTTGATTACATAACCATTGTTTTTGATTACTTTTGATAGTCTAATGTTTTTTTTCAGCATGTACAGGAAAGTGAACAGGGCTAGGGTTCAATAAAAATGGTAATTGGACTGCACTTATAGCACTTTTCCACCTTTAAGGTGCTCTAAGCATTTTACATAGGTCTAATATTCACCCACACACACACACACACACACTCACACAAGTAGGCGGCTGCTGCCATGCAAGGTGCTGCCAGACCTCGTGGGGAGGTTCAGTGTCTTGCCAAAGGACACTTAGTTTTTTGGCCAGCCAGAGCCAAGATTCAAATCACTAACCCTTTAGTCATAGGATGACCCGCTCTACTAACTGAGCCACAGCTGTCCAAAAGTTAGACCTGCCCCCAAAAAAACAAAACAAAACAAAAAAAAAACAGTAATCCATCACAAAATCAAGATAAGTTGTTCGACCCTATGATTGTTCTATATAAAAAATGGCTAACATACTGAATATGGCCCACCCTGTAGAGTAAGTTAACCAGCATCCAGCATACCCCCCCCCCCCCCCCCCCCCCCGGTGAGGTGGGATGGATTATCTCAGCAAAGCACAAGTGCTCACTATCACACATTTAGACAGATTTGTGAACAATGTTTGAGAGAAATGGTAATATTGTGTATCTGGAATGAATTTTAGATCTTTAAGTCCATCTCGTGAAAAATGGGAGCAAAAACAAAAGTTTGCGTTTATATTTTTGTTGAGTGTATATCCATTCCAAATTCATCATTTCCATTTGGGGTCATTGATACATATACAATTTTAAATAGGAATTTTCAAACTTGTCACAAACATCTTTATTCAAAGTTCAAGTCTTTCATTAAAGGAATCATTCCATTGTTATTTTATTGATATTCCTGTGTTCTCCATTGTTATTGAATGCATTGCATGTTGGTTCTATTTAAAAAAAAAAACACATCTGGATTGCTTTGTTTCCAGCTGTTTTTGGAGGGTAGAAAAATGACTTGAGGTCAAACAACAGAGTTTACTGGTATTTACACATACATGTGCAAGTACCATGATGCGGTGATGAGGCGTCTCTGATTGACTCAGAATGCATGAAGGAATACTCCCCCCTCCCCTCTTGCTCTGTGTGTGTTTACCACCCCAGAGTAGCATCTAGCTAGGTTTCGTGCCGTCGCTTGTTTTGAAATGTGCAGGGGGGGAAAAAAATGACACTTCATTTCCACAGAGAACACATGAACCAGTTTGCTCCGCCATTTTTTTCCCAGATTATGCAGCAGCTACTATGGCACCGTCTTCTCTTGTAGATGCTAATGCTAATGCTACTTCAGATTCGCTGCAATGGGGCATGGGCTTAACCCCACATGGGTAACGCCAATGTCTCTGTGACGTGTAGTGGACAAGCTTTTTCTGAGTCGCTCATTTCTGAGTCTGCGTTGTTTTCTATGAATGGAAAACACAGCTAGTGGAGGTGACACACCACTTTCAAATGCAGAATGTGTCTGTAACTCGGGGTGACCCATCAGATTCCAAAAGGAGCGTGGAAAACAACGTAAAAATCATGAACTCAAAAAGGTAACCTTGAAAAAACAACAATGACTGATGTAACAATGCAAATCAAACCTTTAAACTTACAATCTAATAATAATAACAAGCCTTGTCACAATTATGATTAAATTATGGTTCATTAAATACATCTAAAAAATTTAATTAGATTAGTGGGCTTTGTTAAAATTACATCTGTTGCACACATTCTGGCTTGTGACCAATCGATCACTGCTGCAACTTCTTCAGTCTCTTTGCTGCAGTTGGATTACCCTCTATTTACAAACAGCTTTTCATTTTTATAAAAAAAAAAGTAACTAGTCAGAATTTGGTTGAGTGTAATTTTGGGGAAATTTAGGGCAACAGCTTAGATTTTCAGACCTGATGACCCTAATGTTGCCTTAAATGATGGTTCAGGTTGTTGAAGTATTTTGTCCATAATATTGGTCTAGTCCACCTCAAAATGGTATCCACGCTGACCTCAATCTACTGCAGGTCATACACACACACAGATATACAGTATATATACACACATATACACATAATATATATGTATATATGATTATAGACAGGAATCGTGTGCACAAATGGAGTTAGATACCATTGTTTTATATTCTGTTTTTCTTTTCCACATAAGTAGACACAAATTGGTTAGGAAAAATCTCCTAAAATAATGTTTATGTGTGGATGACAGGCCCCATAAGATCATTTTTACAAAAATATCTGCATTAGAGTGGATGTAGAGCATGTCATAGCTGTTTCAAAGCATCAGTCCAAAGAGTACTCTGCTGACTTTGTCAATTAGTAACAATAAATGCAGACTCTGAAAGTGAAAACATTTAATTTGTTTTCAGTGGAAGAAAACCCTGTCTTTGAAGCGTCTGTTTTGGTGAGAGATTATGGAATTTCAGTCAAACTTGCATTTTTGTCTGCTATTAAATTAAATTAACTTTGTTGAAAGCAGACTGACAAGAAGAATGCTTTTTTCTCCTCCTTAAAAAAAAAAAAAGAAAAAAAGTCTGTTTTGTAATGACTTTGTTGCCATCAGCTGACACTCCCCAGGGTTGCTAGGAAACAGGTTTGACTCAAACGACCAAAACAGCCCTTTCAGGGTCCGTTTATCAGAAAGATAGCACCACATTAAAAAAAACAAACTCTTCACCAACCAGTCATGTAACTGTTCTGACTGGTTCTCAGTCATACCTAAAACAAAGTCAGATGTGGGTAATGTTTTGGGCAAGATGCCCCCCAAAAAAATCTTTAAATGTAGTTCTTTAAAAAAGCTTTTGTAGCAGCAAGACAAACAAAAAAATATTGTCACTAATCTGCATATGTTATTGCAGTGACTTTTTTGGCTGTTGCAAATAGTGAGACTCAACAGTGAAGCTCCTGTGTGAGTACGGTTGAAACATTTAAATATCCTGTATCACTGCCACCAATTTGTTTGTAAACCATCCAATCATCCAGATTATATTTAGTTTTATTTAACAAAATTACTGACATGAACACAGTCTTTTTTTCTTCTGCTGAGGTGTTTTATAACATGTGTGCAATGTAGTTATATAAATAAAATGACACGTACTTTTTCATAGAACAAATAGTAAAAAGTAATTTAGCATGTGTCAGATTTATCTTGAATACATTCGAAAAAAATGAAAGGATTCGAGAGTGGAAAGGTGTAATCATAAAAATAAGTAATGGAGTATGTTATTGTTTCTTGTAAAACAAAGGGTCTCAAACTCATTTTCCTCAGGGGCCACATTCTCTAACAGTTTTCAGAATACAGAGGGATCCAAATGCAGACTGACAGTGGTAGAATTAAAGACTAGTGGTGAGCACAACCGGTGAAATGTAGCACGTTGGTGGCTGTGAGGCGATCAGCTGGACTGTGTCGATGATAGCAACTAGGGAACAAGACAGAAGAAACCACACGCAAGCCAGTGGAGACTTTGTAGAACAAAGCATGAACATTTCTAGATAAATAAACTGCTTTCATACTGTAGCGTAGAAGTCTCTCCTATAAAATATATTTTGGGTGCCAGACCGAAAAGGTTGACATGTACCTTTAACAATCAATTTACATTCATTAATTTAGAGAGAGGAAACAAAAATTAAGCCAGCTGCTCACTTCCAGGCTACAAATATTATCACACCACATAATTAAATTAAGGATTCAGTTGGTTCTTTTTGGATAACTCAAGTATAACAAAAAACATTCCACTATAACACTAAATTAACAAGTATCCAATCAGAAATGCAGTACATTCAACATTAAATAAAGGTTAAAGGTGAAACAGAGTGATGGGGTCCAAGAGCCAGGGTGAGGTTGGTATTGAGGGATATTTGGGGGGTATGAGAGAGTCCATGAACGTCTTCAGGTCAGGGAGAAGAAGCCAGGAGAGTTTGGGGGAAAAAATATCACTTAACTTAGAGGGGGGAAGATGAAGGTGTTGGGTGATCGAGTTGAGACGACAGCGGCTGAGTCCACGCAAGAACTGTTCCCGCCCACTCCAGGGATTCCAAGCTTTTTTCTCTCCAGGTCCTGAGTCCACTCCAGTCCACTTTAGATTCCTCTTCCCAGTTTCTATTCAGTTTTCAGTCTTCTCCCCCCCCCCTCTCACTCCTCCTGCCTTGTTTTCTGACCTCCTTCCTGTCTCTGCTTTGCTTGCTCCTCCTCACTGCTCTCAGGTGAGCATCCTTTATAGTTTCCCTTCCCAGTGATGTCACTGATCAACGCACCTGCTACAATACCATCACTGCAACATGCTGAATAAATACAATTTATTAATTTCTGCAAATTGTCTTTCAGTTGTCTATTTTATAAAAGTGTGCACGGCCTGACACCACCTTGTTTAAAAGAATATTTTACATATCATCAGACAAGGATTACTTGAGCTATAGTTAATAAAGTTGTGGAGGTTTCTTTTAGAAAAACCTCTTTTAGCAATAATGCACTATCCATTAAAGACACAATACTAGTGCACATCAGGGAATATCCCAAAGTAGCTCAGAGCTCATCAAGCATGTACGCACTTCGAATTTAGTCACACACACACACACACACACACACACACACACACACACACACACACACACACACACTAACACATACTTATTCTAGGCATTTTTGTTTGTTTATTTTTTCTGTCTCTTTCTACTAACATGACAATTATTATTGCTTCTGTATTAATTCTTCATTCTTCAATTTTTACCATTGGTTTTATTAATGATTTTACTAATGGTATATCTGTGCTTTTATTTTCTCACTTTGTAAGCTTTTAGCCTGCCTATTTGGACACCAGATGGAAATTAGCCACTGTGTTATAATCTGGTACATTTACATATATGTATGTATGTGCAATGTCCTGAAAGAATTCATTATAAATAAATAAATAAATGTGAATTTAGTTTGGTTTCTCAAACTACTGTACAAAAAGTCCTCTTTTGTTTTTGTTTATTTTTACTTTAACAGATCTTATGCACACGGTAGAGAAGAAGCGTTTAGTTCAGAATATTTTTCATCAGATACAGTTGCTACGTGAACAGGCCGTTAAATGTTTGATCATCCCCATAGGCTTTATTGTGATTCAGTGGGGACTGTACAGTGTCACGTAAGCAGAAAGGTTTGGTAGGGTATTTGCTCTTCTCCAGATAGAAACAGAACATTCCCATTCTTCTCTGTTTCCCACTTCCTTTTCACTCTGCCCTTTCCGTCTTCTACCTATTTAAATTTCGGTGTTCTTTCTTTTCTTTTTTCCCCCCCCTCTATGTGTGGTGGTGACAATGACAGCAAGGCTTACTGCACTCTGAGGTTTGCCCCTTTGGCCCCAGATCTTCCAATCCAGCAGCATAATTACTGAAGCTGCGATGCACATTCCCCCTGGGTGGAAGTGGCAATATGGGGGTCTCAAGGTGTCAGCTGAGAAATGAGATGCAAGGAGGCAAGCTTGAAAAAAAAAAAAAAAAAAAAAAAAGACCAAAAGGGAGAGACTGTAAAATGTGTGACGGTGACAGAGAGAGAGAGAGAGAGAGAGAGAGAGACATTATAAAAGTTTTATTTTTGGCACCAAAGCAGCTGATGCAGAGACGCGAGTAAATGTTTATTGAGAGTGTGAAAAAGTTATGGGAACTATTTCAGAGTGTCACATTTTAAAATCCCCATCTTTGTTTCATCCCCTCTCACAGGGAAGCACGTATCATTCTGTTCCAGCTCTGGTCCTGACCACAACCTAAATATTCTGTTATTAAAGTTTAACAGGAAAGAGCAAATAATAATAATAATAAAAAAAGAATGTTTTTAAGGACAGCATTATAGATGAACTGTGTGTCATGAATGAATGAATGAATGACCCCTTCAAGACAACTATTTTTGTAGTGACAAAAAGGCTTTTCCTACTAAATGTATTATTTGTTGTACTATTATCCTCTGTACTTTGACTTTTTTTTGTGAGAAAATTTTTAGTGAAGGTGATTTTGTAGGAGGTGCTATAGAGTAAAATCACAATTTCTATTGATAAACTGATGTAGGACTGGGAGATAGCCGTAGCTAAATAGCTGATTGTATGTCTGATCTAATGCAATTTTACTGATGGTGTATTTGGTGAATCTTTAGGGGACGCTATAGTGCAAAATTTCATATGACAAACTCATGAGATGAGACAAATTTCAGCCAAATTGGTGTTCGTATGTCGGAACTACAGCCATTTTAATAAAAGTACATTTCTAGGGGGTGCTATAGTATAGTTAGGTGATGGCCTAACTAGTTTGAGACCCTTGTCTTAGATAGAGAGAAAATGTTTCAACTTAAGCAATGCGGAGTGCTTTATTTTTCCTGTTTTCACTTATCCACCATAAGAATTGTTTAGCATTGATTTAAACCACTCCTGTCTCAGTAATCAAATCCAAGATATTAGATATTGCATCTGAGCGAGAGCAATTAAGTGAAGCTCCTATTATTGTGTCGGGGAGTTGGCATACCTCAGCTGGCAGTTGGGTACCACACTATTGAAACACACAAACAAATATACACATACACATACAAAAAAAAGAAGAAAAAAAAAAAGCAACAACAAATTGACAATTAAAAATGTTCCATTCTTGGCAGTCGGGGAAAAAGAAGCAAGTGGCCAAATCGTTTGGTTGAGCCGCCTGATCGATGGGCTGTTGCAAATGTAGAATTGTCAAAAACAAAGCACGTTGGGAAAGAAGCGAGAGGACGGGAGGTTGGCGAGAATGAGGCGTGTGTGTTTGCGCTCGTGTGCCCTTCAGCTTGTGTAAGTGTGTGTGAATGGCAGAGACACAGGCCAAAGTTTTCCCTCTTGCATTCTTCTCTCTTTCCCTGGCTAACAAGCCTGTCTGCAAGCTGTTGCTAGGCTACACAGGTCTGTTGTTATTCTCTGGCAGGTGGCCTTTTCCCCCTTCAAGTGTGTAAATGAGTGCCTAGGTCCATGTGAAGTGTCAGCGTGTGATTGATCGAACTACAGACCAGCAGGGAGGAGATTACAAAGGCACAGATCAAGAAATATGATGAGAACTTGGCCCTAACATCCATAAATGACATCAGTCCTTTGTTTACTCTTTAGATTCTAAGTGTTTTGTGTCTTGTGCCTGCTTTCCATACTGTATGTTTTGTTGGCATGTGCAGTTGTTGGGTTGGTTTAATTGACTTGTTGATGCAGCAGGGGATACATGTGGATCACAGGTTGGAAACTACAAAAAGCAGAATTTCAAAACAGTAAAAGGTCATTATTTGGAGGAAAGATAGAAAACTATTGTTGACCATGTTTGTTCCTGCACGTTAGATTTTAGACTTTTTAAGACCAATTTAATACTACTTAGAACAGAATTAAATCCCCATTTCATGGACTCAAATTGCCCCTTGACACTGTTAATGACAGGTCACTGTGCCAATTTTATTGGCTAAAATAATTGTAATATGTGCTAATGATAATTGCTCATACTAATGCGAGGCAGTGCTGTGTAAAATGGTTAGATAGGTAAAATACAGCAACCAGATTTCTCTACAGACAAAATAAAGCAAGTTTATCGTAAACCTTTCACAGTGTTTAGGCTGGAATGTTTTCTTAATGGTTTTATTTATTATTATTATTATTATTATTATTATTATTATTATTATTATTATTATTATTATTATTATTATTATTATTATTATTATTATTATTATTATTATTATTATTATTATTATATTGCATATGCAGACGCTTTTATCCAAAGTGACTTACAATAGAGGACATAATATATAGCCTGCAGTACTAGCAGTTATAAGGTCGACATGAAATATACAGAACAATAAGTGCAAATGCTATCTGGGGTTAGTAAGGTTTTCGTTTAGTTTTTTGGTTCCCCCCAGGTTCAGGTTTAGATGGTGTTCCTTCATCCATGTTGACAGGTTGGTGAGGCAGGCTTAGATTTGTGCAGCAACTGTGGTGTCATCTGGCTTGAATAATAGGTACATCTGCGTGTCATCAGCATAGCAATGATAGGAGAACCCACGTCTTTTAATGAGAAGACCTAGGGAGGTGATGTACACCGCGAAGAGAAGGGGCCCCAGCACTGATCCTTGGGGTATGCCTGTGGTGAGGGTGTGAGTTGAGGATAGTAATCGTTGCCATGACACATTGAAAGAGCAACCAGAGAGGTAGGAATTGAACCATGAGTAGACAGCTCCAGTGATTTCCATGGTTTTGAGCATCCTGAGAAGTATCTTGTGATTGACTGTGTTGAAGACAGCTGATAGATCTAGTAGGATGAGGACAGAGGATAGTCCTCCTGTTCTTGCTGTCCTCAGAGCTTCGGTTACTGACAGTTTCAGTTGAGTGGCCACTTCTGAAACCGGAATGTTTTGGGTCCAGTTGTCCATTCTGGTGTAGGAAGATGGTGACCTGGTTTGTAACTGCCCTTTCCAGTGTTTTTGATAGGAAGGGAAGCAGTGACACAGGTCAGTATTTTCCTACCTGTGTGGGGTCGAGTGTAGGCTTCTTCAGTAGAGGTGTTACCCTTGCTTGTTTGAAGGCAATGGGGATGGTTCCAGCGGACAGTGAGGAGTTCATTATACAAGTTATAGCTGGGACGACTCTTGGCACAATGTCTTGAAGGAGGTTTGTTGGCAGTGAGTCCAGGGGGCAAGTAGTGGGACGGCTCTCACTGATGACTTTGGTGACATCAGCTTCGGATAGAAGAGTAAATTCAGTGTTGTAGCAGAACGAGTGGTTTCTTGGGTTGAGTTTCCGGTGGAGGGAGGGTTGCTGAGTTCCTTGCTGATGTTTGCTACCTTTTCAGCGAAGAATGTGACAAAGTCGTCTGGGTGGAGATCTGTGATAATGGTTAAAAAAACAAACACCACATATTCAGTACACAAGGGATTTATTTCTTGAATATATCTGTAGTATACCTGGTTCTGCAGTTAAACATTGCTTACACGAATGAAAAAAAAGTGTAAAAGTCCCTAAATGATGTGAACT
This sequence comes from Siphamia tubifer, assembly GCA_020466265.1. Taxonomy (NCBI): domain Eukaryota; kingdom Metazoa; phylum Chordata; class Actinopteri; order Kurtiformes; family Apogonidae; genus Siphamia; species Siphamia tubifer. The sequence continues at coordinate 25,934,008 of CM035793.1, forward strand.
GGTTGTTCTGGTTGTATGAGCTATTATGCTGAATAGTCTCTGAGAATAATGTATATATTGGTTTTGAGGTGGACTCCAGAGACCCAGACATTGTTATAGGTCCAATCAATGTGTTTGTTCAAAATCAGGAAATCAGATTTCTGCTGCTTTCTTTTCCAAACTCTTTTTTATAACCCTTCATCATCTTAAGAGACCATTTACCTGGGACTGATTTATTTATGTATTTTAACATAAGAAAGGTACAGTAGTAAACAAGAAAGGAAAAAAAAGTTGTTGCCACATTAAAGCACAAAAATGACCAACATATATCATCAGGTGTGGGGTGGATTTGACTTGTTGATCATTAGTAATGCCTCAAAGCTAACTTGCCAAGCCTTGAGGCTTTTGGCTTTTAGAACTCTTCAGTCTGCACTCTCATTTTGGATCAAACCCCCACCTATCTGGCATTTTCAGACGCATAAAGATGGAGGATGGTGCTGTGAGTGAGCACCTGGCATCACAAAAAATTTACTCTCCAGCCCAAATGCAAATGACAAAGCATTATACTTTATTATTAATATTAATATGATTATTATTATGCTACTTTGCAAGATGATGAATTACCTCTTCTCTGCAATTGTCAACTGGATTTCTAATTAGCTAGTTTGCTCATCTCTGCAGTGACTTTAATATTAATATAATTTACAGGCCATCAGTATTTATAACAATCCTTGATTAATGGAAAATACTACTTAATCAGGATAACTGAACATCAGTGTGCTTTCTTTTTACAGTGTGTTTTTGCAGATCTGTGTGACACCCCATACTGTGTTAATGAGGACATTGGTACCATTAACATTTCTGAACACAACAAGAATTCTCATTGTTGTACTCTGTAGATCAGTGGATCTCAATTTTCAATTTGACACTGAAAAAAAAAAAGACATTCACATGTCATATACACAGTAAATTTTGCAGTGTTAAATCAACACTTAGAGAGTTTATTTAACTTCTTCTAGAGTGTATTTGGTCCCATTGTCTCCAAATTAACACTGCAAAATCTACAGTGTATATGTATGTATATATATATATATATATATATGTGTGTATGTGTGTGTGTGTGTGTGTGTGGGGGGGGGGGGGGTCCTTGCAATTTCTAATTACATCAACACCTGGCAAAATAAATAAAGTTAAAGGCAAACAGTCTTCTATACAGAGAAAAAGAAACAATAACACACCAGTCAAAGCCATGCATATTTGTCCTGCTTATTGGAATATAAATTCTTCCCATTCATTTTCTTGTTTTCTTCATCCTTCCTCTGAAGCAGAAATAATTGAGTATTTGTTACACCAGCACTTATTCAAGAACTTTTTTGGGTCATTTAAAAGCATTAGATCTTTTATGAAACGAGCTAAAACACTTCAAGTGAATCTGAAAGATTGTTGATGATAATTAAAGGTGTCATTCTACTGAAAACCACTTTTCCACACTCCTTTTGGAATCTGATGGGTCACCCCAAGTTACCAACACATGCTGCCTTTGAAAGTGGTTTGTCACCTCCACTGGCTGCATACCACATTCACAGAAAACAATGAAAGGAACGAGGGACCCAGAAAAAAAAAAACGTCCATCTGACGTCAGATGGACTTTAGCGTCACCCACTCCAGCAAATCTGAAGTAGCATTAGCATCTATGAGACAAGATGGTGCCACAAGAGCTGCACAAATTGGAAAAAAATGGTGGATCAAACTTGTTCATGTGCTCTCTGTGGAAATAAAGCGTAATTTTTTTCCCCTGCACGTTGTCAGAACAAGCAACGGCATGAAACCTAGCTGGATGCTACTCTGATAAAGGTAAACACACACAGAGAGCGAGAGGGGAGGAGGGAGTGTTCCTTCACACATTCTGAGCCAATCAGAGACACCTCATACCGCATCATGGACATGTATAAGGAAGTACCGGTAAACTCTGTTGTTCCTACTGTGCACAAACAGCTGGAAAAAAATCAATCCGGATGTTTTTTTAAAATAGAATCAACACACAATGTATTCAATAATAACGGAGAACACAGTAATATTAATGAAATAACCATGGAATGAGAGCTTTAAGGATGACACCCCCCCCCCCCTTTATGCAACACTTTAAAATACACTTAAGTATACACCAATGGGGAAAGGTGGTTACATGCTTAGTACCAAAATAGTACCACTTAGTTCTCATTGCGGTTCTTTCCACGGACATTAAGCATTAGATAATCCAGCCTTATTTATTCTCAAAAAGTCCCTGAAGAAAAATATATTGAAAGCCTCCATCTCTCCTTTTCAGATCATCCAAGCAGTATTGAGTTAAGTGCAGAAGTGTTCTTGTGTGTTCCTTTTAGCCAGTTAATTTTCAGGATCCATGGTTCAGATCCATGGCCAAAGTTCCAAATGTTCAAATCCTACTCATGGGAATTCAATGTAAGTGGACTTTTTCATCCCAATGATCCCGCATTAGAAATGTTACTGTAATAGCAGCAAGTCACCAATACTGTGAATATTATCTTCATATAAGACCTTTAATGGTAACATTTTACTTGACCAGTGAGTTCATAACACATTCATAGCAGCTGTCATAAACTGCACATAAAGCATTCATAACCGTTTCATGAGACATGACTCAACATTCATACCAAACCTTTCATAAATGTGGAAGACAGACTGACACCTTTTCTAAATAAGAGTCCAACAGTCGCAAAGCAGCACTGCTGTTTTTTTCCCCAAAACCTTTTACCATCACGTCACATCTCAGTCAATGTGCTAGTCCAGTGACAATTTATTTAATAATGTAACCTTTGCTGACGGGCAGCTCGGTGGTGCAGTGGTTAGCACTCGTGCCTCAGGGCAAGAAGGACCCTGGTTCAAATCCCACACCAGACCTTTCTGTGTGGACTTTGCATGTTCTCCTCGTGTCTGCGTGGGTTTTCTCCAGGTACTCCAGTTTCCTCCCACCATCCAAACACATGCACTGATAGGTTAATTGGTTAATCGAAATTGCCCATAAGTGTGAATGTGAGACTGATTGTTTGGCTGTATATGTTCAGCCCTCAGATGAACCAGTGACTCATACAAGGTGTACCCCACCTTCACCCATTATAGCTGGATTAGGCCCCCAGTGACCCTAGTGAGGATTAAGCAGGTGCAGAGGAGACCTTTACTGATAATTTATATTATGCTAATGGGAATGTCCAACTGTTCCAGGTAGAGGCCTACAATGTGACGGCATTCCGCAGGATATAGCGCAAAAGCATGCGGCACGGGTTGTTATTTAACAGCCTCTTGCGGGAGTGGGCGGGAATGGAGTGGGAACGGGACACAGACATTTTCTCTGGAGTCCCGCAAAGCATAAAATACATTTCACAAAACTATTCAAATGTGTACTTGAAAAGTGCCAAAAACAGCAGTGCTGCTTTGCAATTGTTGGACTTTTATTTTGAAAAGTTGTTGTTCTGTCTCATCAAAAGTTTGGTATGAATGTTGAGTCATGTCTTATGAAATAGTCATGAATGCTTTATATGCAGTTTATGACAGCTGTTATGAATGTGTTATGAACTCACCCATCAAGTAAAGTGTTACCCATTTAACTTATAAAGACCCAGTGTTACTTGTAAGGTAGTTCTCAAAGGTTAGAAATAAGGAAAGTGATATAGCACCATTGTTTGCAATATTTGTGTTTTTTTGTTGTTGTGGAAATCAGGTGTTTTCTTATATTTAATTCACTAATTATGTAAATGTTCATAAAAGCTCAGATTAAAGTTGAAGGTTCTTGTTTAAGAAACACAGAAAACAGAAAAAATTGACTTTTTCAGCAAATCTATGAACTGAACATCAGTCAAGTGTGTCCATCACTGTCATTGATCTTACAGGTGAATCAATGTTGTAGAAGGTGGCAGTGTTTCCATGTTGGAAATGTGTCATATTGGATGACCATGAAAAGATGACACCAATTATGTGTATGTATTCATAGGGCTGGTGGATCAACAGGTATTAAATAGTTTACATCAGTAGACAGTAATAGATGAATGTTTGGCTCTTTATGGCTTAAGTACCATTTCTCGAATATTCCATTCCATCATACTGTAGGTGTTTTTTTTTTTTCTTTTATGTTATGGAAACTATCCAAAGCAATTCATCCAGATTGTTTTCTTTAAAATATTGCTGCATTGCTTCCTCACTTCCATTGTATTTCTGAATTATTACGCACAGACAGTTCAGTGAACTCATCTCTTTTCTTATTCATTCAGTTTGCCAAAGCTAAAGCTGCCCAACCTGGTGAGACTGTTTATCAGCGAAGAAATACCTCAGATCTACTCCTCGCTGACACTTTCTTGGCTGTAAAACCAGTTAAACATCAATTCCTTCTATCTCATCCTGAGGCATATTCTTTGTCTTTTTCTCTACCTTTTTGCTATCTTGCCATCTTTCAATCACTCCTTCATATTCTTCTAATCACTTGTTTAATCTTCTTTCTTCCTTTAGCATTTCTTAGCCTGAGCGCATTGTACCAGTGGTCCTCCAGGATTCGAATGTCCCCATTTTCCCCTCCAACAGGTGAGGCCGCTAACAATCTCATTTGCGTTTGTCCCTGAAGTTTTAAGCCAGTTCTAATCTGCGTCGATGAATTTCTCTCCGACCGTAATTTACACAGGATTCTGTGCACGCATGCGGCAGCTGCGACTCCACACTGCGTCGATTCTTATTTGATTTTATGAAAGTGTCAGTTTGCATTCCGTATAAAGCTACTGCCACCGTGTGATAAATGTTCCTCAGTAGAGATTAAACAATTCTCAGTAAGAATGATGCTAAATATAAGTAACATAAAATTGGAAAATGCTGCACACATGTGAGTCAGATTTGAAGCTTATTATAGATGTGTCACTGTGGATGTATGGGTTTGGGCATGTGCTGCTTTATGTGTTATAGTCTGAATACACATACAGAGACATGCACGTGTGTACATTTGTGTGTAAAAACTTGCCTCATGCTTTATAACTGAATATGGGAAAAAGGGTTTTATTTGTCCGGGTGTCACTCCTGATGGATGTCCCTCATAAGACAAGCACAATCAAGGATCATTCCTCATCTTTCCACCCACTCCTTACTGTTCCTCTCCACTATATTTTATTCCCTAAGCCCGACCACCCCCCCCTTTCTCTTCTTTTAGTTGGCATTAGTAACTAGAGGTGTCAAAGCAAATTTCATGCTGCCACATGTTGTCTGTTCTGTCCTAATTGGGAATGATGCAGGTTGTCCTTAGTAATAAATTCTTTAACCATTACACCAGTGGAAATATGGCTATATTTTGCTTCAGCATCACATTTAGATAGTTGAATGTTTTTAACATATTATGTGTTGGTAAAGCGGTTCTTTAAGGCCACATCCTTGTTGTGATGTTTTTAATAGGTCTGATGAGGTTATGTGTTGTTGCATTTTCTAATAATGGTGTTTTTTATAATAAACGTAAAAATTCTATTAACTTTTTCATTTCATTTTGTAATGAACTGGCCCAATGCATTATGTAATATGTTTTTGCTGCCTTTCGTAATAAGTTATTACATTTTGAGCAGAGTATTAGAAAATGCATGTGCAACTTTAGTATTTGTTGGGAAATGTAATAATATGGTGCATTATGTAATCATACCTATTATTGTTGTAATAAATGTCCAAAATGTATTTTATTTTGTAATGAAGTCACATTTTGTAATAAACTGCCCCAATGCATTATGTAATAACTTTGCCACATTAAATAACGCAGGTAAGCCCCTGACTGATAACTGCCCCACATATCACTTGCACTCAATGCTTGGTTCAAAAATATTTCAATGAATAAACATTGTGATGTGATGGATTATAATGAATGTGCACTAGTCATTACTGTTTTTATGAATATAATCGAGCTGTTTCGTTTCTTATGCTTCATACTTGCTGCCGTTGTGATATGTACATGAGAGAGATTCTGACAGATTACAATGTGTATGCATAGATGAGATCTGGAACATAATAACCATTTGCAGAAGGACTAATCGTACAGGCACCAGTGCTGCAGCGTAAGTGCAGACACACATAACAGACTTCAGCAACATGCTGAATGTCTTATTTAAAATAACAACCATGCTATGAAGTGACTATATGACTATAAAAATTGCAAAACTGGCAAGTGAATCCATATGCAGTCTGGGCCATTGTGCAAAAAGACACTGTAGCAGATCCGGTTTACCAAATTGTACTGAATTTTTCACTATATCAGGGCATGTTCACTCCAGTAATATTTTGCTACTGGGGTTAGGTAACATCCAGTTTCTAAGATTTTAATTCATTTTGTCTTTTTTGGAAATTCAGAGGCCTTGTTTGCAGTACAGTACAGTAAAACAGTTGGATAAATGATTGTGGTGGTAAATGCTTTTTTTTAATGATCAGCTAATAATATACAGCACTGTAGAAAAGTGCTAGGCTAATATTAGGTTTGGTGATTTAGTGAAGTTCTAATGACCACTGAAATGCATTTCTCAGTCTCTGTATGAAGATATATTCTGGTTATATGTGAAGTAGACTGAACACAAATATAAACACAGCACTTAGGATTTTTACTGCCATATTTCATGAGCTGAACTCAAAGATGTAAAACTTTTTCTATGTTCACAAAATGGTGCAAATGATGGTTTTCTGACCCCATTGATCTGCCAAATACAGTCAAAGTGAAGATTTTAGAGTGTTTTTTTTTATTATTATTATGGCCAGCCTAAGACACACCTGTGCAGTAATCATGTGGTCTAATCAGTAGGTTGATGTGAGGGGGACGCATAACCTCAGCAAAGGAGAAGTCCTCACTAACATAGATCTTGAGGGCAATATTGAAAAGAAACTGACATTTTGTTTACATAGTGTTAACATTTCTGTAATGGTTAATTGATTGCTCCAAAAATGAGTTGAGCATTCAGTGGGTCGCAATTTAATCATTTATTCAGGTCATATGGAGAATACAAAAGCTTGAACTCAGGCCCAAAAAGCCCCAAATTCTGGGTCTGAATTGATAATATCTTCTTGGGTGTCTCTACCCTGAAGAAATGGGTTGGACTTCACAACTATATAAAAGTGAACTTAAGAAAAATGGGAGCAAAAATCTGTTCTATGTTTTTTCTTTAACATACATACAGCATAAAAAAACAAAGGTTTAAGGGAAAAAAAACAGCATCTATAAACCAATGGTAGCATTTAGTGTGGTCTCCCTTTGCAAATATCATGTCTTTAACCCTTTTGTTTAGACAATATAAGATTTATTACATTTATTTTCTAATGTTTTACACCAGGTTTCATTCCAACTGTTTGTGTTGGCTCTTGTGATGGGTTCAAGAATAAACATAATAATAACTGTAGCATTTAGAACTGGGGTAGTTACTGTTTTTTTATGTTCTTTATAACACTGGGCAAATCCTTGTACAAATATCCAAATACAGGTTTTGTACCCCTTTGTAGACAATGATATCAGTTCATAGAGGAGCTTCATCCTAAATTTCAACAGCAAACTGAGCAGATCCGTACACCACATAAGCTGACTGGTTGATCCACCTTCCTCCCGGCCAAAAAATTAAAAATTAAAAGAAACATGGAACAACCAAAACACCAGCGATTACCTAGTTTACTTCATGAATGATTGATTGTAGTGGTTTCACAGTGGTTAGAGTTTCATCTGGAGGAAGTTCATTTCTGTATTCTGGAGGAGACTGGTTCACAGAAGAAGGTGAAGTGGATCCTCCTTTAAATTGAAGAAACAACAGAGAAATGAAAAAGTAGTAAATATAGTAACTAGTTTAAATAAAACATCACCACATTTTGACTGTTGACCCATAACATAAGGACTCAAGAAGAACAATGTTGAGCAAAGTGGGAGAAATGGTCTGTTTATACAACGACAGAATAAGGACAATTTTATTGATAACACTGAAGTAAACTGTAGAGACATGGCAATCCACTGTGTGTTTATTTTCAGGTCTATATGCATGTACGTATGTCTGTATGTCTGTACTATGTATCCATGTATGCACTACTGTATGTACATATGTATGTGTAACCGATGGTGTCCGACTCTGCGTTGTGTGAGTGTTTCTTTTCAATGAGACCTGCAAGCAAACAGTTAGAGGCAGTCTCCATTTATTCTTGGCTCCTGACAGAAAATACAAATTTCTCCAGTCAGTGGACCCCACAGGACACACCCCTAAACAGACCAAATTGCACATAATATGCATAACATGATGCATAACAATATGATTTTCCAAACTTTAAAATAGCCAATTAACCCAAAATAAAAAAATTTTAAAGCCGAAACAGGAATTTAGCAAACTACATGGCAGGAACTACTTGGCCACTTACCTCCTCTGTACAGATTCAGAACAAAGGGGAGGAGGTAATGTGCAAAAATGACAAATAAAGTGGGTGGTGTCACACTATAAAGTGCACGCTAGAAACACATCAAACCAGGAGCTTCCACATACTGACACGGAGGCTAAATCTGTCAGGCATCAACTAAAAACAAACTAAATTAAAACTGCGAGCAGTCTCAAAGGCCTTCGCCATCCCACTCCTGGCTACTGCCTCCCCATGCGACGTCCGAGTCAAATTTGAGCCAAATCGGTGTTCATATGCTCGATCTACAGTCATTTCAATAAGTGCAATTTTGTAGGGGGAGCTATTGAGCAAAATTGCAATTTCTATTGATAAACTGGTATAGGACAGAGAGACGTCTGAGTCAAATTTCAGCCAAATCTGTGTTTGTATGTTTGAACTACAGCCATTTTACTAACAGTTAATTTGGTGAATCTGTAGGGGGTGCTATAGTGCGAAATAAACATTTCGTATGACAAACAGGTGTAGACCTGGGAGATAGACGTCGGAGTCAAATTTCAGCCAAATTGGTGTTCTTATGTGTGAAATACAGCCATTTTAATAAAAGTACATTTCTAGGGGGCGCTATAGTACAAAATCAGAATGTCTTTAGCTAAATGGATATAGACCAGGGAGATAGACGTCTGTGTCAAATTTCAGCCAAACCAGTGTTCGTATGCCCGAGCTACTTTATGTAGCGGTAATTTACCGCTACTTTATGCTTCGCAAATTTTGCGACAGCGTAGCACAAAAATGATGCAACTTTTCCAAATAAATTGGATAACTTTTGATGTCCCACTTGTCTAGATTGTGTTCACCGATTTTGAGCTCATTTGGCCCAACGCCCAAGAAGGAGAAAGATGAATTCGTATGACAGCGAAAATGACGACTCAAAATTTTAAACATTTCAATCCATGATGGCGGACTTCCTGTTGGTTTATGGGCGTGGCCATCATAAGGTTTTTTGTTCATTATCATATGACGAACATCTGTACTGATTTTCATAGCTCTAACTTTACTCGAGCGTGATCTGGCCTAATACAAACTATTTCACCTTTTCTAGGAGGCACTGTAGACACATTTCTTGACCAACTTTTACGAAACCTATAAATAGTCGCAATTTTTTACACTTCTGAGGTGTGTACAAAGTTTGGTGAGTTTTCGTGCATGTTCAGGGGGTCAAATTAGAGCTCAAAGAGCTGAATCAGATCACACTGCAAGCAGTATCAATAGTCCTTGCGCCCGACGTGGTACGCCGCGAAGGCCTAATAACGAATTTTGTGTAATTATAACAACAATTGTCCTTGACCCTGTTACATATGTATGTATGTATGTATGTATGTATGTATGTATGTCTGTGTGTGCGTGCGTGCGTGCGTGCATGCGTGTGTGTGAGTGTGTGTGTGTGTATGTATGTATGTGCTATGTATGTATGTATGTATATATATATATATATATATATATATATATATATATATATATATATATACATGTATGTGTGTATGGATGCGCTATGTATGCATGTATATATCTACGCATGTATGCACTATGTCCAAATTGTGTATTTTTTTAATTACCAATTTTTATTATAATTTTTCCTTTTTTTTCTCCCTAATTTACCTATTGACCAGAAATGTGAAACAACTATTGAATGGGAGATATCCTCCCTAATCAACAAGAAGATTACATTGGAGATAATATCACATTGGAGCAATGATATTTTATAAGTTTTTTCCTCATTTCTCTGTATTACACACAGTCCTCAGCAGCTGAAATCCCTCTGATGCGATGGGGTGATGTAAGGGTTCATGAACACTTTCACTCCTTCCCCAAATACTACAAGGGACAAGTACATTCATCACCTGTAAATGTGTGTGCAGACAATCCAACACTAATTGACGCCCACTGGGGTCGAGTACCCACACTCTTGTTCCCACAGTAAATGTGCCTGTAAAGGGTTAGACCTATGGTGCCTACAAACATTCCAGTTACAGCTGTGAATAGTCCTCATAAAAGTTATAAATTAGGTTACTCAACTTCACATCCCTCTACCACCAGTGAATGAAATTTAATCATGTTTCTCTGCAACCTCTGTCAATCTCTGACCTTATCTATAACCCAGCAAACTTTTGTCAGTTAAATGTCAGATTCCTTAATAACAAATCACCTTTATGTCACAGTTTTCTTATGTTTGATGCCTCAGACTTTTTTTCATTTTTATTTCAGAGACATAGTTATCACACTAATATCGAAGAACAGGGGTTGTTGTTTCCAATACAGACATTTCATTTAGTTCAAGACCAAACTCTGAGAACCAATTGTTGATAAGTTAGTAGTTATATACAGACCATCTATGCCAACCAAAGGTTTTATCCCAGAATTCCCTAAGTTATTTTAAATTATTGATTTTCAGCACTCTAGGTATACATGTCTCATGCCCTCTGGTTACTGATTCTATACATGGATCTTTTAAATTCACTCAGGCATTACTGCAGCCCACACACACACACTAAAGGTCACACCCTTTACTTGTTTATTTATTTATTTATTTGTTAGTTTTACAACTGCAGTCTTGGTAAATACTGTATATGACTGACAATATCTGTAAGTCTGATCATTAGGGTGACAGGAGTGATGTTTTAAAATATTTCACTGTGGTCTACATACACTATAAATGATATGATTTGGTCCTGAATACTTCATTAATTCAACTCCACAGGTCTATTTTCAACCCTATTTCTAAGTATTGACATCAGAATCACTGTCCAGTTCACACCCCGCCTTCTCCAGGTTATTGACCATATGCTGCTTTGTTCCATTCAACTAAGAACTTAAGATATTAAGTAATCAGCTCAAAGTTTGAAGATATTATTAGTATTTGTATATATTAGTGGAAGATATTTTTAGTATGGAATACAACTGCTGCTGCTGACAAACTATTATGTAATACTCAGAAATGTTCGTTGGAGGTCTTGACCTTATGAAATCAGAAAAAAATAATCATTAGTCCACCCTTGTTTTCTTCAGTTTCTTGTTCATTTTAATGCCTGGTACAACTAAAGTTACATGTGTTTGGACAAATATAATGATTATTTTCCATGTTTTCTTGATAATAACCAAAATAAAGCTGCACAATATATTGTTTAAGCATCAACAATGCAATGTACGTGTGCAATAGTCACATCACAGGAGAAGAATGAGCACAACAGTTTCCTTTCTAATTTCAAGGGAACCTGACACACACTGAGAACGTCACAGTCATTCTGAACCAGTTTGGAGTGAGTCACTGGTAATAAGACCAAAGAGGCAAAGAAAATCCCCGAAAACGACGGCTTTGTGTCAGAAAGAAAAGCAACGTCAGTTATGTGGAATTATTTCGGCTACAAGAAGGATGATACTGAAATGTATGTTCTGTGTCGACCACAGATCTATTTGATCATTTGTGTTGGCACCAAACAGCTGTTATATACTCCTGAGTATTTTTTCATATCGCAATATACTGTATGTTGCAGGGTTAAAAAAAAATCACAGTGTCAGTTTTTTCTAATATTGTTCAGCCCTAAACCAAAACCACTTCACACCCTTTAACAGTGTCTATGTTTGTGTACTGACAAAAATAATGATTTTAATCATTCCATGTTTTCTTTTCTGTCTGTTTTAGTCACGATACACACATTAGTTAATACTTGATTGCATAAACATGCTTTGTTCTTGATAGTCCTTTTTTTTCCCCTGCCGCTGTGAAAATGTTGTGATGTAACTAGTTATAAAAATAGAACAAATTAAGAATGAATTAAAAGTTTGTAGAAATCCACTTGATTTTTACCCAAATGCATATAAAGATAGCTTTGCAACACTTGGGGGTTCAAATTCAAACTTTCTGAACTATTATAGTTCAAATACACAAATAAAAGTGGGTTCAGCAAAATATGACCTCTTTAAATAATTACAGAGACTGTTATAGAAAGGCATTACAAGCATTAGGTAACAAATCTAACTCTGAGTTATCACTTATGAACCTGCGTCATTGTTCTAATTATTTGTCAGAGCCAGCAAAGGAGCCATGTGCAATCTTTATTTTCATCTGAGTAAATGTCTCAAGGGATTATTTCCATAGTTAGGCTCAGTATTTTATTGATTATTAACAGCTCTTTAGCAGAAGGCATTATTCCATCTGCCTTTAGACACCCTGTGGTCCAACCAAACCTTAATTCATCTGTTCTTAATAATTGTAAGCCAATTTCTAAACTTTGGGGTTTTTCTCTCATAAGTTTCAACAAAGTGTTTTCTATCTTTGTTTTTTAGGTGTCATAATCAGATCTTCGAAGGATTAACTGGAGCCTTCTAAAGATGATCAATACTGTTCTTTATTTCCCTGCAGGTGGAGGAGCACTTTAGTTATTTTATATAATATAGTGCCACCTCAGTCCATAGATAGATATTTGAGTCATTTCTATAGGCATCCAAGGCTGTATGCAAAGTCTACACATTCAATCAGAGGCGAGATAAAATATATCATTATTAAAATGTGAAATGACATCAATGTCATTTTAATACAGATTTTTTTTTGGTCAAAATTGAAGCAAATCCTTTCTGCTGTGGCAGAGTTAAAATACTGTGAATGGCTTGTGACAGAAGTATGACATACATCCATACATATTTTCAGTCCATGAAAACATAATTTGACACTAATTACAGCGTCGGATCACAGGGAACATAGCTTGTTAACACACATAAATAAATGATCGCAGTTATAATTGTAACAAACCCACAGAAGGTGCAAAAAATCCCAAGTGTGGCTCTCTGATTGTCAACTTATAAACAATGTACATGACAACATGACATATGTCGTCTTTCTTTGTCAATGTGTCTGTTATATCAAGAAAGCCATGGATTCACAGCAGGTTAAACCCTGGCTTTTAGTGTGAAACTGCAACTAGAAACTGTAGCCTTTGAATCAGCCTTTTTCTTGCACAGTGCTGCTTACAGCTCCTCTATCAAAGCCACTGTATGCTGATTGTTGTTGAAATTATAGCTCTACTCATAAAATGTACCCAAGCCGTGGTCATTTGAATGCAGACTTCATAATTACAGTAGTATGAGTTAAAACACTCCACATTGTCTTTTTTTTTTTTTTTTTTTTTTTGCTACAGTATGTACAAATGCATGCGTCTGTGCTTGTGATGCTTCATACATCTAATAGGTTGACTATAAAACTTTGTTCACCTTATGTGGCAAACAGCAGTTGCTGGAGGGGACCATTTCTCTGGTAGCTTCAAACGGATCATCTAATAGCTGCATAAAGGACACAAGACTCACACTGTCTCCCTTTTTTCCCTTTCACCTCTTTTTACTGAGGGATAACTAAGCCTTGTTGTGGCGAAATGAGTAAAGATTTCACTGAGTCAATGAAACCCTTCATTAAAATTTAACAAAGCTTTTTAAACTTACATGGCACCGTTGTGTAGTTGAACCAAAGGAGCGAGAAGGAAACCACAAAGAAGCAAATGAGTGGTGGGAGAAAAAAAAAAGGCAGAGAAGAAGGGAACAGATCCGTTTGTGGAGGTTTGCAGTTTTCTGGTAGAGTCTTGAAACTCAGAAATAGGTGGTTGAATTTTTAGCTTCTAAAAGACCAGGGAAAGAAGAAGCTGTACCAGATCATTTACCATAAATAAAGCCTGTGTATGGGATAGCGATAGAAAAGTCCTTCTCAGATCACATATTGCCTTGATGCCATCACAAACTGGGGCAGAAGGTGACAGTTTTCTTCTTCATGTCTTGACATATTAAATGAGTAAACATGCTCCCTGTGGTGCATGGAGGCACAGAGGCAACAACACACCTAAGCATACAGTTGGCAGGAATGTGAAACGCCTCCACCCATCTATTCACATAAAGACAGAGAAAAGGAGATGAAGGGACAGGAAAATACAGCAGTGATGGAGCTGAGAGACAAAAGTGAAGGGGAGGAGGGGGATGGGTGCTTTATATGTTATTCCAAAACAACTTTACGTTTACGCACAGCTCATACACTATGTTTTTTAAGTGGAGCAGTTCTGCAGTCTATTATTTAAGTTTTACTTTGACAGTGTTATTAGCTCCTATGATTCGCTTTCTTTTATCATCTTAAAGCTTTTCCAACAGGTCATTGTATAGTTACTAATTTACACCAAACTTGTTTGGTTACAGCGTCTGTTTTAGTAGTAGTGATTTTGTGTAGGATTTGTGTGTGTTAATATGAAGTGCATTGTTATCTAACTTGATGTCATAGATAACCATAGTGTTGTACATAAAAAAAAAAAGACTCACTGAAATTGTCTGCATAGAAATAATTGTGCAAGCTCTTCTGGAAATAGTGAATAGAGACAGTTGTTCATTTCAAAATCCAACTGACTGACATCAGCTAAGAACAGACCACATGGAAGTTCACAGTATCTGTTAAATTAGTAAAAATGCTTCAAGCAATAAGTGATAAAGCTGTAGATCTACAGCCTGTGTTCAATTCAATATAATTGTGTCCTCATAGCATACAATAAAAATGATTATGCAATATATAGACTAAGCTAGTAGATAAGATGAGACACACCATCACCAGATGTAGCATGAAAGGTGAACTATATTTGGATGCTGGTAATTTTACTTATTGTTATATTGTTACCATTACTTGGGTCTCCCCTCGGTAATCAAAGAATAAAACAACATATAGTGTAGCCACCTTCAGATGGGGGGGGGGTGAGAAAACACAGAGCTCTAAATTATGACATATATAGTGTGTCTCAGCATAGCTGAACACAGTTGAGGTGACCTATTTTTCTGTGAAGAGGTGATTCTTTTAAGTGCTACCTTTTAGTACAGGCAGGCAGTAATTCATACAGTGCTTCTACAGAGTGTCGATTGGATCACTTTTTAATAATTGTAAAGCCATCAGACAACATTAACGTGAATTCCAAGGAGCAATATTACATGCACTGAATGATTTATCTTGGTGCTATATCGGTTGTGTGAATACAGAGATCTAAAGGTGATATGTAGGGTGTCGTCTTCTGACAAACACCTGACGTCTTGAATAAGACACCATGCCTTCATAACTGCTGAAAGGCTTAGTCATGGGTCTGCAAAAGGCTGGGCTCTGTGCTATGGGAATTTAGGCTCAGGTTGAATAGAGAACCAAACTAAAGAAAATAAGTAGTTTCTCAGCAAATCCCTCTTTAATATTAATACCATGTTTCATTGTGTGTTTTTTTTAATCCTTAAAGTAGTTAAAATTGTTTATCTTTATAAGTTCTTTAAACCAGCCACTATATCGAAACTATACACTACACTATATCAAAATCATATTTGGAAATGCATCACTTTAATGTTGAGTCAGCAAATACAACAGTGAAGGTATTTTTTATTTTTTTAAAATGTAAAACTGATAAATAATACTTAGAGATGAAAGAGACACACAGTCTGGGAGGCAAACGTCCTATTGATTGTATTTTTTTTATGGATGATTAGTTTAGCAGCATTATTTGCTTCAGTGGGATGTTTCATAAAAATGAAACCTTGTGAATTCTGTTTTCTATAATCAAGTTTTCAGCTTCCTCTCAGATGCATCAAAGAAAAATAAAAAAATAAAAAAAAAACCCTTTGAAATGAATTCCACCTCTTTCAATCCCTTTTTTCTTTGCTTCTTTTCATCAGTGGTCATCAACTTTGTGCCACTATATTTGCTTAGAATTTCAAATGCCATTTTCTATGTGCCTCATCTGCTGAACATGTGGGATGGAGGCTGACGACAAAGTGAGCCTTGATAACTGGAACTCCACAACAAACGGCCAGGGTGACCGTCGGCGTCAAACTGTCATAACCTGATCTCTGTCCGACACAGGGGCAAGGTGAGAGGTGAATGTTGCACTATTTTATGGTTCAGCAGTGCCATTTTGGGAACACAGACAGAGTTAGAAAATAGAAAAAAAAAAAAGGGCACATGGCTTCTTCTATTTTCTTCCCATGTCTATTAGACCTTTTCTTTTCTTTCCTTTCTTTCTTTTTTTTCCCTCTAATTCTTTGGACTGCAAAGCTCATCTGACCTGCCTTTTCATCTTCCTGACACCTTTACCTCCAACTCTCCTTGGTGGCCTTTGACCTCAAAAGCACGCTTTTAGGCCAAGATAAGCTGAAAATATCTCCTGAGATAACATGTATTGTATTTTTCATTAAAATATGAATGTTCTGTTTGGATATTTTTCCTCCTTATAGGATACTAATATAGAATGTACAATAGACAGTTTTTTCTGATTCATTTATTTATTGAGAAGAGTCAAGTTTTGGCAAGAAAGCTTGACAAACAACAATGTGATTTCTTTCCTTTTTTTTTTTTTTGCCTGTAAGGAAGTGTGAACAAGAAAGAGAAAAGAGTTCTCTTCTTTCTTTTTTGTTGACCATCAAAGCGACAGCATAAAAGGCATATCACTGCCAGGCCAATATTTTCCTGTCATCCAAACAGCATTCTAATGTTATCCTCTCCTTGATATTTTTCATTTCATCATTTGGATTTGAGACCCATAGACACATGCAGCAGCTCAGTAATACGAACAGACTGACTGATGTGGATGTATAAAGTGATGTAAATGTACATCCACAGATTTGTGACATTTGACCCATAAATCCACATACGTGCAGCTAATAATTCCTACAGACACATGCACAAGTGAATGCAGCTCCTAAATTCTTCAGTTCAAACCAGTGTCAATGAGGACAGTCAGTCAGGAATCCAGCTTGGTTTGACTGGTCCCAGATTTCTTCCCTTTGCCCTCTAGTTGTCTTAAATATTTAGACTGTTTGACATCAAATGCATACATGAATGTCAATGAGGCTCGACATGGCCCTCTAATCGCACATACGCACAGTCACATAAAAACTATGTAGCAGCGGCAGCAGCAACAACTCATCACAGACACCAAAGACGGGAGTAGAGCCCTTTGTAGTTTATAGTTTGGTTATTGTACAGTCAAGCTCCATTTTAGGACGACTTGATTCAAGATAGGTAGGAGATTGCTTGTGGACACTGTGCTGGCTAGAAGTCATCTTGTGATTGTTACTTCAGAAAAAATTGTTTCTCTACTCCTTGACACACGTACGAAGGAAAAGGGCAATTTGAAGCAACTTTTTTTTTTTTTTATTATGGTGTCTTATTCTCCATGAAAAGGAAACCTGTAATAAGGCAATCTGAGTGCAGCCCTCCAGAGCACCTGTCTATCAAGATCTAATAGAAAACACACATTTGTTTCTTTCACATACTGGGATTGAAGACATTCACAGCCTACATACGCTGTCCAAGCAAAAAAATAGTTACACGTGCAATATTTCACTGCACCACCTTCAGTTTTGATTACAGGAGACGTTTACTTTGACACTTTTTTTTGCCACTAAATGCATATTTTTCCATCCATAGTTGCATTCATTTTTGATTATTGATGACAGAGAATTGGACCACTGCATCAACTATTCATCATCCCAACTCAAAGTCTGGACTTTATGGAGGTTAATTCATATGTTAAAATGATGTCTCATGCTCCCTGAAGTCACAAGTCTGATGACTCCAATCAATCCTGGTGGTTTCCAATTTTTTTTATTTTTTTATTTTTTTAGACATTAGAGACATGAGAGGACACTTACTGCATCAGTGAGATTAAATAACTTGTTACAGAAACAATTTTAATCACTGTTTTATGAAAAGATCTGAACTATTTGCTTAGTTAAACACAGTGTAAGTCTCCTGTAATCAAAAGCAAAGGTGTGTGTGACTTTTTTTTTTTTTTGGTCAGCAGTGTATTTTCTACAGTAGCAACTGCTATGGAAGCATTTTACTTAGAGTATTACAGTTACGTTGTTTGTAGATGTTGAGCTCAACTTAAGGGATTTTTTTGTATAGTTTGATCACATTTATAAAGTATAATTTTTCATGAGGTCAACTTTGCTTAAGTATTTCAAGTATTAGACATATTATAAAAGTTTAACCTAATTTTATTAAATACTGTAACTGATAACAAAGAAAAAATTATCATTGTCTGCGACTGCAATTAAAAATATGTTTTCCTTTACCCACCTGTTAGAACCAGCTCTTATTAATTGCCACATTTATGTACTCCCATAAGATATATGTACACTATAGCATTTATATACTAAAGATTTATGTACTTTAACAATTTATTTAATTTTTAGAATGCTGTTTTCTGTGCAGTCTCTTTTTGTGCTGTGTGTTTCTCCTAGATGCTGCCAAAACGTGGGAAAGAATATGTGAATATCCAAGGAGATAAGGAGTCCACACCTGCGGCGCCATGAAGTGTTACATTAAGCGAAGAAGTCAAAACCAACAGATAGAGATGTCCTTGCAGGACCTCCTGAATGTGCTATTCATTCATTGTTTGCCTGTTTTTTTTTTTTTATTACTGATTTCTCCACCCCTTTAGCTGACGAATGTACAGGGACTCCTGTTTTTTAATAAAAGGAGATGCCTAAGTCAGGACGGTAGAGCTTGTTTGTTCTGGCCTCATTCTCCGATGTATGTGTAATTGAAACTGTCTCATTGTCTCTTTGTTCCTTGTCCTGTGTTATTTAATGTTAGGTTAAAGAGGTGAGGTGAACCTATCACCACCAGCAACCTTATACTATTGCTAAATTAAACAAAACACCAACCAACTCCACTGTTATGGTCAAACACCACCAAGTGATTGTAGATACTGTAGATGAACATAATATATAAGCATTAACAGCACTAGTGTTATTCCTGAGATCAGTGTTGTGATCCAATATCCATCCTCTCCGCACTTATCGTAACTAGTTATGGGTTTGCCGTTCACATTACAATTCTGGCAACAAAAGAAGTGTATTTAAATGATCCAGATGTGGTCTCATAGGTCTCATAGTGTGGAAACACGTACACTTTTCACACTCAATGGGCGTCATCTTAGCTTTGTAGTGGAAGAGATGGAGCGAGGTGGGAATCAACTCAGCTCGCAAATGGTAAAGATGGGGATAGAAATGTCAGCAGCCTCTGCACCCAAATCAGCAAACGAATCTGCAAATCAGAAGACGAGAAAAGTTTTGAGCGTTTTTTTTTTTTTACATTTTCGAATATCCTTTGACGGGCCATTGTCATGATCGTCATTTCCAGTAAGTGTGCCATACAGTATTGGAATTGGAACAGTACTTACCTGCAGAAATATGCACAATTAGTAAGAAAAGAAAGTGTACTGGGTGTAAGTGTACTCATAACACCCTATTCCTGGAGTCCTGGTATACTGCACGTTGTAGATGTATGGCTCTTCCAGTACACCTGACGGTCATTATTAGTATTCTGCAGAGCTTGATGATAGGCTTATCATTTGATCAGGTGTGTTAGAAGAGGGATATATCAGCAACATGCAGGATAGTGGCTCTTCAGAACCAGGGTTGGCCAACATTTGAAGAGCTTGGCTCCAAAATGCTATATACCCAATCTTAATGTTTGTGAGAAAATTTCCATGTTAAGCCTGTTTCAGACTTTTCAAAACCTGAAATAACTGAGATATTTAATGAAGCAAATAAAGCGTTTTTGTCAATGTTTTTACATGACAGGTGTGTGCGGAATGGTTATGTTACAATTAAGTAACAGCTCCCTATTATGCTGTTTTTCCACTAGTACCAGTTGTCTCTGTGATCTGCTGGTATACAACATATAGATGTGGACAGTAAATATAGTGTTACATTAACTCATACCTGCCAATGTGTGAGTAGCAGATTTTTGCGGCAGTGGTTGGTGTTGCGTTTTCAGGAGACACAAGTTGTTGTTCATCATAAAAACAAATGTTGTTTTTATGATGTTAAATGATGGTAAAGTGGTCATTAGTTTCCAGTAAATTATTAAATATTCTAGGTTTTTCAATGGATGGCATGTATTTTTAAATTCACATTAATTGTATTAATGTATTCTTATTTTAATCACACACACACACACACACACACACACACACACACATACCTACACACACCCACTTCCAGAAGTGAACATTCTCCTGTCCCTGCTTCTACTTCTTCCTTTCCTTGCGTCTGACAGTGTTGGCACAAAAGCACGATGAATAAAAACATATTGATACATAAAATAACTAAATTCTATGAATAAGCTTTTACTAAGAACAGAAGCTTCAATGTCTGTCGTCCTGAGTATTGATTGACAGGTGTATTTGACAGCTCACTTGCCAGCCAAATTGGACCCTCATGTCTTCTGTCCATTAAATATGCATTTTTTTATTTTTTTTACCAGACTTTGTTACCGTAGTTGTTGTTACTGTTAGTGTAAAATGACAGTTTTTTTGTCTTTTATAGGTTAAACTGCTATTTATCATTAGTCTACCCATGACCCTCTGGTTTTCCTGCAAGTTTTTCAGATTTTATCCAAATTATGGTCATGTCTTATTCCAAAAAAACATCATGATCAAACTCCTGACTCCTAACTGACGGTTCAAAATAAATCTTTCACATTATGTTACTGTCTACTAATAGTTTTATTCTAATAAAAGAATCTCAGAAAGTCAAGCTTGGCAGGCACTGAGCTATCAGTCAAAGCCCACACAGTCCAGCAGAGGTGGATGCTACCCACCTGTCACTCAAAACAACCATGCATGTAATTATACGGTGCATAACTTCAAGCTTCACAATAATGAAAACAAGTGAGTTACATAAAAACTGAACTCTGTGTTCAGTTTAGACATGTAACGGCATGAACCAGTGACCCGCAACCCACCGCTTTTTTAACTAACCCGCCCGTAACTCGGACCGCAAGAAATATATTTGAAAAGGACGAACCCGACCCGTTTCTGGACCCGCATTTTTAGGAAGTAGTCAATGGTCTTTATGAACATCAAATGACCTTACTCACATACCTGCATTTATTTCTGTGTTAAAATTCAATGGTGTTACTTGTAAGTTGATATGTTGAGAAAATATTTTTGTCCTGCTTCTTCATTCAAAAGTTAGCAACGTGCAGCATCTAAACCAGGGGTCGACAACCTGTAACACCCAAAGAGACATTTGAACCTGGTTTCCACAGAAAAGAAAACACTGGGATGTTTGTATGTTTCTGGAGTTTCCACTCTCCCAGCTTTATTTTCTCTTTTGCTCCCTCCATAATTCATGGAAATTCAGTTAATAAAGTGTATGTAGCCTATTAATAATAGAAAATTGTACCTAATATTTAAATGGTAATGATTTAACATCATTAAAAATATTTTTATTTCATTTAACCTTTATTTACAGAGGTATGTCCCACTGAGATCAATAATCTCTTTTTCAAGGGAGACCATATGATAAAGGCTGTGCACACACTGTCTTAGAGAGGTGGAACTGAAAAAAAAAAACAATTATTTTGTAGATGTAGGCTATAGAGCATAATCGCAATTTCTATTGATAAACTGGTCTAGGACAGAGAGATAGACGTCTGAGTCAAATTTCAGCCCAATCCGTGTTGGTATGTCCAAACTACTGCCATTTTACTAACATTGTATTTGGCGAATCTGTAGGGGGCGCTATAATGCGAAATAACAATTTCATGTGACAAACAGGTGTAGATGTGGGAGACAGACATTGGAGTCATATTTCAGCCAAATCTGTGTTCGTATGTGCGAACTACAGCCATTTTAATAAAAGTAAATTTCTAGGGGGCGCTATAGTACAAAATCAGAATGTCTTTAGCTAAATGGATGTAAACCTGGGAGATAGACGTCTGTGTCAAATTTCAGCCAAATTGATGTTCGTATGTCCGAGCTGAAGCAATTTATGTCTCAGTGGTCTAGATCGTTTTCACCGATTTTGAGCTCATTTGACCCAACGGCCAACGAGGAGATAGATAAATTCCAATGACAGCGAAAACGACGACTCAAATTTTTTTAAATTTCAATCCAAGATGGCGGACTTCCTGTTGGTTTATGGGCATGATCATGATTAGGTTTTTTGTTCATCATCATATGACAAACACGTGTACCGATTTTCATAGCTCTAACTTCACTAGGGCGTGATCTGGCCTAATACAAACTATTTCACCTTTTCTAGGGGGTGCTGTAGACACATTTCTTTATTGACTTTTATGAAACCTGTAAATACTTGCAATTTTTCACACTTCTGATGTGTGCAAAATTTGGTGAGTTTTCATGCATGTTCAGGGGGTCAAATTAGAGGTCAAAGGGCTGAATCAGAACAAACTGCAAGCAGTATCAATAGGCCTTGCGCACTACGTGGTACGCGGCGAAGGCCTAATGAGCCTAAACTTGGATATAACAAATGTAAATGCTGGCACTCAAGAGGACTGAAATTAGACTCTGAAGAATCTGCCTCTGAATGATATTTAGGGAGGTGGCGGAGAGCCAGATGTTTTTGTGTTGTATTTAAGTTTCTGCTGGAAAATCAATTTGCTATTTGCTGAAGCATTTATTCACTCAGTACTTTCAGTGTTTCCATAGAGCTGTTGTGTTTTTATTAAATGTTTCTGTTATTTGCAGTGAAATATTTTAATCTTTCAGGTTGAATATACATCCCACAAATCATGGAGATATTCATACACTTTAGGAAAACTCTGAATGGTACTGAGATACAGTCTTTCACTCTTCTCTTATACACTAGGCTACAAAGTCTATACCAAGATTCAATTATTTTATTTCCAGTGCACGTCATCACACAGATAAGTATTTATTACCACCAACAATAGAAGATTGATATGATACCATCTTACAAATTTTCAAAATGGAAAAATTGACTTCCTCTTTCAGAATCCAGAAGGAACATTTTATCATATTTGAGACAAATGTATCCTCTCCCTGTCCAGACTTTGTGTCACTCCTTGGAAAATATCTTCTTTTCCTATAATATGTTTGTCTTTATTCTTTTGCTTTATGTTTTTTTTCCCCGCATAAACATGTATAATGTTCAAAGGACCCAGAAATTTTATATAAGTAAACTGTGATTGTTCATTTTACATGAGAAATATCATTTTTTTAAATTTCAGATTAGTTTATTTTGAATAGAGAAATAAACAATAAATAAATGATACAGCATACAATTTTTTAACATTCAAAAGAGAATAGGATGCAGTAAAACGTATCAAGTCTTCATCAATTAAAATACAAAAATGTAAAGCTTGTCTCATTTTATAATAATAACCACCTAATATTCTATACAATTTGAAGTATATGTGGTAAGGAATTGTTTTTGGCCCTGAACATTTTTACAGTTCGACAATATCTATGAATTTTATTAGTCTTGACCTTTAGAATAAGGAATCAGTATGTTCTAGAAATCCCACCTTGTGAATTATTCTTATTGGGTTTTTTTTCTGTAGAATGACCAGTGATTTTATTGAGTTTCCATAGTTATTGTCCCAGACTTTTGCACAGTAACTTATATATGGTAGTACAAGTGAACAGTAAAGAATATGTAGGGCTTTTGAATCGAGTCAATTTTTTTGTTTTATTTAATATTGAGATGGTGCTTGATAATTTCTTATCAGTTAATTCTGTCATCTATTATAACACCAAGAAAGTTAATGTCTGGAACTCTTTCAATAATAATAACGCCATCTGTTTTTACCTCTACTTGTGTATTTTTCCTACTATCAAAATGCTAAGCATCCAGTTTATAAGTGAGTTGCTTTTATTTTATTTTTGCTTCTTTCACAGGGTTTTCGCCCCTCCCTTCCTCTTCTTTTCACTACCGCATCCGGCTATGTGGTTCATCAGAACAGTAGTAGAATAATAGAACAGTCAGTAGAATACCAAACCAAGCCTCATACTGTACACATTATGAAGCCTCCCTTGACACAGTAAATCTGCTCAGCACCAAAAAGCAGCCAGACTAATATTTTGTTTAGGATACTGAAGAAGACAGGTTAACCTTTTAAATCCTGAGACTTAAGCTCTTCCACTGTTAAAAAAAAAAAAAAAAAAATCAAATAAGCACAAAGAAGAACAAAAACTGGCAAAGTGATCTGTAAAATGAACAAAAATGATTATTAAACTAACAAAATAATATGTAACATGAACAAAGTAAGACAGTAACAGAACACAATTGAAGAAAAATAATAAAATTAAAAAAAACAAAATGTCGAAAAAAATAAAGAAAAATTAGCAACAACATCAACAGAAACTAATATTCACAAAATAACAAATAACATGAAAAAATGCCAAAAAAAAAAACCCAAACAAAAACAAATAAAACAAACCTGAACAAAATAGCTGTGGCAAAGTCCAACTGAAACTAGTAAAACTGCGAGCAATATTATAGACCCTCACGTCCCTTGTGACCTCCTCCCCACGTGACAGAGAAGAAGTTTTTTTTACTCCCATTCAAAACCTGTAGGGGGCATCAGAGAGCCATTTTGTGATCTAACAATATGAGTTCCATATTGTCGTGTACAGGTTGTCATTCTGCACAAATGTTACATTGGGTCCAACTCAATCTGACACTGTATGTGCGAGATGCACACACTTTTATATGTCTAAAAATGGATACTTGGTTGTGAGGTCATCACAGCCACACCCAACATTTTATCAAAATTTGGCATGATAACTTTTGATCCCACACGTGTGTAAGTGATTTCCACTAAGTTTGGTGTAAATTAGATGTAAACACGTTGAGATCATACTTTTTATACGAGGGGTGGTATTTTAGAGTTTCACACGTCCATTCAATATGGCTGACTTCCTGTTGGGTTTAGGGTGGAGCCATAATGTAACTTTTTACTTGTCCTACCATGGGCTATGTATGTGCCAAGTTTCATCTTTGTACGGCGAAAAAAATTTGAGGATCACTCCCATCCGCGTAATGTATTTTGATATTTGAGAGAGCGTGGTTGAGGCGTTTTGCAAGATTTTTTTTGGCAACTTCAGAATATAACATTTTTCGCCCACCTTGAATAAAATTTTTTTAAACCTTTTTTTAGACGTTCAAAGGGTGAAAATTAGGGTTAAAGTGGTGACAGAATAATAATAATAATAACGGGACCATGCGGTTTTGATCGTCCCTTGTGGACATTGCATGTCAGCGTTTGGGCCTGATGATTGTTCTATCAATTCTCACTGAGTTTTCAAGGAGCCATGAGGTGTCTTGATGAAGCTCAGACATTGAATTCCTTTATACGGGTCCTTGGAAGAGGCAGAGTTTAATTCAGGCACTGAAGAGCTAGCCTTGTAAAACATTGAGTAGTGCACTTTGAGAAACTGGTTCCTTTAAAGAGACGTGCCCAGGATAGGCACGTTCCATCAAATTACCCTCCACCCTGCACATTGCCTTGATAAGAGTGTTTGTTTGAGCCTAGAGCATTTTATTGTTTGTGCTAGTCAGACTTAAGTACTAAGCCGAGTATACAACTCCATAGCAAACACTGGAGCCTGTGCCTATCAAAGCCCTCCTCCTGGGTTGATGTAGTGACTTTTTAAAATTCTCATCCAAAAGATTTGTTCGCAAATATCAACATGTTGGAAGAAACACTATGTTAATGTTAACACCATGTGTGGCCTACTCAACTCATATTTATTTATGTCATACTGTCTTAGAAAATAGTCTAAGCTGTCAGCCTTGTTTTTTTTTTTACAACAATTAAAATAATGAAAAAAGTACTTTCTGTACCTAAATAATTTTGTTTAAAGACTTTCAAATTAAAAAAAGGACTTCTTGTAATATTTATGCTCTATAAATACAATTTACAGTGCATCCTCACACTAATGTTTAATATTAGGGCGGCTGTGGCTCAGTTGGTAGAGTGGATCGCCCGATGACAGAGAGATTGGTCCCAGTTCTGGCTGCCCACATGTTGAAGTGTCCTTGGGCAAGACACTGAACTCTGACTTAGGCCCCCAGTAGGACTGACCTTAGAAACCTACTGGTGTATGATTGTGTGTTTGAATGGATGAATGTGAAGCTAATGTAAAGTGCTTTGAGCACCATGAAGGTGGAAAAGCGGTATATAAGTGCAGACCATTTACCATAATATTTAAGGTTAAATGTTAACCCCTTACATTCTGCAGTAATTTTGCTGAACAATATTCCTCCAAATTAAAATTACAGCTGTTCTTCATCCAGTTGAGGTGAATATAGGTCAAAGGTCAAGGTCAACAAAAATTTGTTTTGGGGCAGTGGTCAGTTTTGCCACGAGTTCTACTACCTCACTCTCTCTGTGTGTCTCACTCTCTCTATATCTCTCGCCAACACGGAGATGCTAATGCATGCTTTTATCTCCAGTCCGATTGACAGAATCTGGCTTTTAACTAATGCTCCATTTTAACCTCTGTTTCTAATTCCTGTCTCTGTTATTGTATATATGTATATGTATATGTATATATATATATATATATATATATATATATATATATATATATATATATATATATATATTAAGCACTGCTTGTGTTTTTACTTTTATTTACATATGTTTTCTATCTATAATCATATTATTTTAACCAGTGCTTCTTTTAACTTCTTTTTGTTTTTATCTATATTCTCCAGTGTTTCAACAGGGGGGGGGTGTTTGCTCCTCCCCGGTGGAGTGGGTGTTGCTGCCAGTGCAACGCAGTGACAGTTTGGCTCCATGTTGTGTCTTTTATTATTTTTGTTTGTGTATGGTTGTGTGTACGTATATGTGGGTATGGTGGTGGTGGGGTGTAATGATGTTCTACATTCTGTTGTATGTAAACTGCTATATAAATAAAGCAGGAGCTCTTCAAACTGAGAGAAAATAAATATGATCTCAAAGGAATTGGTATGTTAAAAAATATATATATATATATATATATATATATATATATATATATATATATATCAAGGACAAACCTTGGGGAAATATGTTTAACTGCCACTGGGGTAAATGTGTGGAACCAGCTGGACACTAAACTTAAACAGAGCACCTCTATCCCTTTAAATCAATGGTAATTGGTAATTATATAAAAACACATTGAAATCTCTTTGTTTTGTTTTTTTCTCCTTCACTGTTCTCACTATATTTCTATCTGTATTGTGAAGCATCATGTATCAGCTTTGAAACATCTTTTTCTTTCAGTTTTTCTTGCTTTTATTGTATATGTGAAATTTCAATAAGGTGGGAACAAAAAGCTTCGGCTTCAGCCCAAAGCTTTTTCGGTCTGTTTTTACTTATTGTATATCTACTTCTGTTATCAATTGTTCTGTATTGTTTTGACTGAAATGAATAAAAGCAAAAAGCAATAATAATAATAATAAAAAAAAAAACAGATAAAAGAATGGGCTCTTTGTACAGGTAACATCCTGTAGCTTCATCAAAACACTCACTTTTGTTGTTTATTTGACATGTAAAAAGCTGTAGACTTAGAAACACTGATACATTTTGGTATTTTTCCCCCCTTGCCTAATTCTTGGTGAAAACAATGGTGTATAAAGCTGGATTTGTTAGGTATGGACTGAAATACCATTTACCAACAGGCCGATGTTTGTCAATGCAGTTGTCTTTTCTAGAAAACACCATTTTGTGTATGTGGTGTTGCTGTTGCATTTCAGAATGCTTTATATATTTGGAATATTATTGAGATTTATATTTGACTTTGTTCGCTTTGATGTGTAACAAGTGGAGATGTATTAACAGAGCTAACAGAACTAGGTTAACAGAGTTTAATATATGCACACAGAAATTCAGGCCCTGCAATTTACCCATGCTAATACATACAGAGCATTAGGCATTAACATTAGTCATTAGCATTAGCACTAGCATGTATAGCAGAAACTAGGATACACAGCAATTGAAGGCACTCTGGGATAGGGCTGGGTGATATGAAAAAGAAAAAACTCATAACACAATACTTTTTTTATCAGATGATAGCATGCATAATATTGCAACATCTGCAGATATAAAGAGCAGTAACAGGGGGTCTTCACACAAGCAGCTAAACAGTTACTGTCAGCTGTAACTATGCCAATAATTCACCAAAATTAATCTTAAGGTAAACATCTGTGATTTACTTATTGAACCTTTAAAGATGCAATAATGTATAATTTGCATTCCAAATAACCTGTAGTAACAATCACTAAAAATAAACCTTTTGGCATCAATGTCTAAATGCATGCTGTTCCATACCAAGAGCTGTTTCCATTAGTGGCAACATTTGCTTCTATTGTCATTTTTCTTTGCTGCAGAATTTAATTAGGTGATTGTGGCTCATAATGTATAATGGTTGTCTTGCAAACATTTAAAGAATGTTTTTCATTTTTAACTTTTCTGCTGAAATCTTTTGACACACAATGAGTCTTCAGCAATTCATATGAGAAAACAGACCAAGGCTCGCTGGTTAGCATTGTATCTGTGATAAACATCTTTGCAAATGTTGTACTAGCTAATAAATCCTTCCTTATTTCCTGCCCCATTTATATTATATAATGGTCATAACCCCCCCCCCCCAGAGTTTGTTGGATGCTTAGCCAAGCCACGCTATCCCCATTCATTTCATGTATGTGTCTTGCAATGCTTCATAATCAGGGGAGGTGGGGCTAAAAGTTTGTCTTTCAAATCCCTCTGTATAGGATGGTACTACAACCAATGAGGGTAATCTTTAGGGTGATGGAGTTAGAGCACCAAAAAGTTCACGTTATGAATAACTAAACAAAATGGTAAATTATGGAGCTTAACAACTGTTCTCGCTTCTGTAAAAAAAATGTAAAGATTGCTGGCATTTTGTCACATTCTTCACTTATCTTTGATAAAAGGAAATTGACACCTGTCATTGTTCGTATTATATTTTTTTGTAAAGCCCTGTGAGGCGACATTGTTGTGATTTGTGGCTTTATAAATAAAATTGAATTTACTTTAATTCTTCTATGGTTGTTTTCCAGTTGTTTCTCTCATTGCAGCTCTGTCAACACTTTGTTACGCCCGCCCTCAGACTCTATACTTCACTGTGATTCGTCGGCCAGTTTCAGGGAAATCTAGCCAAAAGTTACCTTGAGTGCAACTAGACCATCCCTAATAGCAAATTAGATTTGCTGCTGTTAGGGGCATCTAGTGTGACTAGGCTATTGGTTGCTTTGAGTTGCTAAGCTTTTGTCCTCTTAGTTATTTGTACTAATTCATTTATTGGTTGTGGCGGCTTACCATAGAGGTTACAGAGCGGTCAACGTAGCAACCTGCAGCCAATGAGACCAACTCTGAAATAATTGTAACTTCAGTCAAACCATATATAAGATATAAAGTTGAAAAATTTTAATTAATGGCTAAGTCCAACTTAATAAAAACACAACTTTATGTGGTTTTAGATTAGATACAATATAAGTATTTTTAGTTAAATGCTGAATAAGTGGCTGGTTTTTACAGGTATTATAAGTGCAAGCTTGATTTAATGATGCAGAAAATGCACAAAAGCATTCCTGGCAGCAAATGTGATTTACAAAAATCATTGTTTATTAAGAATTCCATTTTCTCAAAGCCATTTAATTTTTGCCCATGATCAAGTATTACCACTGAAGAAAATGAAAATGTTGATTTCACCTGCAGTTGTGTTTCATTGTAGTTAGTTTCATGTTGTAAATAGTTTTTTTTTATTTCCTTTGTATCACTGTTATCTTTATGTCTGTGTTGATTATTTTATTGCCTCAGTTTCATTACCTGTAATAACTCTGAGTCAAGTGCTCCCTGTTGTCTGCTGATAAAACAATTTTCTTTACCTCATAAAGACTCAAACGTCCAGCATTTACCAAACTCCTCTACTGATATTAACTGTTTAACCCCTGTTGATCCACTAATACATGTATATAATTGGTGTAAAACACAGTTTGTCATCTTTTCATGGACGTCAAATATGATTAATTTGAATGTTCAGAGGCTCTGTACTGAACATACAAATGCTGTCATCTTCTACATTGATTCATCAGTAAAATCAAAGGAGTTGGATCAATGACAGTGGGTTGAAACACTTATTTTATGCTCAGTTCACAATAAAAGTCACTTTTTTAGTTTTCTCTTTTTTTGATATACTAATCCCCAAGTTTACTCTGAGCTTTTATGAACATCTACTTAGTGAATTAAAAGTTAGAAAAATTAAACACATTTTCATTTTTTTTTAAAATACAGAAGATACTATTACAATAAATGGTGATAAATCACTTAATTAACAGAATTATTCATTTTGGGAAATTCTACAAATGTCACACAGGGTCATTATGGGTTAACCATCACCAGGTATGCATTAATATAAGAAATATCCTACAATTCTTGGGGTTAAAACTAATGGTAATTCTCAGGCATTCTCTTGCAGGTCAGAGGTACAAGGTCTAAAAGTGGACACGTGTGATGACAGCTGCTGTGACTCAAGTAATTGTGTTTCTACCAACCTTACGTGATATTAGAAAACTCCATTAGCTTCCAGTTCCTTCCTGGCTTAATAAATGTTTGCTTTGTACAACAGAGTTAAGCATAATGGGTAACACGTTGCTCTTCTGAGACTAAGCAGCACTGAAAGTCGAGTAGAGCAGAGGCAGGTGCTTTAGTTCATCAGTGAGCATCTGTATGCTATATGCTATTCTCACACAAGTTAGTCCCCAAATACAAAATGCAAACTGTGCGCACTTTGCAAATTAATTGAGTGATGCGTAGTAATAACAAAATCTCATTGTGCTGCGGTGATAGTGAAATGGTGATTATTCAACAGTGCAGTGTCATTTTTGCCAGCGGACCATCTCATGCATAATGCATCCAAATCATTGCATTTTTCCTCCATTCTGGGCTGCGATGCATATTTCATCAAGCCAGTGAAATATTAAGCACTCTTATGATTTTATATTCTCTTCCAAAGGGGAATTTCAGTTTCTATATTTCCTTCACATCACTCAGGTCTCTAGTGGAAACAAACTTCTTGGGGATGTCTTTATTTAGTGTGTTTGTTTATTGGAGAGACGTTTGATTGGCTAATGCTGAGGTAATGATAAATGAGGCAACCAATCAATTTCAGAGATTATCAAGGCTCAGAGGCCATTGATCCATAAGAGGGCTCGACACTGAATGGCAGGTTGGGCTCATTCCAACTCATTTGATTGAAATTAGAGAAGCTCAAAGTGTGCGACTTGTCTTCCTATCACTGCCCTTCACTTTGAAATGTCAACTGTGCTTCCAAGTGAAGGAGATGGATGAGAAATTAGAAGAGGAGCAGGTGTATGATGGGAGCATTAAGTCAAAAGCAAAGGTCTGCCTCTTAACACCTGTTTTATATTAGAATAAAAGTGGAGTTTAATTGTCAACAGGTGATGTGCTTTTATGAAACTATCCTATGTGCTTTTTTTTTTTAGTCATAAAGGCACAGCACTGAAGTTTTTTTCATGTTCAACCTGTCGAACAAAAAACACCAGAACTAATGAAAAATGATTGATTTTCACCCTGCTACTATCATTCACTAAATGTGAAAAAAGTTTGAGAACAGTTTCAAAAGATTTTGACGTTTGTTTTAAATACTTTTGTCATGTGATGTTGTATTTAGAAGCTCTTAAGATGTGGAGTTGAGAAAACTTGAAGGATGATTAAAGGGAGAGGATGTGTAAGTGGCACAGTGTGTTCAAAAATGTCACTCACATTTATAGAAAAGTCTGTCACTATACTTTGATTGCTTAGTTTTTCTTTAACCAAACAATGAGCATGTTCTCGTCTCATTAAATAAAATCATCTTAGAAGAAATATATTCCTAGTTTGTCTCATTTATACACTATAGTTTCAAAATAATACGAGCACACTGCATTTCTATTCGATAAAACTGTAAATTTTTTGCATGTTTGGACCAAACTCAGTGGCAGTGACTGTTTTAAAAGTATAGTTTGACTAATGTTAATCTGGGTTTCCTGTTTTGGAGTTTTGGATGCATGAACCACAAGCTTCAGTATTAGCAAAGCTCTAACTACAGTAGTAGTTTTAGAACATTTGAGTTAGAAACTTTACGCTTAATAAGTGTCTCTCTCAGGGCAATAACTACAGTATAATTGACTGGAGTATCCTGACGTATTTGTACATTTATTTTTGTATTTATTGATTGTTTTCTGAATGTAGAAATATATACACACACACACATACATACATACGCACACACACACACACACACACATATATATATATATATATATTAAAGATTCTTGAAGTAAATGCTTCATATGTCAATATTTCTGCATCATACAGGTGTAATATATATTATATTATATTATATTATATTATATTATATTATATTATATTATATTATATTATATTATATTATATTATATTATATTATATTATATTATATTATATTATATTTAGGATTTAACAGCAGTTTTTAGTGTTGCATAATGCCAAGACTTAGTTTAATACAGAAAAAGTCTGCAAAAATGTAATAACTGTTAAAATTTAAATAACATTATGGCAACCCTGATAACATTTAGCCCCATTCACTCTTCTCTTCGTTCGTAGGCAGTTTTACCAATTCAGGGCTCCATGGACCAATTCACTCGGTTCTCATATGACACAGACCGATAACTAATTCGAATCAGTTTATCTTTAGACCCCTAATGACAACATTTCATCCTGCTGAGTGGTGACTCAGGATTGTTGGTGAAACACTTGTGAGACTTTGAATGTCAAAGCTTCATTAAAAATAAGTCTTTGAAGCTTTTGATGTTATCTAAGAGATACAACACCTGACAGTCAATTAACACACATTAATCCCCTTGTGTGAGGAACAAAGATCTATTGTGTTTAGATTAGTTTTTCATATGTTTTCTGATATAATTTTACCTTTAATGTAAAATGATAGCTCTGTGATCTGGTCAGCGTCTGCTCATCTGATCAGTAGTAAAGACCTGTTTTGTATGGAAAAAAAAAAAAAAGGTTCAGTGATAACCAGCAGAACAAAATATCTGCCACATTCTGATTGACCTTATTGAGTCAATTAGTTTGTCAACCAATCTCTATAACAAAATCTGTACTTTCAGAGTCAAGTACCTGACAAATTGCCTGGCATATTGGCAATATCCATTTCATTACAGTGACAATCATATTTGAATACCAACAAGGCTGCTGTTGTCTCACAACTTGGGGTGCCAGCATGGCAGGTGTTCAGGTTGATAATATTGGCCCAGGTGTAACTGATTTGGAGAACAACAAGGGATTGAAGCAGTTTTTTTTACACAGCTTTTGCAACAGGTTCTCAAGTCTGAACCATTCCTGTATGAAGGGATAATGGCAGGCTTTGTCTCTCACACACGTTTACGTTAGAAATATTAACAATGAATAAAACTAATAATGTACGTAAAAACAACATGGAACTGGGATAATGAAAAATCAGTTGTGTTTACAGTCTCAGGGTACTATTAACCCTCATTGACAGCTATGATGTGCCGTCAATGGTTGTTCAAGCTTTAACCCTTGTGCGGTCCTTCGTAAAAGGCACACTGGCTGTGTCCTACAATCGGGTCTTAAAAACCCAGATTCCAAAGTTCAGTTCCATAGACTCATCACCCCACCCCCCAAGGATATATTACTGTTTTCAGTAGTAAGCAATGGCATCCTACAGTACGTATAAAAAGGTACATTTGTGAACCACCGGGTCTCTTTGACCCGAAGGACCGCACAAGGGTTAAATAAGTATTGTATGAAAGAATGGATAATAGCATAATCAGGATAAATTGCCTCATGTAACAACATCTGATACAATCTATAGATTAGATCCATTCATTGATAACATTTGTCATATTTAGATGTACTTTCTTAAACACAGCTTTCTTGATGTACTATTTTAGTATATTCTTCAAATGGAATTGTAGGGTATATGTGTGGAACTCCAGAAAAAGACCAAGTGAGGGTTTGGTTGCAGTTAAGCACACTTCAAAGTTGTTCACTGTAAGAACTGTGATTTAGTTGTGTAATAATTAGTCATAAGGAGAATCTCACTGGTGTTTTACAAATTTGGAGAAAATGTAATGAAAGTCATGCACTGCTTTAAGTAGCAGCTTAGAACGTGGGGGGAAAAAAATGGCACATTACATTATTTCTAAGCCAGTGTCTTTTGCAGCGGCACTGAAAAGGTAAACTCCGTATATACAGTCCGTCATTACAGGGGACGGAGGAGTTACACAATCTATTTTTTGTTTTGTCTCCTGGAAAAAAATAATAGCTTCTTTTTTTTTTTTTTTTTTTACCAAACTTCTGATTGGAATTTTTGTGTTCCTTTGTTAATGCATTTTAATCATTTTAATTAATTTTATGTAAAGCACCTTGAATTGTCCGAAATGTGCTACGATTACAAATACATTTGCCTTGCCTTTGCTGTGTGTTAGTTTGGCAGTGGCTCAGCTGTGTGTTTGAAACTTAATGTGTATCCTAAAATGATACTAAACACAAAAATACATTTGTTTCAGTCATTCACAGAAACATCCATATCAGCTGTAGTGACAAAATGGTGATAATACATAAAAACAGTCGGAGAGCTCACACACCAAAGCAGACCCCCCCCTCCCCCCGACCTAAATGAGTGATAGGTTCAGTCCATCCCATCCCACCAACAGAAAGACCCCCCCCCCACTGATCACTGCAAAAGCATAATCATTTCTTTCTTGTGCAAGTATCAACATTTCCTGACAATTTAATCTCTTTCTGTCAATAACTTTTTGAGTTCTCTTGCAAACATACAGACAATCCCTGGTGAAAAGTTAACTCCACCAGTATTTTAACAACTATGCCAACAAAAATAATTTTATTGGTGATATAGACTCAGGTTGGCTTTTGTTTTAACATTTTTGAAAACTGATGTTATATGAATGTCCCAAAGAAAGAGAAATAGTTGAGTAAAAAGACAAACTGTGTTTTACCTTATATTACTATTTACCATAACATTTTGAATCAATGATGTCTATTGTGTATGTTACAGCTGTTAACTGATTATAATGGTACGTTCCGAGAAAACGCATTTGAGTGGGAGACCACAGAGGGCACTAAATTGTTGCCTTGTGAAGGATGTAAAAAGCTACAGCTCTGGTAATTTTACCCACTTTTCTGTTTGAAGGGGCTGGAAGCTTTGGCTGATCTTAAATGCTTAGTAATTTTTTTCTGGGTCAGCAGCTGGCCTGTATGTTATGGCTCCTGCTGTGGCAATTTCTCATTGCTGTAACATTGCATGATTGCTTTTTTGTCCATTCATTTGTAACTTACAAGGACTATGCCAGCATGTATAAGATTAATTTGAAGTTGGTTCCCTAATAAGCTATGATGTTTGGCAACATCATGAAATATTCAAGTTTTTTTGTTTTTTTTTTCCTTTTGCTTTTTAATGGTTACTTGGGTCTGAGTAAATTGCTTTCTTTATCTAAGGCTATAACAAAAAGCCCGATGCTTTAATGTGTTGGTTAAATAAAATGCAAGCGCTGAATGGATTATCTTTCTCCTTCAGATTCCTGCCACTTGCGTTTCTAACTGACTGACATTATGATGTAGAGGGTAATTTGTCAAAGAATTCACAGTTAATGAGCAACTAGAAGCTTGTGGGTGATTGTCACTATTTGTCTCATAACTTGAATCAGCTGTCAATGTATGAAAAAGGACCAAACATTTGATTAGGAAGACTGTACAGTAGATTACCTGTTCTGTTTGCAGTGATCATGGCTAATGTCTTTGATCAGAGACGTGGTTGAATCAGGTTGAACTGTCAGAGTCGTTCCTCGTAGAAAATGAGTTGGATGAGATGAAGCATTGAAAGAATGATGGATGATATTTACACTGATAAAGTTTGGCATTCAGTTGTCATTAGATGAGGTGTCTCAAAGTCATTGTTTTTCAGGAGCCAAATTCAATGAAATAATAGTATAATAAACCTAGAAATAATGATAATTCCATTTTTTTTTTATCTTTAGTGGAAAAAATAGTGTTACAAGCTATTCAATCAAAACGCATGTGAATAACCTAAAAAAAAAAGTACAATTTTCATTAAAACTAAGAACAATTTTAACAATATTATGCTTCAAATGATCAATTCTACATGTACATTATGGATCAGATCTAAAAAAAAAAACACTTAACACTTAGTAACACAAACAGAAAATTGTTAGAATTCTGCTTAATTTTCTTGAGACAATGCAGATTGTTCAAATTTGTTCAGGTTCTTCCCATTTTATTGTTACAGGATAGTTTGTGAATGTAAATGTTGTCATCATTTGTTGTTATTATTTGCACTAAAATAAAGATACAAATTTGAAGTTGTCATTAATAATAGCCCAAATCCTTTTTTTTTTTTTCATATCACACGCAGAAGAAAATGTCATTATTTTTTGTAGGTTATTATGTTATCATTTTACTGGAGATCATAATGATCTGTATGAGGAGCTGGAAGAGTAATGGATTTGACTGTAGAATTTTTCTACTTTGCCAATTCATCCCAGACCCTGAACTGAAGCTTGAATGTAACGTCATGTTGAACACAATATAAAGTCAGAATAACTTTATGGTTTTGACAATGACAAAATGTGTGTATGTGTGTATATATATATATATATATATATATATATATATATATATATATATATATATATATATGCATGTAAACTCTGTAAACCCTGGTCCTCCAGAGCCATAATTCACCATATTTTAGACGTATCCTTCTTTCAACACACCTGATTGAAATGATCAGGTCATCATGAAGTTCTGCAGAAGAATGATAAGATATCTAAAACATGCTGGATTGTGGCTCCCAAGGATAGGGTAGGATATATATATGTTTGCAAGGTGTTCAGATCATGCGTATTTTAATATTTTTTAAAAATGTAAACGCACAACCAACTAGCTTTTAGTGGCAATGGGAAAGTCACATGTCAACCTGCGTCAAATGACTCAGTAAAATCGTCTTCAATGAGTTCGGCTCCCTATTAGGGATGGTGAAATTTATAAAAAAGTAAATCCGTATTATGGATATTCATTTGAAATCCTCTAGCGGGCGGTAACGAGTCACATTGCCAAGGGTTCAAGAAACATGGCATCCATTGAAGCGGTGATTTTGATGTATTTACTGTGGAGGCGTGAAAAAACAGAAATAGGTGCAGAAGTGAATTTGTCTGATTGGTGCTACGTATGCGTCAGATGGATGAGGAGAAGCATTTTCATTTCATTTCGTTTCATTTCGCATGGCTCAACCTCATCATAAAGTGATTGTTGTTTGTGTAAACAGTTCAATAGTACGATGGAGAGCCCACTTGATGAAACAATTAAAATGACTCTTCTGGGGTTTTTTTCTACAAAGTAGTCAGCCCTCCCTGATTTCTGGATTCATTGACTGTGCGAGGCCTTGTGCCCTGGTTGTTGTGTCATTGTACATGGATATGTTTTGTGTGTCACATTCTCGGCGTGCCTGTGCACATGTGTGGCCAATCGAGCTGGGCCCAGGCGTGGTCACACTGGCTTTAGAATCTGGACTTTAGGGGCAACCAGGCATAGGTACGGTACAACAGCCCTACAATGCATGAGAGTTTGTGCAGTGGAATGACAGATGCAGGCTGTTTTTTCTGTTTTGTTTTGAACTGACGTCAGAAAATTCATCATCGGTTAACATCCCTACTCTAAATGGTATGCAGTGGAAAGGTCAGACCTTGTGTAGTGACATGCTACACTACGTCATGCGTCATAACATCACACCAGTAGCGTTATTATCACACTACATAAAGTATATATATGTGCCATTCTGTTGCACTTGTGATATCATTATCAATGGGATTCCAGCATGGTAACATCACCAAACGCACAGTGGGTGAGGCGCAGATTGCCAGGGGTCAGAATGGGCTTTTTTTGGTCAATGGAGAAAGGCCAAATGCGGATTGTTAGTGGGTCGATGTAGATTATAATTCTCACTTCAGTAGTAATTTCAGTGGAAAAGCAGCTTGTGACTGACTATAGTATGCAGTTCACACACTAATGGTTACTGTTGTTTCACAGTAAGAAGGCCATGGGTTGAGGCTTCTTGCCAGCTGGTGTGAGCTTCTGCATCTGTGGGTTTTTTTCTGACTACTCCAGCTTCCTACCACTGTCTAAAAACACAAGCCTGAACCTTGCTTCACTCTAAATCATCCACAGGTGTGAATGTGACAGTCAATAGGTGTCTGTTACTGTATGTCAGCGGTGTGATGAAATCGTGATGTATCTTGTTTGTACTTTGCCTTCACACAATGTCAGCTGAGAAAGGCTCCAGCATCGAATCACCCTCCAGAGAATTAGGCTTTTATGGAAAATGAATGATGAATGAATGTGTCAGCTGACTGTTTCCGAGCTTTAAAATCCT
This sequence comes from Siphamia tubifer, assembly GCA_020466265.1. Lineage (NCBI taxonomy): Eukaryota > Metazoa > Chordata > Actinopteri > Kurtiformes > Apogonidae > Siphamia > Siphamia tubifer. Next base: position 25,972,701 of record CM035793.1, read on the forward strand.
AGATTTCTACCACGTTCACCCCAAGGGGAGAAAAGGGTTTGTTTTTTTGGTTTAGTTTGTTTGTTAAACTAATGGTTGAATACATACCAAATTGAGTTTATGGATTTCCAGTGAGCCAGAATGGAGGTGATTACATTTTGGGAACAATAGGTCACAGTTAAAACTTTTAATACATTTTTAAACTCTCTTATTTCCCCATTTACTTATAATGAGCGACATTCAAATGTCTATAGCAGCAAAGGTGTCCGTTGAATTCATACCAAACTGGGTTAATACAATGTTAATAACCCAGAAGAGATGTGATTAGATAAAGTATGTCAATTTAAAAAAAAAAAAGTAAATTAATGAAAAAAAAAGCAGAATTTTTCTCTCATTTACTTTTAATGAGTGGAATGTCATGGGTCTATACACATGTCAATTTTGTTTTGATTTACTTCAAATTTGGCTGAGACATGGCCAGACAACAAGCGAACCTGACTGCAGACATTGCGATTTAAAGAGTCTATTAAATTTACATTTAATAAGTATGGCTTTCTCTTCAGCGCCTTGGCTCTTCTGGAATAACGAATATCCACCGATTTCAGTGAAGTAGGAGACAGGGAGTAATTTCAGTAGTTGTATAAGCAGGGGTCATACACACACAGTCCAAACATGAATACATGGAAAATCCAGAAATCTTTACCAGAGAACAGAAGACCAAGCAAGGGACAAGACAAAAACCACAAACCAGAATAACCAAAACATTTCATAAATCAGGAACCCAGATACCAGAAAAAGACCGCTCGTGTGTTGCTTAACCAAGGCAGACAGACTCGCAAGTGAGAAAGAGGAAACACCCAATATATATAGGGGCAAAACAGCTGAGACACATTGGGATTAATGAACAGAGTGCAAACACACTGCGATCAGAGGGAAAGTAGGGAAAAGGTGAACACAAACCCACATGTCAGAGTAAAAGAACTCCAACAAAGACAAAAAACACAGAGAGACTTACAAAAATAAGTCAGAACAAAACCCCAGAGACTGGGATCATAACATTGGCACATATATAACAGTACTTGATATGCTGACATCAACACACATTTCCACATGATTACATCATGTGGATTAATGCCAAAATAAACTACAATACATGGAAGTGATGGGGCTTGTTGAATATATTTGTTTAAAGGCAAATATTTCTTTCTTAGTGAAAGTAAAAAATAAAAAAAAACTGGTTTAATTATGGTGATAGCTTTATAAATATTTCAGAAATCTATTAGTACAATTTAAAACAACAGTGATTTATTAATAAAGAAATCAGCATGTAAAAGCAAATTATTGTAAGCATAAATAAAGTGTACAGACAGAAAGACTTCATTCTTTCTTTGGTTATTTGATTCCTACAGAAGGCTATATTAAAATTATTCTGTAAATGTACAAATGTAAATGTCGTTCTGCAATCGTGTTAATAGTGTTTACACATATTTATGTGGTAACGTGAAAATGCATTGACAATGCCATAAGTGATTTGCATGTTTTATTTTCCCCATACTTCACACCTGTATTATATTTAAAACAGGAAGTTTGACGCTTCATTTTTAAAGCCTTTCCATACAAAGATAAAATTAAGACCTTTTTTAAAAAAAAATTAAATGTAATATAAACAATGTAATCTCATTTCCCATAGTTATTTCCCATATGTGTGGTTTCATTATTATGCGGTGTAATTATTCATTATTACTTTGTTATTCTTGTGTTTTTCTTAATTTCTTTCTTTCTTTCTTTGTCTTTATAGTTGATTTATCGAGTTTCTATCAAATCAAGCAAAAGCAGCTACTTAGGATTCTTCACTGTCCAAGTGCTTCCTCTGAAGAGAACTTCACAGCAATATTTGACCTTCTCTAAACAGAGACACATGCAGACACAAACACAAATAGAAGAAGAACCATGAATGCAAATAAAACAAAGAAAGCATCATTTTCACTGCAGTGAAGCGCCCAGCTTAGCTTTTACATTTGCCTTGGAGCGTCTGTGTATGTGTGCGTGTGCAAATCAAATGGAGGGTCATGTTCTATAGATTACCTAATGAGGACTGTGCCTTTAAAAGGCTCGACATATCCAGCACCAGCCTCCTATGGAGCACTCAAATTTGTTGATTTGTTTTCAAGGGCTTTCCATAGAAAACCAACAAGTTGAAAGAAAAGTGAGCATTTTACATATGAAGTGACTCTGCTGGCCTTTCTCTTTTCCATCTGTCCACAGTCTGTGTGTGCATATGAGGAGGTGTTTTATTACTGCGTGCGTCATCGTTTGTTTGCGCACATGCTTGTTCCCTGAAGGCCTCATCATAAGTGTGAGCCATGACAGGGCTTTTATTCATCAGCCATCAGCGTCTTACTGTACTACACAAACAAGGAGATGGGAGGAGGAGGAGGAGGAGGAGGAGGAGGAGGAGGAGGAGGAGGAGGAGGAGGAGGAGGAAGTGATGGGACACTAGGATGGGGAAGGGGAGGGACAGGGAAGAGCAGAGGAGAGTGCAGAAAACGAGAGCATAAAAAGCATTCAATTAAGACATGAACTGCTTGGTTCATTAAGCATGAGCAAGCCAATGAAAATGACCATCCATCAAGAGAGAACGCTGCAGCGCTGAAGGGCTCAGGCGGACATGCACATATAGAACATACTCAATTATTAGTGAAAAAGTACCCCATCCATACTGACTTCAGTTAGATTGCTAACTATTAAAATGTGGTTTATCCGTGTTCTGTGTTTGTATTGACTTTACTATATGAGATGTCATTTCATTTGATCATTGAGCTTCATGTTGAGTTTACTTGAAAAATAACAAATACTAAGGATAGTATAAATGCTGGACCACACTGTTTTACTCCTCAGATTTTGTAATATTGTCTACACTTATGTGGATGATGTCTAAAACATGTATTTTTCTTTCTATCTTAGCTTCTCATCCATGTATAGTTAACATGTTAGTGTTATAAAACAGCTTTTTAAGGTCGAAACAAAACACAACAATAGTTCTTTAGTGGTTTTCTGTGTGATCCTGCAGTTTTACAACAATAACTGTAGATGTTATAGGTTTTTTTTTACAATAGGTTAGACCATGCAGTTTCAGAGCTATAGGATTTTTTTAAAAATAGTTTTGTAATGGTTTGCAAATATTTGTACGTAATGTTTTTCAGAGATAAAATGTACTAAATCTTACTTTGAAAAGGAAAAAAAGGGGAAAAAAGATCTATTTGGCTGATGTTTTGAAGACATATGGTAAGAGTAAGTGTTGCTATATATCAGAGGCGGGCTGTGCATTTCACACTTAGACCTTCAGTGGTGCTTCGTCTGAATCAGTCCATCTATTACACTTGGAAATTTGCAACATGTAAATATCGCTATAAAAAGATGGTAATGGAAACACCTGAATTTAGAAAAAAATATCGCAAAAGAATTTTCACGCTGTCATGAGATGGCTTTTCAGACGTTTTAATATTCTAATATATCGGAAAAGAGCAACGGAAACACTTTTTTCCGCAATTATATGTCACAGGGTGTGATGTACACGGTCACATGATCACTTCGCTCGGAGTGAAAATGGCAGCCGCAGTCACTGTAACCATAACAACCATTGGCTGCTGGGATGCCAGATCTAGGGTCGCGGTCTCGGGGTGATAATCAGGGTGATTCCTACACCAGGCACAGTGAAGGTTTCACTTTATTATCTGTTAGTTTTTTAATATTTAAGTTGTTTTTTACAGATAAATATTTTCTCTGTTCTGCACTACATACATTTATAATTTGTTGTTGTTGTTCAGTGCTGAGCATATTTTCACTTAATATTTCGCCCTACAATGTAGGGACCACATGTACAGACCCTTATAATGTGAGCCAGCTGGTTTGTTTGACAAGTTAGTGCTTTTTAAGAGTTCGCCAGGGACTTTTACTGATGAGAGAATTAGCCGATTCATTCATGCTAATGCTAACAGGGTGATGGCCAATCTGAAGCTCCGAAGGTGACAGTAGTGAAATCTCGTGGGATGATATTTCATGAGAGTTACGATGCTCCTGCCTAGAACAACCATCAATGGAAACAGGTTCAAAGCGCAAATATACTTTGTCAGAATTTTAGGAATATCACTATTATTTTGGGAAAAACTGTAATGGAAATGCAGCTACTAACTATTTTAAGGCTATAAAAGCCATCATATGCAGAAATGCAGTATAAAGAGCTGTTGCATTACAGATAGATAACTCCTGTAGCTGCAAAAAAACACAAGTGTCATCCTCCTCCTGCAGCTACACCTGTGACACACATAAAGCATCAATAATAACTTCAGATTATTTAAAATAGCAACATTTTACTCACCAAATATTCTAATTCTTTGTACACAAAATCTAACCTCCTTTCTTTCTTCGAAAACAGTTCAATTCCTCTGTCATACAGCTCATAGTTAGTAGACTGCAAGTGACAGTCAAATCTATTTCCTAGTTGTTACAGACTTGCTAGCTTCAGAATTGCATGACCTTTCTTAACAATGTCCAGCTTTTCTTGATAAAGTCTGTCTTCAAAATGGCCTTGATGATAAATCTGCAGCATAATCCACTTCTTCTTCTCCTTCAGCCATTGTAAAACAGCAAATAAGTCAACACAACTATACTTCTGTTAGTGCAGCTTGCTACAGATGCAGCTCATTAGCTTTGGCTATGAGACCCTCTGAATAGCCAATCAAAGGATGTGAATATGCTGATGTCACCGTAGCCTGCTCGAAGGCCTTGGTGTTGTCGACTCAAAATCTAATTGGTTGAAGCAGCAGTGTCACCCACATTTATGTTTTGTTTGAAGAGCCACCAGAGCTGACTCTGAAGGCATCCAGGCAGAGGTCTTTGACTCTGATCCTGCCTGGCAACAAGTGATGGCTAAATGTGATTGGTTAATTTGCTTTAACATGAACATACATGTATGGAAGCAGCACAATCAGGGTAATACATATGAAAGGAAGTGGACAGATAATTTTGAATTATTTAATACATTTTCAAGGACAATATATAATTAACATCAGTCTGTGATTCAGATATATTTTTGAGGCCAGTAGAGATGGCCTTGCAGGCCCTGACAGTACATAGTGTATGTACGGTTTATGTGCATTTTTATTACAGACTTCATTTATGTTAAATCTGAAAAGTGAATGTATTTTAATATATGCACAGTGTTTTGAAATAGAACTGTAGACACACATTCATCTGGAGTGAAAATCATTCTCTCATTCATTAATAGTTATCACTATATTGACCGAATAATGAAAACTATTACGACCTAGGAATATAACACCCCAGTTACCTGATGGTTTGGTCCATACCTCGGTTTTGAGGCCATCGTGTCAGATCATGTTTTGTACATAAACTTTTATATTTATGTTGGTTGTCACCATAAACTGGATTTCACAGTAAGAACAAATGATATCACCATATTGAATAAAATATCACTTTTTGAGCTGAACTATGGAACCCCTTTTTCACACATTGCACACAGATCACACATAAGGCTCAAATGAATTACTTCTTATTCTGCATAGGGATGTAAAAGAAAAAGGCCGAATAAAAACAGGACAATTATCTACCCTATGCATTTCCTTGTAATAGTGTATCACAGGATTGTTTTGTGTGTGTGTCAGAGTTAGGTCACGTTGACAAGGTCTTCAAGATGGGAACATGTCATCCAAAAACTGAACAGTTAGTGGTTTGAATGCCACTCTGTCCTAGTCATATGTTGTTGTGTCCTTGAGCAAGACACTTCACCCTCCTTGCCTCCAGTGCCACTCACACTAGTATATAAATGTTTGGTGGTGGTCGGAGGGGCGGTAGGTGTGAAATGGCAGCCATGCTTGTGTTAGCCTGCCCTAGGACAGCTGTGGCTACATAAGGTGTGTACGTTACCATAATCAGAGGGAGAATGTGAGAGTGATTGAAAAATGGAATCACTGTATGTGCTTTGAGTATGTACTCATAAAAAGTGCAATAAAAATGTAATCCATTCGTAATACTAGAAAAGCACTCTGAGAGAGCAGACCTCCGCCAAGGTAGACCCCCCCACACCCCGATCCCCCCCAAAATTAAATTAGTTCTTCCTGTTCACATTTCCATCATATCCTGAACATTTCATCAAAATCCGTCCATAAGTGTTCGAGTTATCTTGAACACAGACAGACAAACAGATAAATGCCGGCAAAAACATAACCTCCTTTGTTAATTATTAATGTACGGAGAAAATTGAAAAGCGGTGGCCTCATGAAGGGCATGAGTCTAAAGCCACTTCTCTGTCTACTGTCCCACTAAGGAGCAGGGTCACACACACAGTGGTATGTAAAGCAATATATAAAGTGCCAACGCAAAATGAATTAGTAAACCAAAATCCCATGGTTCATAAAGGCAGATTGTCCTGTAACGGTATCCGTTGCATCCCTAATACAGACAAACATTTCTGAATTTGTCTTTTCAGGTAATACACATTTGGTAAAATTACACTACTTTTTATTCTGAAAACATTTCCATCAGTGTTACCTGCAGTAGGTCATAGTCAGCTCTGACACATGTTAAACATCCACTTGAAGCAGTGTGGGGGTATAACCTATTTTAACAGCACAGCTTTCTCTTTCTACTTATGTTTACATCTAACCTTATTGTTGATGGTCATCTTCAAGACAGTCTTTATCATCAGAGCCCAGCATTATATGACTGACTGAGCACAACAACTGTATAAAGTCCACCTGAAAGGATGATTGTGTTCTAAGCCATTGCAGTAGTTTCTTTCTTTCATGCATGTACTCAAAACATTTTGAAAAATGAAGGCTGTATTTTCTTTTTCTTGAAGAAGGGGAAAGTTTTACTATTGAAATCAGTTTTTATTTATGACAGGGTATGAATACATATGTATGCTGTGGGCTCCATGGAAGTTTAATGTAATTGTATAATTTATAATTATGCACCATATGCAGATGTATTTAAATTTATTGCTAATTGTTGCATTTTCTATGCATACTATTTTAAAAGCCAGTGATCCAATACAAAGGCAATTTGTTGACCTATGTGAAAATCAATTTATCATATTATGTTGTGTGACTAGCCACCATAAAGTGTACAAATAATAAATCTGCTTTTCAACAAGATGACTCATCTAATGTTATTATTTAACACCATTTTAGATATTTACATATAATTCATTACAATGACATGATTAAATTCTACCAAAAATGTGTTAATAAAACATTTATACATTAAATCATCTGTAAACTTCTTTCTTAGTCATGTCATCATCAATTCCCATCATCCCAAGCCACTTCACAAGATCAGTAAAGTGCATCCGATGATAAGGTTTTGATTAACAGATAGTGTGTTGGAGGACCTCCTCTCAGGTCTATACTTTCATTCATCTCCACTTCCTCATTGTACACATGGCGTGCAGTCGTGTAAGCCCGAGGATATGTGATATGTAATATGCTGTGGGAGATGGAAGACACTGCTACTCCTGTCAGGTTCAGCACGTTGTAGTTGCTGGGGATATATATATATATATTCAAAAAAACTATAAATGACACAACTAAATGTGTGTGTGTGTATGTGTGTATACCTATCGTTATAGGGACATTGATCTCTTTACACAGTCACACCATGGGGACCAAAATCCATGACATGTACATATTTATATTAAATATATTTATATTTAAGGTGAAATCTGTGTGAGGAATTTAAATTAATGCAAATGATGTCCCTTATAAACACATTAACTATTTTTTTCTGATTAACTTGTTTTTTACATTGGGGTGAGGACTCATCAACTGTCATATCACCCAGTGCACCCAAGGGCGCATATGCGGTGTTCTGATTAGCTGACTGCTCTTTTAGATAATTTTCATGCATTTGTATATTTACTTTGCTTTAGGCAGATCTGGAGCATATGGTGTATGCAGGTACATTCAGCAAAAATACAAATCACAGCAGACACTGAGCATTAAAAGCTTGATGAGATCAGTCTTGCCATAATATGCATTTCATTTCTTTAACAGGCTACATCCTGTTCTGTGCAAGCAATCAAAACAGCTGTTTGTCAGTGGCCTTACCCAAAAAAGAACTTCAGTACTTTCATTGTTTCAAACACATTGTGATTTGCTTACAGAAAGATACAACACCCACAGTTCTGAGTTCATGCTTTTAAATATAACCTGGCCTACATTGGGATTTTTTCCTTTAGTTTTTCCTTTAACATCACTACGGGGTTGGTTCTGGGCAGATATAAAACCTGTTGGTCATGATATGGTGCCAAAATATTTCTGTTAAGAACAGTTTGATCTGAAATAAATCATTTACTTGAGAAGTTTCTTAAATGTTTTTATGAACCGTATGTTTACCCCATGCCCAAAGGGGAGAGGGATACTGTGTTTGTTTGTTTGTTTGTGTGTGTGTTTGTTTATTTGTAAGCAGTCTTACACAAAAACTACTGGACCAATGTCCTTTAAATTTTTAGGAAAGGGGTGAGGTGGTCCAGAATAGATCCCATAAAATGTTGGTGATTGTAGGTCGAACGTCAAAGTCACAGTCACCATAAATATGTTTTCGTAATGATAAGAGATAGGACAAACAGGTAAAATGTGTGTAAGGGGAGCGGGGTTTGTTGTGCCTGACACAACTTTTTGACATTTTTTTTTTTAATAGTATATATCCTTCCGTCTTGCTTTGCAAAGCCATCTTCAGTGGGCAGAGTAGCTTGTTGGTAAAGACGTTATGTGTTACATGTTATGGATGTTGTGTTTAAGTCAGTTCGTCTGCAGGTTTATGCAAAAACTATTGGAGCAATTTCCATCAAATTTTCAGGAAAGGTACAAGGTGGTTCAGAATAAATCCCATTAAATTCTGATTAATATATAGGCCATGGGCCAGTACCTGACCTTCTGCACCCCCCCCTCACTTGAGGGGATCCCAATGGTCAAGAAAAACATCGGGTCGGAGAGTTGTAGGGGGGTTGCAGAAGGTCGGGTACTGGCTAAGCCCATGGCCTAGTAGGTCACAGGTCACAGTTGCCAAAAGTGATGACAAGAGATAGGACAAATCAGGTAAAATATGTGCGAGGGGGTGGGGGGGGGTTGTTATGCTGGTTGTTAGTATTTTTAGTTTATTGATTTGAATCATGTGTTTTGTAATGAAAACACTGCTTATTGAAATGTTAATGTTAGAGTTCATGTACTGTACATGTTCTTGTACTGAAGTTTAATATAAAATATAAAAATATGGTCAATGTGCTCATCCAGACCTCACAGCTGTGATGTCTTGTTATCAACAAAAGGGAGTCATTCAATAGATCATAAAATCAATACCACTGTGTGACTGTGTGTTTTTATCAACAAATGAAAAAACCCCCAGTATGAATGGTATAGGAACCCCCCAAAGTTCCTCTGGGGTAACATCTGACTGAACAAAAGTAGGTAACTGGGTAATGACATATTACTGTGGTTAAAGTTCTTAAATGATACACAGGAGGTTGTTGGTGGAAACTAATATTGGGACAATTACTTTCTTTGATCTGGATTGAAACTGATCTCAGTGAATCAATTGGAAATGCACTGACAGAAGAGCTGGTAATTTTAGTGACAAACTGGTGATAAACAAATTGTTTACAAAGGCAAATTTCAACAAAGTGATAGGTTTTGTGTCTAGTGCCTAGATCTATCTAATGAATTGATCAGAATTGAAATCCGTTAAAAAATGAGGGAGGAGAAGCAATTTTTGTGAGTTGTGGATGGCGACGGATGATGGATGCCCGACGGCAATAACTCGTTGGACTTCGTCTGGATGAGCTAAAAATGACACATGCAATAATAACACAATACTGCATAAATATTGTGAAAAAAAAACCTCCAGCTGAACTATTTGATTACACCTCTGACATGAGTTCTTTTCCATGTTTTGTTGCCATTTCGAGTCATGTGTGGCCTCTCTGTCCTCTCCTCTGCTTCAATAAGCTTGGGGCTTAGAAAGCAGACGGTGGAGCTGAGGCTGCGGTGGAGAGACAGTGAATCACCTGAAGGGAAGGTTACCCAAGTAAAAAGTAGAAAATATAGAAAAGAAACCTACTTGTTTTGTCCACAAATATTTGTTGCTTTTTTGCACAAAATGGTTCACAGGAACAAGGCTATTAGTAGTTGTAGATATCTCAGTTTGGCATACATTTTACAGTTCTATAAATTCTTGTAAATCTAATATTTTCAACAGTATATTAAGGGAAAAGTTCTGAATTTATAGTATTTTAAAAATCATAATAAAAGCCACAGTATTGTCATCTAGAATCCTGCAAAATGGGCATGTATAGTCCCCTTCAAAACTTTTGGCTCATATATATATATATATATATATATATGGTGAGCAAAAACAAACCATATGTGTGTTTGTAGTTTTTTTTCTGCCTACTTTCATTCATGACTTCCACCTACGCCCGCCCTAACCGGGACATTTCACCATTCTTCATTCTTCTCTATAACCCAGACATTCTTTCATCACCACATATTTTGACTGATCTACCCCAGGTTTTTGTTCGTTTACAATTTGTGGTATTATTTTGTATTCTTTTTTCTTTATTAAACCTGTTCTCCCTTCAACACTGTGCATCTGAGTCCCCCTACCCCCCATTCCCCGACAATATGGACTATTATAAAGCAAGTTTGAAAGTACTTTGGGTGCTGATATTAAAGAGAATTTTTTTTCAGATAAAACACATTTTTATATTATTTTACATTATATTTAATCTAAAAATCTACATGTAGTATAAGCTGTCTGCAAAAATGGTGTGACATTTTCTGTTTAATTCTCCCCGTATTTTGTCATTTCTAAAAAGCTTTTATCTTCTAATCTGTTTTGTCATTTGAATTGTGCCATGCCCTTGCCTTTTTTTTCCTTTTCTGCCAAGCACCCTAAATTTACCAATTTACGAAAAGTGCTTGATGAGAACCGCCTCATGCTATTTTATAAGCCTTTAGCATAATTGAACAGAAATGTGTCCATCGGTACTAAGTTTGTTAAATATAAATACAAGTCAGTTTATTAGGTTTTTCATATCAAACAGTGCTTCAAATGATTTCCCTGATTAACATGCCATCTGAGAAAAAGAAATGATGCAGGCTTTAGTTGGAGTGACAACTTGCACCCTCCCATTGCTCAGCAGCACTCTCTGGCTTCTTCTTGATTTTTACCATTTTAATGACTTAAATATGCCTGCATGTGTCAGCTACAGTACAATCTTTTCACACTGTTAATTTATCTGTCATACTTGTCCTTTTAACACTGCATAATTGATGAATTACTGCTAACTGCAGCTTGGAGCTGTCTGCCATAGGTTAGATTATTGATATGTTTCCTCAATTGAAAAATATAAACAACAAATCAGTAGCAAACCAGTGTTTTGCACGAAGCCACTGGTATTTGCATTTTAATTGGCTGGCAGTGCTAATGATAAAAGGCTATAATTTACCAGCTAAATAAAAAGCGAACCCAGGCAAAGCAATTAGTATTCTCTAAATGTCATGTCGGTATCTGGATGTTCAATATCCAAAATTTATTAGGCACTCAGCAGTCCCATGGCAGGACTGTTAGACTATAGACACACCTTGGGTATCTCTCCCCTCTTCCACAGCTTCTTCCACTGAAGATTCATATCATTTTAAGCAAAAACCAACAATCCCAAAACATGTCTGTTTCAATAGATACAATATTCCCAGAGGGAGTGTGAAGAGTGCATATGTGCTTTCTTTTCATTTTTTTTTTACCTCTCTTGTTCAGCTGCACATTCATCTTATAGCGCAGGCATGAGCAAACTATTCCACAAAGGGCCAGTGTTCGTGGAGGTTTTTGTTCCAACCAAGCAGCACCACACCAGACTTGATTCAATTCATCAACTGATCTCAGTCTACAGAGTCGATTGGTCAAACTTTGTACTCTTGGTTGGTTGGAACAAAAACTTGCAGCCACACTGGCCCTTTGTGGAATAGTTTGCTCTTGCCTGTTATAGTGTGTTTCCACCAAGCAGACTGGGATGGTTTAGTACTGTTTACATCATCTCTGTATAGTTTGTCTCACTTGAGCTTGCGTTTCCACTACCTACAATATCCTTATGTTGGAGGTGGGGTAGCAGCTATGTAGTCTTGTGACATGCATGGCTGTGTCCATAGATGGCGTCCATCATGTCATACAACTTCCAGCTTTTTCTATTAACGCCACTCTTGCCATTGTGGTCCTTGATTTTACAATACTCGATCCAGAGCTTTTTGAATTTAGACCGACACTGGTCATACATTCTTGCAGAGCCCTCACAGGTAATGTTTTGGGAAAAATGGTGAAAGACTTCCTCATTTTGGACAGTTCCATCCAGTTCCCTCTGGACTTTGTCCTCTCTGACGATACAAAGAATCTATGAAACTCGTTGTTGAGTGGAGATTTGAGATTTAACAGGTGAATTGATATTTGTGCTTTTGTCCTTCCGTCGCGCCGAAATAACGAATCTGTTGAACAGTGAATGGGATGTAGTCTGTTTAGACCCATCCACATGGCTGGTTTTGGAGCGGTTGGCACCCGAAGGGATGGGTGACAAAAAGTGTGACGGTTTGGATTGGTTATTTTGGTACCCTTTTCAAAGAAATACTTACCAAAACAACCCAAACCATCCCAATCTGCTTGGTGGAAATGCATAATTAGACTGATTTAATTACATGTAGGAAAGTTAATTTCTGCAAAAATGGAAAACTATCTACAGTAAATGCATCATTTCTACATTATCTGTTTGCAAAAGCATCATTATTAATGGAAGAGTAAACACGTTTTAAAAAGTCTATAAGAGCTCTACTTGCATTTACTCACATAGGCATTGATGTGTTATTTATTTTGATGGCACATTTGAATGCTTAGGGAAAATGGCTTAATAATTTATAACATTACTGTCATGATAAGGAACAGTAGCTCAGATGATGAGTTTCAAAGTTTCACTTCGAACTTAAGAGTGCAGTGCTGCTAACAGAATGTCTTTAAATTTAACATGTTCACTTGGATTCATGATTGAGATTAAAAGAATTTGATGACCAAAGGTCAGGGTCAATGTCATTGTAATATCACCAAACCAATTTTTCTGGCCATAACTGTTGGTAGCTGGTAGATTTAGTGGAGAAATCGGAGTAAAATAAAAAAAAGTCACTGGATACCAGCAGGAACACAGAAATATTGTTGCATTAACTTGACCTATGTACACTCTTAATTTATTTGTAAACACAATGGCAATGAAGTCTATTCTATTCTATATGCATCTTAGGCAAAAATGTCTTTATTTATGAAGTGGTGACTGTAAATGAAGATGAGCACAAATGGTAACTCCGGCATATTTTAATATCTATACTGAAATTAAATATATAAACTTGTTTATTAATGTGTGGTGTCCCACCAAAATAAAGAGATCAAATAAAACAAACAAAAAAAAATGTAGTGATGAAGTCTGCAGAGGTTGTTGTTTTGCTTTACCTGTTCCACATCACATCCTTATATGATGTGTCGCTGTTTGATGATGTCACCTTGCTGATGTTACATACCATCAACAACTGGTCACCACATGAAATAAAAACACCAGTCATTTTATGCTCCTTCAAAAACCAGTGTTATGTTTCTAGTGATCTTGGATAGATTCCTACTCAGATGATAGAAATGGTTTAAAAATTTTACATCACAATAGTATAAACCAGATTTTGAAACTATGAGAAATATGGATATAAAATGGAAATGTGTTCCTATAGAAGACATTTTGATTGTTATGAAATATCATGTTATAAGCACACCAATATTCCCAAACAATATTTTTTTTATTGATTTAAATATGTGTAGTTATTATTTAATTAATTATTTGTTAAATTACAAAAAAAGTCAAACACTGAACCTTGTGTAAGATTGCATATTTTTCTTCTATATACCATCACAGAACAATCAACTGTCAAATTATTATACAAACTGCAGAAATCATTTTTTTACTGAAGCCCTTACATCTTAAAAAGCTACATTAACACAAAACATATTTTAGGGAATTCTGCGACTAATGTGTCACCTAGTTTGTGAGAAACATTTATGCAACATGAAAGACAATAAATATAGATTAAACATAAATGATTTATTCGTGATCAATCAAAATGAGTCCCCATTAATCCTCATATATTTAGGTCATTGATCATACCTTATATTTACTTTCCCTTACACTATCAGCTACATTGTTTTGAATCTGTGTGTTGCTGAAATGTTTAATAGGGCAACCACTTCCTCCTCAAACCTGCATAAATTGTAATTGTGGTGTAAGAGATAAACAGTATTAAAGGGTTAAATGGTACAGGGACTGTAATACAGACAGTACTAGTTCATTACACCCTGACATATGGAGATAAAATCCTCACTGTTTTATCTTCTAATGGTATTTAAGGTCTATTATTAGTTCCTTTATTGCAATTCTAACTCTTGAAGGGGAGGTAAACAAGATCAGTGTCATGAGTTTAAATAACACTCCCAGTCATCCCAAAGGCAATTACACAGAGGTCAATGAGCGGAGATGACCCCAAAAATTTAATGGGCATCAGCAATCAATATGACAGACACACACTCCCTCTCTATCCTCTTTCTCTCTACACACAAGGATTTGAACCTTTCTACCCCACACCAAAGTTACCCTTTCTTACCACTACCCCAATAACTAGGCTAAAGGACTGCTTTGTCATAAGGCTTGAAATCTGCAGTTGATGCATTACGTCATACTGTCACAGCCACAATGCTTCAACTGCTCCAGTACCTCCACAGCTCTTGAGAGTGCCCTTGCGGCTCACTGGGTTAATCACCAGACTCACAATACAGATGCTATGGGTTCAAAACCCATCTTCACTCAAGTACCCTATTGTTTATTAGAGGACTCTAACAACAATGCAAAATGTTGTTAGGAGTTCAACTATCACCTACAGAATTTATTTTCCTTTTTTTTTTTTTTTTTACATAATCCAAAATTCCCCTTTTGGAAACACACACACACACACACACACACACACACACACACACACACACATATATATATATATATATATATATATATATATATATATATATATATATATATATATATATATATATATATATATATATATATATATATATGCCTATTTACAAACATACTTATATATAAAATACATTTTACATTATTGTGAGAGACACTGAACTTGAACCCACATCAATCTACTACCTACCAACAATTCCACCAGTCTACATTACTGAAGGAGGTTCATAACCCAGTTACTTTTGAGGTCTTTCATCTACTATTTGGTGGGGAATTTTAAAACATTGACATGTATCTGCTATCTACCAAGCCTTCAACCAGCTGGAGCCACAGAGTCTGGTTATCGACCTTCTTATTTTTTAAAGTTTTACATCGACTATTTGTGTGGTGAACTTGGCCAATGTCTGGTTTTCAAGGCAGCAATGCAATTGATAAGTGATTGCAGGCATATATATATATGTATGCACACATTTACTACTGTCTGAGATTGCTCCTTTTTTCTTGTCTTACACAATTGGACAAACTGTTTAATCCAGGTGTCTTTGACCTCACAACTAGGGTCAAACACACCTGGATTAATTGGTTTGTCCAATAATTGACAATAGTCAAATGTCATTTACAACACAATGCTATGTGCTCTCTTAGGTACCCATACTGAGCCGACACTCTTAGAGGGCTCATCTTCATCTGACTGGTCACAATCACCATCATGTTCATCCCAAGGAGCATCATCAGGTTCTGACCCAACACTGGTACTAGAATCTACCAAGACTAGGAGGAGACAGCTGATTGAAGGACCCCTGGATGGCAACGTTGCAAGAGAAGTTATTGACCCTGATATCAATTAGACCAAGTTCAAACCTTAAATTAAAGTTTCACAATAAGTATATTAGAACTGTCGCTTCAAAAGGTGTTGGACTGAAGACACAGAGCTCTGCTATGATACAGTAGCTAATTCTCATCTATCACACCAAATAACTGAAACACCTACTGTACTTGCAGTGTGAATGATATGCAATTTTCATTTCAGAATGTTAGAGTTGCTCTGTGTTCAAAGCCTGGTGGAAAACAAATACTAGAAGACTATGACAAAACAAGCACCCTCAGTGATGTTACAAGAGGAAAGATGGTTTACATTCTTGTGGCAGATGTGGTGAGAGCCATGGGTAAGTGAATGCACTTGCAATAACAGATTGTGGTTGTTTACGTTTTTCATTTTACTTCGCTATTTAATTTGCTCTTCTGTTTTAGTATAGTTGTTTATTTGGAGGAATTGACTAGTTTTTTTTTTGGTTTTAGTTTTTCAGGTTTTAGTAGAAAGCTTCAATGAGACCTCTGAGGATGAACTTCCCTTAGTTACATCCTTTCATGTTTTCATTACATTTTATCTACCTGTGGGTTGTGTTCTCTAAATAAATGGTTCTTAACTGGAATTGCCTTGGGACCCACCATTGTCCATGAGCATTACCTTGTGAGTGACCCTATTCTTTTCAGAAATATAGTCAATTTATTATAATTTTCACAAATATAAACCATGCATTTACAGTATGTTTTGGATCATTTGCATTTTATGCTGACATACAACATGTATATCAACTAGTGGAGATGTGTATTGTTAATGGTTCACCCTCTCTTTGATATGACAGTTATTTATTCATTACTGCATCTTGTCTCAATTTTGGGACTTGCAATGAAAGGGGAATTTTCACAACACAGCTCTGCAAGGATTACTCCATTACTCACTTTTAGGTCCTCACCCACCAGTAAAGAAACACTGCTCTAAATTATACCATATTAAACTGTTGTTTTTTCTTCCTGGTACTGTATTAGTTCTAACTACAACTAAGCTGATGTTATCTGATATTCGTCCTTTTTTTTTGTATGATTGCAGATTTTTAGGTCTCATTTTTGGGAAAAATAATTTGTTCTATACTAAGTTATATATAATTTTTTTGCTTAGCTATAATAGCACACATAAATAACGTTTGCAATTTTTGGAGAAATTATCTCTCTTTTCCCAGATGGGTACCTCCAGTAAATGTGCGGAACCTCTATGCACTTGGGATTATAAAACTGTTCCCTTAATTGAGTGATCCAGATTCCAAGAATGGCTATGTGAATATAAACCATAATGCATCCTAGTATATTATGTGTTTTTGTTTGTGTCTATAACAAGTTTGCCAGTCCTGGGTGAAGCATCCCTCCTCTGTTGCTCTTACTGGGGTCTGTTAAAGGGTTTTGCTGGAGTTTTTTCTCAAGTGACATGAGTCTGTTTTTCTTTATCAACAGGAACATTTTTGTGATCAGCAGAGTGGCTCTGGCTACGTAGCGTGGAGGCTGAAAACTGTTGAGCGGAACTCTGCTGAAGACCGCAAGAAATCCAAGACAACTTTTCAAGAGGGCCCCAAGACTCCACGCAGTATCCATACAGATGAGATGCAGTTAACTGGTGATGAATGCAGGGAAGCCATAAACAAACTCTTTAATGCATGTGTATTTGACTACAGTTGTTATGTCAGACACACCTGGATTAATCAGTTTGTTCAATAATATAGGACAGGAAACCAGGAGCAAACTCAAGTTGAGGAAGTTGCAGATTTGTGTATACAGCCCACTGAATAGTAGATACAGTAGATTACTCATGCCTTCAGTGCAAAAAGAAAAGAGGCAGTGTTTCCTCTAGGATTTTTTCTGCAGTGGGGGCAGGCGTGGCGGCGTAGACAAATGACACTTCACTGCATATTTTATTTCTAGAACTGATTTTATTAGACTTTTAACAACCAAATGGTATAATGAAACAGACAAAGGATAATTCTAACTACATTTGAATAATACAAATGTAAATAAATATCTTTCTAGAGTTTTTGTAGAAAAGTTGTAAGGCTCTTTAGTCAAATTCTGCCAGGCCTGGCCCATTGATACTGAGCAGCATCCAGAACATTCCTATAGGGACAGAGTAACACTGAATTAATTTTGTTTAAAAGAAATATTGGCATGTAGCTATATTATGCAAAGTAATAATACTCACAATTGTCTTTGAATGAAACCTGTTTTTTTCCCCACCCATTTAGGGTCCCAGCCTGACAGTCTGTCTTTTCCACCTCTTCTTCCATCATTCTTCCCTGACTAATATTACAATTAACATTACATAATTTACACTCTCGTTTAATTACAAATGTGAACATAACTTATGATAATCTATGACTTAGTAAAAGGTTAATGATACCTGTCTAGGCTCATCCTCATCAATGTTTTTCTCTTTTTTCAGAAATATTTCCATAAACTCATCTGGAGTTAGCATTAGCTTGTGTAGATATTAGCCTAATGCTATATTATAAATGAGCTCAGTTGGCACCATGCATAATTAAATTAAGATATCATGTTAAGTAATGTTAGCTGGCTGTCAATATTTGGCGAGTATCCATTTAACTTTTAAAAATGATGACTTATCTCAAACTACCGTAATTAGTCGACCTTTTCGTTGCCCGAATCTCAAAGATACACTCATCCTCCAACTGTCTGATCAGCTGATCTGTCACTTCCAAGATGCGCACTTGCAAAGAGTATATAATTCAAGATATTTATCTGTAGTTCAGGCTACTTTTGTTTTTGACGCAGTGATGTATTTGCAACAAACATCAAATTTATTCATTCTATTTCTGCAGTTTGGCATTTTGTGAGATGGCTCCCATCCTGCTTCTGCTTCACCTGTTGCCTCCAACAGTTAAAGGCAAGAAAAGTGGCAAGATGAGTGCATCTGAAGCTACTCAACGCCTGATCAAGTTCATGAAGGTATTTTCTTAGTACTTCACTGACGCAAGGTTTTCAGGAGCCAATATGGCATTGTAATTCTTGGTGTAGTTAAATGGTTTTTAAAAAGTAATCCATCCATTCATCACAAAAATGTATTGAGGTTGTGTACATTCATTGATCCATGCCCTGAATTCATCATTAATTCATCAAATTGTGTATTGATCACATCCATTCAATCAATCAAAGGCAAATTGTAAATGTGGTGTGGTGGCCATTTAATAAGCATATTTTTCGAAAGAAGTGTTTGCCTTGTGTATTTTTGTGATGAGTTTAGTGGATGGTTGTGCTGGCTAAGGGTGGGTGGGTTTATTTAGTATTCAAATGTACACCCATTGGTCTGAATGCAAGTCAGTGTAGCATTTTGAACTGCAGTAGTGTAACATTTTATTAAAATGACACTATTGGAGAGTGAGAGTAACAGTAACACTAACTGGTGTTATACACACACACACATATATATATATATATATATATATATATATATATATATATATATATATATATATATATTATTGATAATATAACAAGTGTCATGTTAGCTAATTAATGCTCACAATAAATCTCAAATTCATATTTATTTTCAGGTGCAGTGGTGGATATATCTATAAACAAACCAGATGGTTGTTATTTAAAATAATTAACTGTCATTGTAGCAATTAATATCAGAAACATAGCAGTTATTTTGTCAGTTAAGTTGCAAAAAAAGAGACTAATTTATTCAGTGATATTTATATTATTGGTAGTTGCAGTCGTAGATTGCAATGACATTTATTACAATATCACGTTATATTAGCCTTTATTATTTTGTAGTCCAGCATTGTAAGCAACAAATTATTCAGTTTGTCCCAATACTTTCATATTTGTATTGTATTTCAACACTTATCTGGTTTTGGCCACATTATTAGTTTTGATTTAGGCACCAAGAGCACTTTGGAGGATGTAAGGATATATTCTAAATGTAGTTTAATATAGACAGAAATGTTAAACATATGTTTAAGTAAAAATGGTTCAAGATGATTTTAGAAGCCTAGTTGGGTTTCATTGGCACAAAATGAAGGTCCAGATTTCATTTGCTACAACTCAACAGCAAAAACAATGCTCTTTTTGCTTTACTCTCTATTTTATATATGCAGTATTGTATAACTATGCAATTTAAAATGTGCTGTATGAGTTCAGTTTTACTTACTTGCATTGCAAATATATAATACAGGCTAGTTGCATCTAATGTCTGGAAGTCAGAGCTGTAATTTATAATATTCTACTGCACATATTGTTCTCCAGTAAATTCCTGTTCATTATCTTCTAATGTTGGTGTCTTATACAAACTGTTCAGATAATTGAATGCAAGCATAATAATGGAGTTTTGTCATAGCCTATGTGACTATTGTCTCACATAATGTGTCATTTGTCATCATTTTGATAAAACCATGACGATTGTTGGATTAACCCATAAAGACCCAGACCTTCCCCATGGACCAAAAATATATACTGAGCTAAACTGTTAATCCATTAAATCCTATCAATGCATCTAAATAGTTGGTGTAAAAGGTGATTTTAGTCATCAGATATGACCCATTTGGATGTTCAGAAGCTCCATGGTGAACATGGAAACACCATCATCTTCTATAACATCAATTCAATGTTTTGATATAATAACTTGTGACTGTCCTCTGAGCTTTTATGAAAATCAATTAATACAACTTTGGAAAATATCCAATTTTAATTGGAAAAAATGCAAATTCAGAAGATATAATAAGTGGTGATAAATCATTTAGGAAGGTATAGGAAAATTGGGATAATAATTAAAGTGGGAATTGCCACAGAAGTCACACTAGGTCCTTATGGGTTCACCATCACACAAGATAATAATCAGAAGATCTGTGTTTGATCTAATAACAATGATCAAATCACTTTTTTTAAATACACACTATAAACACTGTGCAACAACAGGTTGGTCTCCTCTACATACACACATGCTTACTTTCAAATATGGATTATATACAAACACTATCATACTCAAGGGCTCACTGAACCCAACTGTTTCAGATTCTTGAGGCAGTATCTTGACCGTAAGTGTTTTCATATGGGAGTAGTTTGCCTTGAAGGCTTTGTCTCTCTCCACCCTCTTGCTACGATACCAGTCCTTCATGCCTGGCTACCTGTGAATCTCTGTGACATTTTTACTGTGTGTGTTCAAAAAAAAAAGAAAAAAGTCTGAGATGAGCCAAGAATGGTTTGAGCTCAGGTACATTTCTTTAACAATGTCAGTCTGCTACCCTTGACTATTTGTAACCCCCTCACATCCACAAACCCACCACTCCACATTTTCCCCCCTTAAGCTTTCAGAATTCTGATCTTGTCTCAATATAACATCAGCTCCTCACAGGGTTAAAGCTCTCTGTGACATAAGTCAGCTTTACTGACTCACACACACACTCCACAGCTCTCTCTCTCTCTCCACTTGTTGTTCCAATACCCTGCTAAGCCTTTTGATTCCGATTGTGCTCACTACCACAGTCAAAGTATGTCTGATAAACATGACCGTAGATTTCTACTCAACCAAAAAATATAAAGGGCACTTATCATGCAAAATACACTTTTTACAACACAGATGTACTACTTCTGTGTGAGGAGACTCTTAAAGGAGACATATCATGCCCATTTTTCACAAGTTAATACAGTTCCCTGGTGTCTCAGGCTATGTCTATATGTCTACAGTAAAATAACACGTAAACATGGCAACCAAACGTGTGTTAAAAATGATGCAATACATATGTCACACCTCTAGATGCACTGTGAGTGTCACGGATCGGGGTGAGGTGAAAGGAGAGGACTCCAATGCACAGTACTGAAGGGCAAATTAATTTAATAACAAAACAACATAAAAACAAGACAAACACAACCTGGGGGTGGACGGCCAGAGTCCGTGGTGATGATGAGTGTCCGGGTTATGGTGATTGGGGAGATGGAAGCAAAAGTCCGGGTTATGGAGGTGACATATCTGAATGGTCCTGCACTGGCAGCTACAAGCCTTACTGCTTATATAGCCACCGATTAGGAACGGCTTGCAGCTGCGCAGTGCAGGACCAGGTGAGTGTGGAGATTGGGGGAAAGGTCACTGGAGCGGAGGTCATGACAGTACCCCCCCCCTAAGGGGCGGCTCCTGAAGCCCCTAAAAAACAAACAAACAAAAAAAAAAAAAAAACACAAACACCCCCCCCCCCCCCCCCCCCCCCGTTGTCCAGAGCTCAAAAATAAAAACATTTTTAAGTAGTATTTCACCGAGCAGGGCGGCATGGTAACCTCCTGGTCGGAGTACCCTCTGGACAGAGCGGTGTGGCATCCTTCTGGGCAGGGCGGTGTGGAAACCCCCTGGGCGGAGTACCCTCTGGGCGGAGCTGTGTGGAATCCCTTCTGAGCAGGGCGGTGTGGAAACCCCCTGGCGGAGTACCCTCTGGGCAGAGCGGTGTGGCATCCTTCTGGGCAGGGCGGTGTGGAAACCCCCTGGGCGGAGTACCCTCTGGGCAGAGCGGTGTGGAATCCCTTCTGGGCAGGGCGGTGTGGAAACCCCCTGGCGGAGTACCCTCTGGGCAGAGCGGTGTGGCATCCTTCTGGGCAGGGCGGTGTGGAAACCCCCTGGGCGGAGTACCCTCTGGGCAGAGCGGTGTGGAATCCCTTCTGGGCAGGGCGGTGTGGAAACCCCCTGGCGGAGTACCCTCTGGGCAGAGCGGTGTGGCATCCTTCTGGGCAGGGCGGTGTGGAAACCCCCTGGGCGGAGTACCCTCTGGGCAGAGCGGTGTGGAATCCCTTCTGGGCAGGGCGGTGTGGAAACCCCCTGGCGGAGTACCCTCTGAGCAGAGCGGTGTGGCATCCTTCTGGGCAGGGCGGTGTGGAAACCCCCTGGGCGGAGTACCCTCTGGGCAGAGCGGTGTGGCATCCCTCTGGGCAGGGCGGTGTGGAAACCCCCTGAGTAGGGCGGCGTTGAACCCTTCCGGGCGGAAGACCCTCAGGACTGAGTGGCCTGAGAGGTCTGGGTTGGTAGCAGGAGCAACTGGACTGGTCTGACTGAGGACCAAGGAGACTGATTGGGTGGGGTCACCACGGACTCTGGCTGAGACAGGAACAAGACAAAACGAAGAAACGGGCAACAGGCAGGGACAGGAAACAGGCAGGCAGAAACGAACAACAAGCAAGGACAGGGGACAGAAACCAGCAACGGGCAACAGGCAGGGACCGGGGACAGAAGCCAGCAACGGGCAACAGGCAGGGACAGGGAACAGAAGCCAACCACGGGCAACAGGCAGGGACAGGGAACAGAAGCCAACCACGGGCAACAGGCAGGGACCGGGGACAGAAGCCAGCAACGGGCAACAGGCAGGGACAGGGGACAGAAGCCAACCACGGGCAACAGGCAGGGACAGAAGCCAACCACGGGCAACAGGCAGGGACAGGGAACAGAAGCCAACCACGGGCAACAGGCAGGGACAGGGAACAGAAGCCAACCACGGGCAAGAGTCAGGGACAGGGGACAGAAGCGAGCAACGGGCAAGAGTCACAGAACGGGACAGAGACACAGAACGGAACAGAGACACAGAACGCTTAAGCCAGATACACAGACCGCTTAAGCCAGATACACAGACCGCTTAAGCCAGAAACACAGACCGCTTAAACCAGATACACACAACGCTTAAGCCAGATACACACAACGCTTAAGCCAGATACACAGAACGCTTAAGCCAGAGACACACACAACGCTAGAAAGGATATACAGGGCGCTAGGAAGGATATACAGGACGCTGGGCAGATAAACTGAATGTTGGGGCAGGGAAACATAACTAACTGGGAAATACACAGACAGGGACAGAACGCAAGACTGGACAGACTTTAGACAGAACAAAACGGGGAAAACTAAAAACAAAAAGGGTCCCTTCAGCACTGGCGGAGTCCAGATGGTGGCAGGACCATTCTGTCACGGATCGGGGTGAGGTGAAAGGAGAGGACTCCAATGCACAGTACTGAAGGGCAAATTAATTTAATAACAAAACAACATAAAAACAAGACAAACACAACCTGGGGGTGGACGGCCAGAGTCCGTGGTGATGATGAGTGTCCGGGTTATGGTGATTGGGGAGATGGAAGCAAAAGTCCGGGTTATGGAGGTGACATATCTGAATGGTCCTGCACTGGCAGCTACAAGCCTTACTGCTTATATAGCCACCGATTAGGAACGGCTTGCAGCTGCGCAGTGCAGGACCAGGTGAGTGTGGAGATTGGGGGAAAGGTCACTGGAGCGGAGGTCATGACAGTGAGACAGCCCTGCTATATGGATACGATTTCCAAATAGTATCCATATAATTTCCAAAATAAATGAGACTATAGTGCTGACATCTTTGTGAATGTCTGAACAAAATATGGCCCTCTCACACCTTTCCTCTATTATTTTACATTACAAATAGCCTAACTATCTTGTCTCAGATAGGCTAACTCTCTTAGATAAGTAGGAACACTTAGAGGCATCTGTATTTAATTGGTATATGTGTGTCAATCGAGAAAAAGTTGAGAAAAAACAAAACAAAAACCAGAAAACAAAAGTCATTTAACAGGTAATGTTAAAGAGATTATTTTAATCATGATATAATATCAGAGTAGAAACCAGTAGAAGGTTGATTTCTTTGAATCACATACAGGCCACAGATAAACAAATGTGTAAAATAATAATTGAATTGTTCCAAAATGATATTCCTCAAAGAAAGAGGATAAAGATTTGGATATTGCATCATGGCAATGTTTTCTGCACAGTCTTACTTTATCCAACATTTCACTTACCTTTTTTCATATAATATCAGTGTGTCTCTGTACTATTTCTAACTTAGGAAGGTGCTGAGCGGCGCTTTTTGGAACTCTATTCACATGCTCCTGACATGTCTGTTGTTCATGACAGCAGGAATATTTTCACCTACTCTGTCACCAACAATCACCATAAAGAAGAAGGTTCCAATCAGAGAGCTGCTCGACTACAGAAAGCCTCTCCTATAATGATGTAAATGGTCTCTGATGCTGAGATGAGCAGGTGTACAGTAGGTCTGACATTTACTGCACCTGAGCAGAAGTGAATGTCATGGACTGTGACTGTTCTAAAGTTTGGTCACAAGACGTAAATGGAGTCTGAAAAATGACAACTACTAAAATTTTAATGCCCTGGATACATTAAATGTTAAATGAGGTCTGTAGGAACTTTTAAGACTAGCTTGTAATTTGAACTTTTTGCAACTCTTAAACAAAAAAGAAAAAAAAAAGGACATATAGGGAGAGAAAATAAGAATATATGTAACGTGATAAGTGTGAATAAAGCTAGAAGAAAACTTCAAAAGAAGGTTCAAAAGATCAACTTGGACTGCCAATTTATGCCCAGAAACGAAAACCTACATTGTGTCTACACATTATTAGCAAACACTGTAGACACTGTATCTCCCTCTCAACACCATGTCTTAGAAATATCAGCTATTCATTATATATATACAGTACAGTACAATGTGATTTCATTATATATATATATATATATATATATATATATATATATATATATATATATATATATATATATATATATATATATATAATGAAATTGTATATGTTATGCATTTTCATCCTTTCATGTGTTATTCATTTCTGTTGGATGAGATGTCAATGTATGCCAAGATCTCCAGTTTACATCTATGTAACCATTAACCCTGCTAATTACTCTATCTGCTAATCGTATTGTATTTTTCACAGTGTGGATATAAAGCTTATAATGCATACAGATTAAAAGGGCTGTGTTATTTATATGCAAATCATGATATCATGTAGATTTTACCACCATAGCATTACATGTGTCTCCCAAATGTGGTGACCTGCGCTACTGTAGGCAAGTGACTGACTTGTACACCTATAAGACCTATGGTATATGTTTCGGGAGCATGTTCACTGCCAAGGAGGTTATGTTTTTGTTGGCGTTTATCTGTTTGTCTGTCTGTGTTCAAGATAACTCAAAAACTTATGGATGGATTTTGATGAAATTTTCAGGATATGTTGGAAATGTGAACTGGAAGAATTGATTTCATTTTGGGGGTGATCGGAGGGGGGGTCTACCTTAGCGGAGGTCTACGCTATCAGATTGCTTTTCTAGTTTATTCATGTTTTTGTTTAACATGGTCACACAGATACACACAAACTGAAAAACCTGGAAATTGTTATTAACTATCCTCTTCATTCTGAAAGCCCAAATATAACTATTTTACAAATATCTGCACTAAAGCAACTGTTCATTTTCCTAACCGTGATGATCACCAATTACACTTGTCAAATGTTTCTGTCATAACTTGTGTCCAAATATTGCAGTTGCTAGAAGTAGAAGACACCGCGTATTGTTTTGTGAAGTGTTTACATTCTGAATACTGCATGTTGGTTTATAGGAGCTAAGGTTAATGATGTTTAGACATAAGTACTGGACTTCATCAATATGAGTCACAGGTGAGTGAACGCTAAATGCTACCTTTCTGACATGATGAAATGGTATCCTTCATTAAGCAAAGTCATTTGCCCTTGCTATTGTAACCACAACAGAAGAGACTGTGTCTGAAGAGAAAAAAATAAACTAGAAAAGCACTCTGAGAGCGCCAACCTCCACCAAGGCAGACCCCCCTCCCCTTCGAATGAAGAGAGGTCCACCAAGGAGGTTATGTTTTTGCCACTTTGTTTGTCTGTCTGTCTGTTTGTTAGGATGACCATAGACTGCTGGACAGTGTAGTGGAAAAATGAAGACTTGAGGTTCTAATAATTTCCAGTTCTCCCCATTACCAACCTACCCTGTAAATTTCATCAAGATCCGTACATAACTTTTTGAGTTGAGCAGAAAGACATAACATGACCTCCACCAAGGTTATGTTTTTAAAAGTCAATAAAAAAAATTTTAAATCCCAATAATAAAGCAAACTATTAAAATTAAAATGTCAGACATTGACAGTTCTATCAGTCTGAATGTACTAAGAGCAGTAAATTAGCTGAACTACCACAACATGGCTAAATTAAAAAAAGTAGCCTTGTGTCCACCATCACACAAATGACCAAAAACATGTGTCAAAAAGTACAAGCCATCATTGAACTTGAGAAAGGCCTTCATGAGAGGCATGTGTGGTGTGAATTTGGTGATCCTTCATCAAAGCTGACGGACGGACAGCATTTGTATGTCCCACAAAAAATGAGGCTAAAATGATTCCTGGAAAAAAAAATCGGTTTAGTGTTTTTAGAGAAAAATAAAATACCTATAAAGACAAAGGTTAAGACAGAATTTTTTTGAAGCCAACCCCAGCAGTCATCAGTGATATCACACTTACTTCCATGGTGGCAGTGAGAGAAGCTTCTGGAAGGAAAGTTATTAAACCAAATAGATTTAGCAAAGAAATACATGACAATGTAGTTCAAATAAATACTTGTGTTAAGTTTAATTTGTCTTCTTTTGTTCTTTTGTCTCCACTTTATTTATACACACAGTGAAAAAAACAGTCTGCTAACACGTGAAACTGTCTTTGGTGCTACACAGCTGTCAGGTGCAGAACTTCGCCTCAGGACATTAGAGCAGTGTATCTGGATATTTAATGCTTTAATTAAGGAAGGTTGATGGCAAGAAGTGTCACATGAAGATTTTCTGAGGTACAAGAAGAGCAGATGGAAAATGTTGCCTAGTTTAGATAATGTCTTAATTTTATGGCCATTCATCCAAAAGAACAGACTAATAAAAATTGATTTCTAAGTCACAACTCCAATTTTAAAGTGGGGTATGTCTGACATTATACAGATGCAAATTTGTTTACACAGCCACAGTGTTAAAAGGCTCAAAATGCCAGGACATGAAGGTCACACATGTAATACAAATCATAGCATTTAAGATTTTAAAGGCTATAGTTAATTTATTTGATGCTTAGAGTATCACTTAAGTTAGGGTAAGTCCTTTCTGCAGGTTTAACTTTGGTGTAAAGTTTCTTAAATAACTGAAATTTTTAACTAATGCTTAATTTTGAAAATGCCTAAATAAATAAATGTTCACATTATGTTTAGGTTACATCTAACTAAGACAAAACACCAACACTATTCAATATGCAAATCTGTAAAATTGTTTCAGTATTAGTGTAGTGGCGTATAATACTTCTAAATCAGCTGTCTTCTCTGAGTCTTTGTAGATTCCAGTACCAGTGTTGACTCAGAATCTGACGATGCTCCTTGGGATGAATATGATGGTGATTGTGACCAATCAGATGAAGATGAGCCCTCTAAGACTGTCAGCTCAGTATGGGGACCTAAGAGAACACATACTGTAGCATTGCATTGTAAATGACATTTGACAATTGCCAATTATTGGACAAACTGATAAATCCAGGAACCATACTTGTGAGGTCAAACACACCTAGATTAATCGGTTTGTCCAATTGTGTAAGACAAGAAAAAAGGAGCAATCTCAGACAGTAGTGAATGTGTGCATTAAGCCTAGTGACCAAGAGAGGAAATGATTTACAGCTCAATTTACCTATTGAATAATGTTTTTTTCACACATTACTTACATCTTGTATTACTTATTTATAAGTATTATTTATTTTAGTAATTATTGTTTTTATGTTGTACTGACTGAAAGGAGACAGTCAAATATCATTGTACATTGTTGTATGATGACAATAAAAGCTATCATTTACCAAGTTTATTTAATTATAACCAACTTTGCTGTGTTGATATGTTGCCTTTTCTGGGTACTTTGGGATCCTTCTAATCATATAGTACATGCCAAGCTATTACCCAGATATACTTAGGGTTATTAGCTGTGTACAGTATAACAATCAGCACTCTATTACCATGTTATTACAGATGTATTATTCAAACATAGCTGTACAGTGCGTCATTTACAGGCCACAAAAAAATTATTAATTTATATATATAAACACACACACATACTGTACACACAAATTTCTTACACCCAAACTAGTGATTTTTGAATAATCTGGAAACCAAATACCAATTACCTTGATTGGATACAATAACACATCACCCAGAGACAAAATGTGCAATGTTTGTTGTCTGGGTCCTCACTCGGTCGATGCAGAACATCAATACTATAATAAAGCCATTCAGTGGTTTTATTATGGAATAATCAAGAAGGCATGATAAGGGGAGGGGGTTGATCCTACTTTCATCCCTCTACAAATCGCTGTTCCATTCTGCTGATTACACATATGTATTCTGCACACTGCATTTTGACCCCAAAGCATTCCTCGTCCTCTTCCCTCCCACACTCCCCCTGCTAATCGATGAGGGATGGCTCTGCAGTCATTTAACATGCCTGCTTCTCCCTCTTGAGTGTGGAGCAGGTGACACATTACATTAATAAATAAATAGGCAAACGTAGGTGGGAGTGGAGCCCTCATCACAACACCAGTGATAGAACAATTATCTCATGGCAAACAGCACTCTGCCATCACCTGCCACAATCGAAGGAATCAATACGACTTGGAAGGGAGATGGAAAAAGGGGGGAGTGTAGGAAAGGGGAGTTGTTGGGACTGACGGAGGTTAAGCAAAAGGAAAAAAAAAAAAAAAACAAGAAGGAAATTGAACATACTGATGGTGCACACAGTGTACAGTGTGCATATCCTCAGGTGATATTGAAACATCATTTCTTTCAGTATCACCTGATGATTCTAAAGCTAATGATGCCAGGTTGACAACTTAATCCTCCTTCAAAGGCCTGCACGTTTTTCAAGAGCTTTCAACTGTATCGTTAGTTCATTAAAGCTTCAATGAATTCAAATGGTAAATGGTAAAATCAGTAATACATTCTGAAATAAAAAAAAGTGGTATCACGTTAAAGGTTTTGTATCCAATGCTAATTGACTCTTTGCACAACATGGCGTCTGGTTACAGTCGTATCCTGAATATGCACTTGAGCTTTTCCCGTCCAATACTTCCGTGCTTTGATAGCACTCTAGCATTTGACAGCTGTTCAAAGATGACAACTTTTTACTCAAGATGTCTGCAGGACCTCCCAAAATTGTCTATTACAGATGTCCACCGACACGTTCAGATGGGAAACATCACATCCAAGATCAGGTGGGAGAAGGGACATAAGATGTATATTTAGAACTACATTGAAGATAAGTTGAACTGTGGTATACTCTCAATGGTGGCACAGCACTACTGTAGCTGCTAGCTACATAGCTAACAGTGCTTAGGTCACAACTTCCTTGATTATTAATAGCTTTTCTTAACATTGAGCATTTCACTCATTGGTTGGCTGTTTAATGTTAGATATGAGATTATGAGTTTGTATAAAATAACACTTATGTGAAACATTTATATCGTAACTAACACTTCCTAAAGTAAGTAAATTGATCAACGTAACATTGGTATTCTAACATTGCTTACAATTAAGTCATGATGAATATTAGTGTAGCCAAGCTCAAATCTATAGCTATACCATTTGATGGGAACCGCTGCTGCTGCTGCTGGAGTTGGAGCTGGTAATCCTTATCATTTTTCTGGTCATAGCAGGCGCCACAACGCTCAAAAATGCCTCGAATGCTTCCGGGAAGCAAATCGGGTATAATCGGGTGCAATGTCATGTTGCACATCACTTTAGTTGTTCTGTAAAGGTAAAGGACTTTATTTGTTGTTATACACCGTGTACAATGAAATGTGTCCTCTGCATTTAACCCATCCTTTCTTTGATGCTGTTGGGGCACCTGTAAGGAGCAGGCGGCACCCATGGGCGGTGCCCGGGGACCCATTTCCTACTGTAGAGCTAGCCTAATGGTCAGAATCACCTGGCTGGAGGATTTTACCTGAACAAACACCTTTTTGGCTAATAGGAAAAACTGGAGCACCTGGAGGAAACCCATCCAGACACATGGAGAGAAAAATACAAACTCCACACAGAAAGGCCCACACCATCTAGGAATCGAACCTGGGTCTTCTTGCTGTGAGGGAAGTGCACCAACCACTCCGTCACCATAAACTTAACATATGCCAAGTAACAGGTACTAATATAGGGTTATATTATCATTCTTTCAGGGAGGGCCTCAGCAAAGGGTAGACACAGAGATGAAAAGTCCTATTAACTAAATTTCCCATTTGTGGTAAAGGAATATTTCTAGCACGAAGAAATATACCCATGTTTCCTTCTACAACAAATCCCTAGACTACAGTTTAACTTAATATTACTTTCCTGACCTACACCCACACTGCAGCAAGACTTTATTAGGTATCTGTTTTTCTGTCTGGTTGTTAGAAATAAAACCACTACTTTCACAGAGCACGGAGAACTGCATGAAAAGGTCTTCTGCGGTTGCTATGTGACAAAACTCTAAAGCTTCCGTGCACATACAGACATAACTTGGCTCTATGTAGGGTATAGTCGGAAAGATTTATAAAGAGTAAAGGCGTGACGGAGAGAAATGGATCAGAGATTGGGGAAGAAAAGGAGTTACAAAGATTGAGGTACCCAAAAAAAAATAAAGAAAGACTCTCCAGTGGAGGCTGGGATTCTACTAACGAAGTAGGAAAGAGGATATCTTCTTAACATTGCATGAGCCACAAAGCATAATCTTCTCTGTAGGTGTTCAATGCCTATAGCCACAGCTAATCCATTTTTGATGAAGGTGGAGGGACTGTTTTACAGGTCTCCATTTGTTATAAATGGCTTCAAGTTGGGAATTGCACTCTGCAACAGGCACTTTTATGCATTAGGGCCATTGGGTGAATATTTCTCCTTTATTCTTTCAGTCTGGGAACTTGGCTCAATGGTTATACCATAACCTTTCTCAGTCTTACTTTCCATCTATTTTCATGAACTCATATTGTGAGACTTTATTTTTTTTCAGATATTAGTCATTAAGCAAAGTATTCAACACACCACAATGCACATATCAGTACAGTAAATAGTGTGCCATTTCTTACCTAGGCTATCATCATGAGTGTCTTTGCAAATTCACACCCATGAAGGTCAAAATTAGAAATGTATGGTGTATCTTTATTAATTTTATCCAGATATACAACATGAGTCAGTGTGGAGCCTCTGTGCCACAACTTCAAACAGATTATGTCATCAACCAGCATCCAGTCTAAACTGCAATAACATTATCAATGCAAAACCAGTTGTATTTTGTTTTTTTTTTAAAAACACATTTCTTTGTTACATTTTTGTTGTAAACATAATAAGTGCATTTGTTGTGTCTTGTGTAGTTACTTTTAAATAAATAAGAGCAGGCTCACTCAAGAATTATTTTAATCATTATTTCTTAATATAACCTCTGTTACATGGACAGTGAATGTAGTTGGTGGTGAACAATTCCTCATCCATAGTTACAAACATCAGTGGACATAATTTAATATCATACAGTTTTAATGAAATATTTGAATCAATAAAATTAAAACATGCATAGATTTCTATTCATGTGCACAAACAGATCTTGTTTCTCTGTAATATTATCTAATTGCCTCCGCCCAGAAGGTATTAAAGTCAGTCTGTTTGTTTGTCCGTCTGTCTGTCTCTCAACAGGATTATGCAAAAAGTTCTCAACAGATTTTGATACAATTTTCCGGATGTCTTGGGAGTGTCACAAGGAACAAATGATTGCACTTTGATGGTGATCCAGAAGAGTTCCTGGATTCCGGATCACTTTGAAATGTATTCTCCATTTACCACAATGTAAAATTTCAAAGTGATCCAGAATACAGGATCTCTTACGGATCATCACCCAAATTTTCTCATTTGTTTCTTGCCACACTCCCAACACATCTGGAAAATGGTATCAAAATCTGTTCAGAACGTTTTTGCGTAATTCTGCGGACAGAAAGACAAACAAATTAACTGACTCGAATTTAATACCTCCTTGGCAAACCTCTCTTCATTCAAAGGGGGAGGTCTGCCTTGGCGGAGGTTTACACTCTCAGACTGTGTTTCTTGTGACATTTAATTAACTTGTATGAAACTTGCATGAAATGTTTTCCATTTACATATAAAAACAGACACAGAATGTCTCCAAACAACAAAAGGAGCAAAACTGAACTGGCCACTGTTTTCACATAAGCTGCATCATCAAGTGTTTGAGTCACATAAGCTGAAAGTCTTAACAAGTTACGAAGCTGCAGTTACAGCTGGCACACAGCCATGAAACATGATAAGAGATCTTGTGTAATTCAACATAATGTTGTGGTTTGGTTAAAGTAATTCTACTCAAACAAACAAGTCACA
The DNA here is from genome assembly GCA_020466265.1 of Siphamia tubifer. Taxonomy (NCBI): domain Eukaryota; kingdom Metazoa; phylum Chordata; class Actinopteri; order Kurtiformes; family Apogonidae; genus Siphamia; species Siphamia tubifer. Next base: position 26,005,882 of record CM035793.1, read on the forward strand.
TAGCTGATTTCTACAAATACCATAATTTGAAACATTGATGAGCAAACAGAAGGGATCTGGTAGAGTCTCATACGGTCTTCCGCATACTTTTATTTTAGATATTTAATTCATCAGATAGGGTTAGTTTGTTTATCTGCTTTACTACTTTCAGCTACTTCCTGTAGCCCTCGTCAGATGTGTGTTGTGACGTGCCTTGTAGGCTGCTCAGGAGAATTGGTTAGACAACAGGGAGGGTTTACGCCCCCTACTGTCTGATGTCTTCTCCAGGACTGTGTCCCAGGTGTGTGGCAAGGTGCCTGAGCTGCCTGGAACACATGTCACAACAACATCATGGTGACACTTCTAATGAAAGCTACAGGAAGTAGCTGAAAGTAGTAAAGCAGATAAATAAACAACTACCTCTGTCTGATGAACAAAAATATCTAAAAACATTATTTCTACTGAAAAACACATTGTGCAAATCTTTTTATAATGTGGTAGTTCACAACCAGTTCTATATCTATGCATACCCACATGGGTGCACTGGTCAACCCACCATAGAGACCATAGAAGTTTACCTTTAATTAAATATTCAGGTTCAATTGGTAAATTTCTATTAAAATTACCCCAAATAGAGTCTGAATGTATTGAATTTAGGCTGTCAACTGAATTAATATTGAAATTTCTGTCACCACCAAGTAGAGAAATTTTTAAGATTTGTAGTTGTCAGAGTGCTTTTATTGTTAATTTGATATTGATAGAAGCTTGAATTATTGCTGCAGACTCTCCTCTCGACTTTGCCTTCTCAAAGTCAGGCTGATGAGCCATGAGGACTTGTCATTGTAATGAGCGAGCCTCATTATGAACCAAATCACCCTGTTCTCTGAGGAATTCAGCATGAAGAGCACTCTTTTAGGTAATTAATCCAGTACAGTGGTTAATAAATGCTGCTATCAGTACACACACATAACTGTACAAGGCTCGTATTGCTCATTACCTCTTTAAAGGGTCAAAAATATGTTTAATAAAACTTTCATCTAGGTTCTATAGGCATAACTAGAAGGTGCAAAGGAAAAGAACAAAGACCACATCAAACAAAGCCCAGTGAACCCCGGGGCGAACGGTAACCATGAGCCTGGGTCGCACTGTCCAACCACAACCTATAACACAAGCCCAGTGAGCCCTGGGCTGAACGGCAACCATGATCCTGGGTTCCACTGTTCAAACACAATTTTGCACACACTTCATAAGTGTGAAAAATTTTGAGTATTTATAGGTTTCATAAACATTGGTAAAGAAATGTGTCTACAGTGCTCCCTTGAAAAGTGTAAATATTTAATTGTGTGATGGTTTTTCAGGAGTCCCCTGAGCAAAATAACCAACCGTCTTCCAGGTTTGGTCACTGGTGCTTGGGTCCCACACCAGGGTCTCCCACACAGGGCAGAGTGGGGGCCCCTGGTGTGTAAATGGTTTTTGTTTTTGAGAGAGAGTTTTTGAAACAACTTGATATATAATACTAAACTGACACACAAACCAGGTCATAAAAATAAAATTATATCCTCAACCAGCCACTGTGGTTCAGGATGGTGGAATACTATATCTTATATCACAGAGTTTTTGAATGCCACCACCCAAAGAGATTGAAAACCTTTAAAATCAAGCCCTGATTCAGTCGCATCAGTAGTACAGGGTGATAGGATGCTCAGAAGATAACAAAAGCATGTGGGTTCAAGTCTATGGGGAGTCACAGCTTTTTGAAGGCCACCACCCAAAGAGTAGATTTAAAACCTTCAAAATCGAGATTCAACTTACTCCCCTCTGTGGCTCAGGGTGGTAGAAGGCTACATAGACAAGATTTGACAAGATGAGTCAGATTTTTGAAGGCCACCACCCAAACAGTAGACTTAGAGTCTTTCAAAATAAGCAGCTCTCCCCGGCCTCTGTGGCACAGGCTGGTAGAACGCTTGATAGATAGCAGAAGAATGTGGGTTCAGCAGTCACTCTGTCCTGGGCCAAGCATAAAGGCCAATTAAAAGCAGAGGTACTTAATGAGCCTGAAACCACTGCTGAGAAATAAATAGTTTCCCCAGGATGTTTTGATGGGGTGAGGTCCTTGCATTGACAAGAGGGATCAACCATCAGGTCCACTTCAGAAAAAGTAGAAGTACAAAGGAGGGCTTCGTAGTTTACAAAGTGTCTTGGAGCTCATGTCCTGATGTACCTGGGCCAGCTGTTTTTGAAACCATTTTATGGTCTGGTTCCCAAGCTTTTTTGCCCATTTTAAAATCATACATTTCTGGTGACCCCAGACATCCAAGTCGGAGACTTGTTTTTGTTTTTTTGTTGCTAAAATGAATTAATTTTCAATCATGTAATAGTTTGTTATACTACTGTAGGTTGCAAATCAATGTTCATTTTAGGCAACATTTAGTCTGGTCCTAGAGGAACACAATGCTGCATGACTTATGTGATATTCACATAGCATGTGTATTATCTGTGGGCCACTGATAATTCACAATTAACCCCATACCTTGGTGTTGTTGTGTGGCACATTGGAATGGGATAAACAAAAGTCTGTAATTCACACACATTACAAACATTATGACCAGGCATGTCGTAAGTTCAAAACATCCTGTTTTGTCTCACTACATTAACCGGGTAGTATCAAGACAAAATATGAATAAAAATAGAGTTGTATCCAGGGGTGTATCCAGAAAAAAAAGGTCTGACCAAGGTACCAGAAGAACCAGGTCTAGGTCTGACCAGGGTACCATAAAAACCAGGTCAAGGTCTGACCAAGGTACCAGCAGAACCTGGTCTAGGTCTGACCAGGGTACCAGAAAAAAACAGGTCTTCATGGATGCAAGAAGAAGGGGCTTCTAAAGGCTTCTAATGCTTTCTAATGGCTTATAAAGGCTTCAGAGGTAGCTAGGTGAGCTCTACACATAGGCCAAACAGGCCTGGAGAGAGTCTAAAAAGGCTTCTGAAGGCTTTTGAAGGCATCTAAAGGTTTCTAAAGGCTTCCAGGGTACCTAGGTGGGCTCTACATCTTGGCCATACTGTTGTTATTATTATTATTATTATTATTATTATTATTATTATTATTATTATTATTATTATTATTATTATTATTATTATCAGGGTGTGATTTGTCTAAAAAACAAAGGGGGGGGGGGGGTTATCCCCATAGAAAAACACTGGTATTGGGTGTTATGGGTCTGTGTATGTTATGGGCATTCGATTTCTGTTTTCAAATCAGGAAGTGGAAATAATGGGAAACAAGGAATGAACCCATTTCCAATTTCTAAACGGGTCATTTTCTGCAGTTCGGTTGCTCATGGATGGGAATTGGGGAAAATAAAAACATGGGCTGTTTTTCATCACTGGTTTTGCCGCCTACATGCGCCCGGGCCACACTTCAGCTGGCACGTACCAAGACTGGTTCTGGGTCAGAATGTAAGGGGTCAGGTGACGAAGGTGGCCGTCACACCACCGCTTCCCATCCCGATGGGGCGGACTGTCCTCAGTCCTCAGCATTGTATTGTGCACATGCGCAGTGAAGTGCAATAGGATAGACGTACAGATAGGAAGGATTTCCAGAACACCGGCCATGCATGAAGGTGGCAAAATCGGTGTTTAAAAGCTCCCCTGTTTTTATTTTCCCCAATTCCCCTTCATGAACAAATGAGCTACAGAAAAGGACCCGTTTTTAAATTGGAAATTACTTCGTTCCCTGTTTCCCATTCTCCAACTCTGAGATGGGAGATGGTCCATTATCCATTTTCCACTTCCTGATTTGAAAGGAGAAATTGAATAGCCACCACGTACAAAGTTTTTTTTAATCCTGAAGAGTTTCTCACTACCAACACCATGCACTCGTCCAACAACATAAATAAAGTAGATTGATTAAGGAAAAGTCAAAATATTTAACAAAAATTAAACATTGAGTGAACGCATTTCGCTTGTGAAGGGACAGATCAGTGCTCAGCTATTCTGGACTCGTGTTGGCCAGTGATTGGCTGTAAGCACTACAAATTAATTGGTGGGAGGAGAACATTACCATATAGCACGCGTGCCAGTGTGTGTGCTAGAACGCGTTCTGTAATGCGTGATATAATAAATGCAATGCATAGCTATGTGAACACTTTGGCTTGCCATAGCAACCTATCGTTAGAGTAGTGATAACTGCCGGATATAGTGACTGCGTGTGTGTGTGTACGGTGAGTGACAACTTGCATAATTTAATCCTTTCCTTTTAATCCTTTAAACCTTTCGAACAAATTCATATTATTCAGTACATTTTCATTTTCTATATATTTTCAATCTTTTGGTGATTTTTATATTTTATTACTGGTATGCATGTGTTAATTGAGGTTTTAGTAAAGGGACCTGGAATTAGTGAATACAATTGAAATGTTAATAACGTTAGTAGTTTTGAGTTAGAAAGAACTCAGGGGCCCTTGTACACTGGGTATAGGTGGGCTACAGATGGCTTTGGCATAAGATAGGGTGGCTGGAACCACCCTAAATGGCTGTCTTAACATCAATGGTATCTCCCACTAGGAGATATCCATAGTGTGAAATACATAATACAGTATACTTAAAATACTACTGAAGTCAGAGTATTGATGATGAACAGTAACCCATACAAACTACCACCTGCAGGACCCAATTCCAACAGTATCTACCCCAAAGACAGGTGCTAGCCTAAAGCTATGCTTGGGGAACACAAGTCATGACTAGTATTCTATTCTAACGACTACTTACAGAATAGAAGGCTGGGCTAAAAGTAATTGGATACTAAAATGTGGTTCAGGACAATATTGGGCTGTGTTTGTTTAGTTTGCATGACAAGGGTTTCACTGATTTTGACTCACCTTTTCGTTGTTTATTGTTTTCACGTCCGACAGGGTGCAACCAAAAATCTGGCTTTCTCTTCATAGATGAGAAGAATGATGGCGGATTCATTAGTGGTGTCTGGTCTCAGGGTGGGCAGGGGTAAACCATTTAAAAAATTTTAGAGGGGAGGCAGGATGTTAAAAAAAAGTAGTCATAAATAGACAAGAATGAGAGTAAGTGAATTTCAGTCCAAAAAAATCACTAAATTATGTATTAAAAAAGAATAGTTATTTTAATTGAAATATTATTGAGAATAAAATGGGATTGCAGAACAAGATCACTGAGGCAAATGCCACTTGGTGCCACCCTGCGGAACCACCTCTGCACCCTTCACTCCCCACACATTACCACCAAATACCTCCTAGTATTAGTTGGTAATACTAGTTAAACCCCGTATGCTATGCTACATGCATAAGCTGCCCCTCTCCCCCAGTCACAATTTTTAGGGGTGGGGGCGTTAACAATGACGTAATGTTTGTTTTAAAAAAAAAAAGTGGTGAACCACTGCCCCAGAAGAATGCAAGATATTTAAGTGTCAAGCTGCAGAGTTGTCACTCTTAACACACATTTTAACTTTTACTATGTGGCACCAATTCCAAGTATCATTCAAGCTGTCTTGTTTTGTTTACCCCACCATGCTTGCCAGTTCAAATGACAAACAAGTGTGATGCTGCAAAATCGGAAGCCTCAGGAAAAAAAGAGAAAAATCTCAGCAGTCAGAAAGCTGTCACGCAGTGTGCCAATGTGAAAGTAAAACAGGACAGAAGGGATTGTTACATGTTACGATAAAAGACAATATCAATGTTTCATGCGTCAGTGCTACGGCCACTCTCGCTCCACTTTAGGTTTAATTATTAACACAACAGCACTTGCTGACAGCTGAGGTTCCTGATAGATGTAGGGAAGAAAATACTGACATAGACAGAGAGAGAGAGAGACAGACAGAAAGGGTTTTAAAGTCATTTCTTGCTAGACACTTAAACTGAGTGTGTATGGAAGTAGACACACAGCAGAGTGTGTTTAGATGAGGATGGTGACTGTGCTTGATGTGGTGGCATCTCCACACCTGTGCTGCCATCTGTGCCCCTGCACCCCCTGTGACCACTGTGCCTCCTGGCAAAACAACAAGTGTCGCACAAAAACCTTGATGAACACATCTCACTCCTCTGTCCTCTGGAAGAAGGAGGCAAAGGGAACGCCAGAAAATGTACGATCCACAAAGTGGAACGTAGACTGGTATTTGATGTCTGGGCTTAAAGACCCAAAAGCAGTCTCTGGTCTGAAATATTTGATACATTTTCATCCATTAATCCTATCAATGCAGTGAAATAATTCTAATAAAATGCAGTTTATCACCTTTTCAACATTGTCAGATGTGTTTTTTGGGTTGCATCTATCCATCATCCTCTGTAACAATAAAACCTATGTACTCAGAGTATCATCTACAAATGAGTGGTTTTAGATGCTTTTGTTTTGTTTTTTTTGCAGAATTAAATAAATATTTGGCTGAGAATGGTAAAGGCAAGTTTCTTCCAGCTACTATAAGGTTACTTGCAAAACTTAAGCATTTTCTGTCCTATGCTGACCTCAAAAAAGGCTATACATGAGGACATGATGACTAAACCACCGTCTCCTCCATCAGCTACAACTGGTACAAAACGCTGCAGCTCGTCTTCTGTCCAACAGATCCAAACACTCCCACATCACGCCAGTTCTATGTTCTCTTCACTAACAGAACAGTCCAATGGTCTAGCCCTGACCTACCTCACTGAACTTATAACAATCCATAAACCAGTCAGGACGCTGCACTCTTCTGATCACATCTCTTTGGTTGTCCCCAAATTCAAATAAAAAAATATGGTGATTGATTGGGGCAGCCATGGCTCAGTTGGTAGAGCAGGTCATCCATTAACCAAAGCATTGGTGGTTCAATACCTGCTCTGTCCTAGTCAGTCTGTTGTGTCCTTGGGCAAGACACTTCACCCTCCTTGCCTCCAGTGTCACTCACACTGGTGTATGAATGAGTATGAATGTTCAGTGGTGGTCAGAGGGGCTGTAGGTGCGAAATGGCAGCCACACTTCTGTCAGTCTGCCCCAGGGCAACTGTGACTATGTATGTAGTTTGCCACCACCAGAGGGAGCATTTGAGAGTGGATGAATGATGGAACACTGGTGTGAAGCACTTTGGGTGCCTTGAAAAGCATTATATAAATCTAATCCATTATTATTATTATGATCTATTGTAGTTTTTGGCTCAAGGCTGTGGAATGAGCTTCTAGCACAACTACAATCAACAACTGAGCTAGCTTTTTAAATCTCAGGTAGAACATATTTATTCAGGCGAGTGTTTGACATGTATCTGAGTGTCCATGTGTTTTTATCTTGGTTTTATAATTATTATTTTTATCTTTGGAAAGCACCTTTTGTACCATTTTGGTGTTGTAAGGTGCTATATAAATAAAATCTGATTGATTGATTGATTACATGCTTTATTAAATGTTGTGTTTTGATATATCATTTAAATTTACTCTGAGCTTTAAACATGTACATGATCAATAAATTAAATATAAGAAAACACATAACTCACACTACAAAAATACAAAGGATGATATTATTGCATATCATGTGTAATTTATGGTGATAAACCTCATCCCAGCCAGCATGTCCATGTGGGCTCCAGAAGGGTTTTATTTGTGCTGCATACAAGGGTCCCATGTGGGTTTGTCCACAGTTTCCATGGTAACCCCACATGTGTTTTCCCAGATCACAATCAAACATCTGAATATATCATACTATTTATTTTTCACACTATTTATCCCACGATATTTACATTTCATGTCATTTGCACTATTTAAATTGTTTGCATTTTTTATGTAAATAACCTTTACTGATATTTGTGGACATCTGTCTGTAAATTCTTCCACTGAAGAATTTACTCCACCTCAATTTTGTTGCAGTTTGTCTAATGACAATAAACGGTGTATGGTGCTGCAGTGGTCAACACTCGTGCCTCACAGCAAGAAGGACCCTGGTCTGATTCCAACACCAGACCTTTCAGTGTGGAGTTTGCATGTTCTCCCTCTGTCTGCGTGGGTTTTCTCTGGGTTCCTCCCACCATCCAAAGCCATGCACTGATAGATTAATTGGTTAATCCAGTGCTCACACTGGTGTATGAAGGTTTGGTGGTGATAAGACTGTAGACATAAAATGCCAGCCATGCTTCTGTCACCACCAGATGGGTTGCTTTAAGTTGTTAAAGATTTGTTTGTCTCTGTGGCTCAAGCTGGTAGAGGGCTTGGTAGTTACCAGATAGATGTGAGTTCAAGTCTCAGGCATGTCAGTGTTTTAAAGATTAATATTGTATTGATGTATTTTAAAGTTCACCACACAAATAGTCGATGTAAAACCTTAGAAAATTACAGGGTCAGTAACCAGTGTCTGTGGCTTAAGCTGGTAGAAGGCTTGGTAGATACAAGATAGATGTAAGTTCAATTCTCAGGCAAGTTGGTGTGTTAAAGTTCCCCACCAAATAGTAGATGTAAAACATCAAAAGTAACTGGGTTATTAACCTCCTTCAGCAACTTAGGCTAGTGGAATTCTTGCTTGGTAGTAGATTGATGTGGGTTCAACTCCAGTGTCTGTCACAGTAATGTAAATGCCATTGTAACCCACTTCAAGGTATGTACACGCCTAGGTTCGTAGGAGCTGGAGTAAGGTAATAACCACTGGACACAATATGAATGTAAACTGCAATATTTAATTGCAAGAACAATAAACAGTTCACAATATAATGTGCACAACCTAGGGCCCATTAACTAATAAAATAAAATAGAAAAATAAAATAAATTAAATAGTCTTCATTGGAAAGAGTTTGCTCCAAAACGTCTTTTCTCCAAAATGTCTGTATATCTTGATCTGATCAGGGTAAAGTCAAAAGTCAAGGAAATAAGTCACAGTCAGGGATTGTATCCAAACTTTGGTCTTGCTGGTGTCTGTCAGTGGGACTGACACAATCCTACCACTGGATCCGTTGCATAGGTGGAGGATTTCCAAGTTCAATTGGGTGGAGGCTCGCCATCTACTTGATCGCTGATCAACCTCATAGGACTCTAGGACTGGTGTGTGGATCAGCCTTTGTTGAGTACATGGATCGTTGTTCACTGTTCCATGCAGGGCAAAACTAGAAAGACCTGACCTGGTACAGAACAGGTTTATAGTAAAATGTTATCTAATTAGGTGTTGTACAACAATAAGTTTCTCTTTTCAATTCAGAAAATAGCTTATTTCCGTTCACAGGTAGGTAAACATAAGTATTTCCATAATAAACAGTGTAAATTGTCAAAATAAAACATTTTAACAACTGTAAATACAATGAAATTGTTTTAAATTATCACATTTTACCAATGAATTTACATATTTATAAAGGATAGGTTACCCTTTAAAGTAAATTGTTTAATTTCTAACTTTTATGAATATTTATCCATTTTAACCCCTTTTTAATATAGAGTTTTTCCATTGTAAAATAAAATGGTTGAAATATATTGTTTTCCAGTAAACAACATTAACTTAAATCACAGCATAGCTGCTTTTTATCCATTTTAAATAACTTAAAATGATGCATTTACTCTCAACTGCGTATGGCTTTACCCTTCGTCACATGCAGAGAAGGTGACGAGGCACTTTACAAAATTAATTTTAACAATGCGCTCATTTCAGTGGCATAAGGCATAGCAGTAGTAACTTTCCAGTGAACAAATAAAATAAAAGCATTTTGATACCAACATTCATTAAACAATAAAAATAAAATGCAAATTGCTCATGTACAGTTAGCATGGTAACCTCGTGGTTTTTTCCACATACACACGCATTGAACATGTCAGAACTAGCTTACCAAGAGATTTCGCAGGAGAATCAGGACAGGACAAAAGTGCTTCCTTAATGGTTTTCCCACCTCTAAAATGGAATTTGAATAAATTTATAACATGAACTAAACCATACTTTCATTTCAGGGTGAAATAAACAATGTTATGATACCTTTTTCATTGAATTTCCCTCTCACACGGAAAATTAGTAGCTGTGCTCGGGCCGTGCTTAGACGGAGTTAAGCTACGAGGAACTTTAGCACTTCATTTCCCGTTTCTTTTCAAAATAAAGTTCGGCTTTTCAAAATAAAACCAATATTATATACAAGGTAATACAAATGAAAAAAATGGTCAAAAATAAATACAAAGGATTATCTAACACCCTTTTTTAGGCGGGTTACACCATATAAAATGCAATTTATATATAAGTATCTTTGTAAGTAGGCATATAACTATGTGTCTATATATATATATATATATATATATATATATGTGTGTGTGTGTGTGTGTGTGTGTGTTTCCAAAAGGGTCATTTTGGATTATAATAAAAAAAAAAGTGGAAATACGTCATGTAGGTCATAGTTGAACTCCATACAAAGTTGTTAGTCCTCTAATAAAAAGTTGCACAGTTGAGTTCAGATGGGATTCAAACCCATAATATTTATGTTGAGATTGTGTTGATTAACCCAGTGAGCCACAAGAGCAGCTGCAAGAGACTTACTTGTGGAGGAACTAGAGTAGTTGAAGGTTTGTGGGTGTGACAGTATGACATGTTGCCTCAACAGACCTTATGAGCAACGCAGTCGTTCAGTCTAAGTATTGAGGTAGTGGTTAGAAAGGGTAACTTTGGTGTGAGACAGACAGTTTCAAAACCATGTGTGTGCAGAGAGAGAGGGTCTTTTTGGCATTGTTTCAAAACTAAACCTGTATCAATCTCGTCCAGACTTGGCCTAAGTCAGAAGTCAAGGTAAACAAAAATGTGTTTTCACAATGATAATGGATAGGACAAATTAAGTAAAACATTTTTTTTAAAAGCATGTGTTGTGCCTGGTAGCTTAGTTTAATTTGTTTCTTTTTTTGTAAATCCCTGTAGGGAAATTTGGTCTCTGTATTTTACTCATCCGAATACACACACAGCATCTAGCATTAGGATTGGTATGTACCACATGAGGAGTCGTGGCAGCTGATATGGGGGGTGCTTGGGGACCAACTCCAGATCTTCATCAGTACCTTGGTCAAGGACACTGACAGCAGAATTAACCTTTATCTGTTTTTAATGACAGGGGACTCAGAGCACCCAGAGGAAACCAATATGGCAGAGCCAACATGACAGAAATACTCCAGACCTACAGGGAATCAAACACAGAACCTTTTAGCTGTGAGGTGGAAGTGCATTTTAATTCAAATGGTCTGAAATGACATGAGACTCATGAATCTATGTCTTTCCATGGTTTTTAGACTTTAGAAACATCATGATATTGAGATTTTACAGAATGATAAGAGGGTTAAAGATGTGTTTAGAATAATGGATTAGATTTATATAAGATGATCTATGATGGATACTCAAAGCACGTACAGTGGACCCTTTATTCATTCACTCACACATTCACACTCTCATGGTGGTAAACTATCCTGGGGGAAGCTGACATAAGCGTGGCTGCTAATGTGTGCCTAGTACAGCTCTTTCGACCATCACTGAACATTCATACGCATTCATACACCAGTGTGAGTAGCAGCGCTAGAGGCAAGTAGGGTGAAGTGTTTTGCCCAAGGACACAACACATGACTAGGACAAAGTGGGATTCAAACCTCCAACCCTTCGGTTATTGGATGACCCAGTATACCTCCTGAACCACGGCTGTTGTTTACCAATTGCTGATTAGATTCTGGCTCTACTGTTTTGTTCAACTCCATTTGTCAACAGAAAAGTTTGGAAAAGCATTTTTTTTTTCTGAATGGCATGAAACATCTATCTTTATATTTTGTGATTTTAATCCAAAAAGTCTCATAAACATCTATATTTTCCATGACTTGTGTTGTCTCCTTGATTTTAGCTCCCACAGCTACAGTGAGGTTTTGAATGGAGAATTTCCTACACTGGATTAATTGTATATATGTTTAAGTAAAGAACACAATGAAAAAGGAATAGGGAAAAATAAAGAAAGAATGATAGAGAAAAGGTCAAGGTATATGGAAATAGGAATAGGAAAAATAAAGACAAAAAAGTGGAGGATTAAATTTTTTCAAAGACAAAATAAAGAAATTCAGTTCAAGGATGACTACTTTTATACCCACATACATATAAGCACTAAACAGTACCATGTTTCCTACCTGACTGTTGCTACTAACTACTATTTTTCTTAGTAAAAATGCTGCCCTCTAACCATACCATAGAACATGAATGAAAGCCATGGTTGGAGTATTTAGTTCACTTCTCACATCTATACACAATAGCAGGAAGAGTCACCAGAGAAAGCCACCATCCCCCTGAGGGGCACTATGCACCTTCTAAGTGGATCACTCTGCGTTGTCACAACGTTTTCACAAAGCTCAGTAGGACAGGGTCGCGCAGTCCTTTCATCACCAGTAAACCTAAATGAGTTTTGTCAGGCTCGCTAATGCATGCTAGTGCCTCTGTAAGTTCTCTGAGCGTCTGTACACATTTGAGTATGTTTCTTCACTTTGTCTTAGAATTGCAAGGTGCAAAACTGTATGTCCACACTGTTTATTTAACCAAAAGGAAACAGACAGTTATTACACATTCACCTTCACACGTATAGGAGGTAGTGCTTAGCGCCCCCTCCTCTGTCTCCTGCTGTTTATTTGCAGTACAGTTCACAGTGTGGACAGAGCTAGTCAAGGGCAGAGTTGGACACTAACTCAGCAGGTCAGTGACTGTAATTGCTGGCGGTCATCAGTTAAATGTTTTCCCTGTTTTCCTCTCACACCGAGCATGGATATTATAATGATGAGAGTGAACGACGGAGAGGCAGGAGGAACCACACAGGAAACAGTGAAGGAGAAGAGAAGGTGGTTGACAGTAGTAGTGAGGACAGTCCCAATATATAGTACGTATATTTATGGTGTCACAGTGTTTACAGAAATAGGATTATATGGCTGATAGTTATACCCTTACCTGTCCCATGGGTATATATAATAACAATTCTGCCCATCCAACCGAGTCTTTGATGCTATTCACTCTTCTTTTTTTTCAGATTTAGCACATATACTTTAACCACTAGGAAAGTTACAGTGTATAGTTTGATGTCCACATTTCCATTTTTGTATTTTCTATTTGCATTTTACAAATATTTGAAGATTTCAACATTATTGTTATTTCCTAAAAGGTTATTCCCTGCCCCCCAACATGCATGCACAATTGACCGGCCCGATAACAGTGCACATGCAGCCTCGCTCACAGCACAGCAGTTACCAGCGCCGACCTCCATGTGTGTATGTCTGGCAGATGAACAGTCGCTGTCCTGCTGGGAAGCAGGAGCGGACCATTTCCAGCTGCCTTAACAATGACCTAATTTCATTATAATCGTTTATATATTTGAAATGTTTTGTTCTGTGATCTGTGGCTGTTAGGGGATATACTTTTACTGTGGGATGTAGCGACTTTCAATTTGTATGTTTGCTCCGCTGAAAGCCAAATAGTTCCATGTTTGTACCTGTGTGTGGATGCGGGGTCACTTGCTCCACACCCGTTCATTTGAATTTTTGTACTGATATGACTATTTTAATTCATGCCACATGTTGAATGTCTGTGTTACATAAAAAAGTTTGGTAACACTTTACATTAAGGATAATAAGGTGGTAATTCTATGGTTATTTTGATGAAATTAAATGGTAATAATGGCTTTGTAACTGCTTATTACAAGTAATATCCATGCAATTCCCAGTGAAATTACTTGGCAGTTTCTGGGTAAAATCTATGCAAACAACTTTCATTAATGTGGAAATTTCTACAGTCAATTTGATGTAATTTCATGGTAATAATTATCAACACAGCTAGCTAATTAAGTAGGAAGAGGCAATAGAGCATTTTACAGCTCTGATACCATATAATTTCCATTAAATTATTTAACTTGTGTCCACTGTAGTTACAGGCACATCATTTTTTTTTTACCATCATAGTACTGCACTGACTTGACTTTGTCTCTTTGTTGTTGCATCTTTATTACCTAGAAAGTGTTCACATGTGCATTTGTTTACATAAAATCACAAATTACAGACATTTATGTGACTTGCATAATTGCACAGCATGACATCGAGATTGTGATTTGATTAATTGTGCAACACAAGTGGTTACTATGGGTGGTTGCCATGCCGAGCTGTCTGTCAAAAGGCCCACCGGCACCTTCACTGTCTGAGGAAACTGGCACACTTCCATGGTGCCCAACCATTTTAACTTTGTTGTGTCATTCTTTTATTGAATCTTGTTTTACCTTTTTTGCTTAAGGTGCAGAGAGAAAATCACTGAATCAAATAGACAGTCCAGTCACCTGATTGGTGAGTCCAAGTCTGGTCCTGCCTCCCTGTACATTTAACAGGTAAAGAGGATGGCTTCATCAATTCTTAATAAAGGCTCCCATCCTTTACAGGTTGAATTTCAACTTCTCTTTAGTCCCAAAGTGCAGGAAACACCATTCTAAAAACAGCTTTGTTTTTGTTGCCATCACTGAGCTCAATAATAGTGACATTGCACTTCAGTTACTTATTTAGTTATTTATCCAAATTCTTTGCTATATATATATATATATATATATATATATATATATATATATATATATATATATATACAGAGAGAGAGAGAGAGAGAGAGAGAGAGAGAGAGAGAGAGAGAGAGAGAGAGAGAGAGAGGTGCTTCAATGACACTGGACCTATAGTACAGGATGTGGTGACCAAAACCTACAAACCATGTGTGTCATGACCTTCCCCCTACTTGTCATTACTTCCACCTGGCCCGCCCTAACCTGGACATTTCGCCATCCTTCATTCTTCTCTATAACCCAGACATTATTTCATTACCACAGATTTTAATCTACCAGGTTTTTCTTTGTTTGGATTTTGTTGTATTATTTTGCCCTGTTGTTCATCAGTTTACTTTATTAAACTTGTCCTCTGTTCAACACCATGCATATGAGTCCTCACCCCACCCTATATGATTTAATTTTAGGTTCTTATCCTCTTTTTTTTGTTTGTTTGTTTTATCCCAGACTGTTTTTATCATATTTTTATTGCATCTTGTTTTTATATATTTGATTTGATGAGCTTTTATATATTTATTATTACCTCCACCAAGGAGGTTATGTTTGAAATATATTCTCCATTTATGTAAAATTTTAAAGTGATCTAGGATCTCTTCCAAATCTTCACCAAACGTCATTCTTCCCAAACTCTCCTGAAAGTTTCATGTAAATCCGTCCCTAACTTTTTGAGTTATGTTGTACACAAACAGACAGACAGCAAAAATATAACCTCCTTTATGGGCCTCACTTCATTGATTAGGTCATTTCCACTGTTGGAGCAGTGACTGCATCACTTCAGGTCTCTGATATGGGTTGCGTTCACATTCTACGTAATCCGTGTACCCAAAAACAACCTTCTCAGATACAGTATTCATGCACGGAACGTTTGCATTCACGTTGATTAAAAATTAACTGGACTTTGGAGACCAGTGTACTCTGATATAGACTCAGATCCTCAGTGTGAAAATGACTTGTACGCTTGTGAAATCTTCAGTGGTTTATGATAATGTATGCTTTTTAACCAGTTTATGGTCTACCTACCTATTGCTAAGAAACAGCATCATTTCCTACTGTTTCCCTCGTGATTTCTGATGAGAACTGGGAATACACTCTCATTTGTTGTGGATATGCTGTTTCATCAAGAACAAATGTTACAGTTGTAAATAGCCCACTATAACTGCCATCGTCTTCATATTTTAAGAAACTAATTTAACAAACTACATCTAGTTAAAAAAAAATTGGCTTGTCTAGTGACACTACTGTGTGTTTTTCAGCATGTATGAAACCAAAGCTTTTCAAATAGTTCCAAGTTTTCAGTTCTTTACATCTTGAATCCTGCTCTACACTAAAAGTATCTTATTTTTAACACGTAAGACATATACCTTCAGAGATATATTAGTGGAATGCAACATGTCTGTAACATTCCAAATAGTTTATACTTCATTAAAAACTAAACTGAATAAGCTTGATTACTTCTTCTTTTAAACATAAAATGCAGGAGTTTTCTTGATCTACCACTGTGTCAACTGGTTAATTAGACAATCAATTTGTGTATCTGATGTAAAATGACTGTGAAGGGGAGGCCAGAGCTTCAGTTCTGCTTGGAAGGGTCTGATGGCACAGCAAACCATATGGTCTTATTGAACAGCTTCACTGGTTTTGCTTTCCAACACCACAATTTTATGATAAAATTCCTCCTGACACTTGATAGAATGTGATAATCTACACCTTTAAACCATCAAACTCTGAGAAAATACACCAATCAATAGATTTTTTGTGCGTTTGCATCTGTTTCAGTGTCATAAAAGCTGCTGTGAGCATGCATGTGTGTTCCTTTTCTTCACTGGTTTTGTTTTACAGTGTGTTTTAGGGTCAAAACATTGTGGAATAACAGAAAACGACAAAGAAAGAAATTGAGGTTTGACAGGTTTTTACTAAATGAGGCACTCAGAATGTACATCGGCAATAGATTTAGGATGTTGAACATGAACTATGAACTGTGATTGGAATTTTGGCCCAGTAGATTTTGTTTTGGAGCTTTTTTTTTATGCTTTTTGGCATCTGGTTGAAGTTTAAAAAGCTGTTACACAGTTAAAATAGGGGTAAAAACACGCTAAAAAAAAAGAAAGAAAAATAACTAGGGGTCCATTTCACAAAGCAGGTTTCATGAAAATCTGAGTCTGTTATCCCTGAAATGAGGGGTTTTCAGGGGTTAACATTATACCTCCCCTGTGACACAGATCCCAGAACACTGGAAACAATAGTCAAAACAATTTTTTTTTTAAAAAAACCCAAATTGTTATTTTTTATTTTATTTTATTATTTTTTTTAATAACAAGTCAGTTAGTTTCACAAACAATCTATTCTATCAGTAAATTGTGACATTTCCCCATTCCCTAAACTATTCCTGTTGACTTTTTATGACTATTTCTAATACATCATACAGTCAGAACACTCACCACAGGGTTAAAAACATATCAGAAGGAAAATGACTTAATCATTTACTAACTGGAGACAAAGTATGGGAACAAGGTCTTCAAATTCTCTAAGAACAGCTTTGGAAAATCACAAGAGTTGAAGACAAGAGAAGGATAAGAATTATGATGGTAACTGGTGAAAGCTGATCATGAAAGACAGGTTGACTGAAAATACTGAGAGTAATTACAACATTTCACTCTGAGGCTTTCACTTCAAACCACTCAGTATTTTCAGCTGTCACATTCTCTTAAAGGTTAACACAAACCTCTTTGATTGAATGCATTACTGTCTGCCAACTTCACATAAAACAACCGCCACTCCCCCCTTCATTTTAATCTGAAGCCTCATTACAATGAGAATGTGTTAAAGGACGCCCATATAGACCTTTGCTGTGGTGATAGTGTCTTCGGTACAGGCCAAAGAAGCAGAGGTGTGTGTTTGTGTGGAAGGGGGGGGGGGGGTAAAAAAAAAAAAAAAAAAAAAACAACCCAGGGATAATTCAGAATCATAATAATGCTTTGATGTCCTATATCTGAGCCTAAAATCCCCATAGAACATGTTTATATATATCTTCCCATTATGTGTGATTACATATTCATTTATGTAAAACACACGTGCATTTTGTCGGGAGTATTTTTTCATACCCTCTTTATCTTGCTCTAAACATTCCCTTTCCCTTTCCCTTTTTTTTTTTTTTTTTTTTTTTTTTTTACCGTCACCCTTCCTCTCTCTGTGTCTCGTGTTCTTCCTCCTTCCTCTTTCTCTCTCACTGATATTCATCTTGGAAAGCTCTCTCCTGGTAGGTGCTGAGACGTTAATCCCCCTCGTGTCTCGGTCTGATCGCTCCCACCGCACTGCACCTATACAACCCCTTTAGCGTAGACTTAGCCCAGCCCTCACACGAACTTTCACACATTCACTGATACATACACACACACACACACACACACACACACACACACACACACATACTCGTTTCCATGTGTCACGAGGACCAAATTTGTAAATCAAGTAGTGATTGAGTAGGGAGTGTTTTATTTAGATTTTTTTGTTAAATAAAATAAAAATAATAATTATATATATATATATTTAAATTTAATTAAATGAATGAATAAATACAATAACAATTCTAAAAAAAATAAATAAATGACTAAAAATACAATTGAAATGCTAATTTTTTTTAATTATTTAAATGAACAAAACATATAAAAATTAATGAATAAATAAAAAACCTATCATTTAAAAATAAATCAACAAAAATGAAAGAAATAATAATTTAAAAATAATAAGAAATGAATACAAATAAAATTATGATTAAAAAATACATAAACATGAATACTTTTTTTTAAGTAAACACATCTTCAAACCTTCGAAAAATACATATTTCAATTATGTTTTATGAGGAAGTCCGGATTTTTTTTTTTTATTTTTTTTTTTATAGGGCTACATCATTTGTATTTTACTAGTGGGGACCTTTACTTAAATGTAACCCTCATGGGGACCTGAATTTTGGTCCCCATAGTGTCAGAGGTCTCCATGGTGTGACTGTGTAAACACATCAATGTCCCCATAAAGATAGGATTACAAGCGCACACACACACACACACACACACACACACACACACACACACAGGTTTCTGTTGGGACATTTTGACGCAGACCATTTTTCTTTCTGGACATTTGCCCTGTTTACATGATAGTTTCTATCCCTGTTTAATTCTGAATAAAAGTTAATTCCACTTTAAGATGACCATGGAAACACATAATTCCAGTTGATAATGATAATTCCAAATTAAACTTAATTCCAAATAAAATCACTAGTTTATTCTGACTTTAATTCTGAATTTGTTAATTTCTCAGCCATGTGAACAGTTAATTCTGCTTCAACATTATTCCTGTCATTCTGCATGTGCTCTTGATCCCGTTGTGATGACGCACATATTCCGCACTGCCGGCATTATTAGAAATGGTCACTCTTTTTTGTCAATACGGTTTCAAAAATCTTTAATACAGATTTTAAATCATATTTAATATCAGCTGTCTGACTGATCTGTAGATCTGCTGTTGTGTTGATGGCATCAGTCCTTTTGCCTCAGCACCAGTTGTTCCTGAATGCACCACACAGTGAATTGGTTTAATAACAGTATGTGTAGGACAGAAGGGGAGAGTTCATTTTGAAGGTAAGGTTTAATTGCATGTTTTGCAGTTCAAATAAATACTTTAGATTTATTGAAGCACTACCAAACCACATTTAGAAGTCATTTTTCTTTTTGTACCTAAATACAAATATATTTTCACTGCTGCTCAACATTGTGGTAACTGTCAGCCATCATTAACCCCAGCATCAGTGAGAGGTGTGGCTGATGATTCAATTGTTACTTCATGGCCAAAGGCTTTTAGAAATGCTACCAGATAAAATGGGTGAATACAGATTGAATAAAAAACATGTGACACATGTCACTCTTTGCACACAAACTACTCTTTTCAGCATCAAATGTGTGCCTTATCTTTCTTTTCCATCCCACATATGTTCATATTTACACTATCTTACAGCCTCCAGTCTATTATACTTTATTTGCACACTCCCTCTTTAAGTTTTCATGCCCTGATCTGACCTTAAAATCACAGATTGAAGTTACAATCTAAGACCTTAAAATATATTAAAATGTCTTGAATACAGTTATTAAAGATTTCATTTCTCCTGGCTCAGTGACAAGGTTCTTTGTGCCGTGTGCAGAAACTTAGATTAATATAGAGTAGGGTTAGTAGAGAAGCACAATGTGGATTTATCTGTTATATTAATACTGCAGCACATGGTGTGTTATATCTGCTTTATTAAATACAGTTGGACTTTTACTGTAATGTAAAAGTTGCTGTAATTCTGCATTGCGTTTCACAGTTGTTGCAGATGAGTCATCCACAGAGGCAGCATCACAGGGATTGTCATTATTATGCCCCTCATTTTGTCCAACTTTACCTGCTAAGGCCCTCCACACGTCACCTTGCAGCTCTCAGCTAATGACGGTCATTCTCAGGCAGGAAACAACAGCAGAAGGACAACGATGGGGACAAAACACAGACTGCCAGCTACACATCAGGACCAGTGTAGATCTAAATATAGAACAAACAGCTTTGTTTACAGGAGTTTAACTTTGGCAAACAGGACACCTGCTACTTTAGGAGTGGCATCCATGAGGTAAGAGAGGCAGACAAGATGAGATGGTTACTTTATTAATCCCATGAGGGAAATCAATTGGCCTTTATCTAGAACAGGGGTCTCAAACAAAATTTTTTCCGGGGCCACATTCAGCCTGATTTGATCTCCAATGAGCCGGACCAGTAACATTAAAACTTAATAACCTGTAAAAAAATAAAAAATGACTCAAAATATTTGTCATTGTTTTAGTGCAATAAACCCAATTAAATTATGAAAATGCTTTTATATATTATCCAAATGCAAAAACAAAGTAAAATTAAGGTCAATTTGAACAATATTCTGCCTCAGTTTATCATTAGTCCATGTGTTTTATTATAGATCAGTTCTACAACGACACTAAACTAAAAGTAAATTATGTCTAATTTTCCTTAGACATTTCAGATTATTCATATGTTATTGTTACAGGATAGTTTGCAAATGGGAATATTTTCATAAATTAATGTTAGTTTTTCCTCTAAAACAAAGATAAACATTCGATTTTGTCATAATTTATAGACAGTTAAAACATCTGAGAAGAAAATATATATATATATATTTTTTTATTATTATTCTCTTCAGCTCAGGGGCCGCATTTGTTTGAGACCCCTGATTTAGAAATTAAATACAACAAAAATGAATACTGTACATCTTTGTTGGCATGACTAAAGAAAAAAAAAATTAACTACATATAAACTTATAATCAGGATGTGATTTGTCAAAAAAAAAGTTTTTTCTTCCAGCAGAAAAAAGGTTGTGTTGTATGTTGTGACTTTTATTCTCACATGAATAACATAAATGAGACTCAAATCACCAAATGAACATTTCAAATCAACAGTTTTTTTGATGGCGCGGTTCATGTGGCCTTTTCTATTTCCCTGTTGGGGGGGGTCATCAATATATATATGGACCAAGATATATGTATATGGACCATCTGCTGCTTATGAATGGGCAGTTTTTCATTGACTTTATCTGTGTGAGGGCACAGTAGGGCGGTGCAGGATTTGGTTTTCTCTGAGCACAAAACCTGAGCGCATGAGACCCATGCCCCCTCTGGATAGGCCACGTTTAGAGGGGGGTACCAGGGTCGAGTCGATGGAAGTCAGATTGGGGCGGTTCGGAGAAGGTGGCTCGCAGGTCCGGCTGTGAGGTTTACACCCCCCCCCACCCCCCCCCACCCCCACCCCCCCCCCCACCCTCCGCGCTGAACCTGGCTGCATGTGAAGTTCCTCTTTCAAGCATTTTGTGTTCACACCATCGACACTCACCAACACTCAACTCAGACCGCAGGATATCCAGACCCAGAATCACACCCACCAACTGGAGCATGTGTGCATTTACACTGACATCTCCATCTTTACCCAGTGGAAGGACCACCATGTGTGAAAATAGCTGCAGCTCACAGCTTAGTACTACCAAAGTAGTTTAGCAATGACTTAACATGTCGTTGGCACAGATGGCAGCATCATTTCCACCTTGTGTGAAATGGGAAGCACACACAAGAAAGCAAAAGAAAAGCACCTTGATTTTTGAGAAAAAAAAATGAATTAAAGACAAATGAGCAACACTGGTATATCTATTTTTTTTTTTACTTTTAAATCCATTTTTCTTAACAGTTTTTTCTCCCTTGGGTGATTCATCACTTTCTTGTAATAATGTCCTCAGCCTTTTTTCAGTCAAAATGAGGTATTTTCTGATATTTCATTTACAGATCATAAGAAAAATCAGAGTAGATGAAAAGTTTATTACATCCAAACAAAATGTGACTTTCAGCAAAATATATAACTGAAGAGAAAAAATACGTGTCTACAACCACTGTCATTTTTTAGACTATGGTTTTTTGTTTGTTTGTTTTTTTACATGTAAACATTACTGCTGAAATTGGCAGTGTTTCCATGTTCACTTTTGAATGTTCAAAAGAGACAGTTGACAGCACTGAAAAGCTAAGAAACAGCATTTGGATGGGTGGGAAAGGGTGGCATGTCCAGGGTGTAACCCACCTTTAATCGATGGTAGCTAGGATTGGTTCCAGCACCCCCTCCATTATGTAGTTTGGAACATGAATAAATGAACTAGTGTCCAAGATGTACATAAATTCCTGAAATAATGTCCTTTAACATGGTTCACTGCCCACAAATGGCATTTGAATCAAACGGTAGATATAATAAAAATGAATGGCTACATTTATTTAGTTTTTGCATGAAAAACATTTGAGAAGACACAAGACACTTAAATATACTAGAAGGTGGAAAGTATCAGTTATAAAACAATAATATGCAGATACAGAGTCACAACTGTCACACACTTTCTGTTTCATAAGTACGCCATACACATATGCACACAGACACAGCCGTTCAGCAATCATAGCAGACAAAGAAACCAAGCTGTTCATCGACTACCATCTTAATGCGCCCTGACACAAACGAGTGGTTTTGACACAATACCTTTCGATCACAAGTTGTTTGCTTTTTTGCGGTTGCTCTGCCACTTCAATCAAAGCATCTTTGTCTGTCTCTTACTACTTTGTCAGCTCTAAGGGAGGCTTCAGCACAAAACCATCTTAAGGACATTCAGTGTAACCACCAGAGACTGTTTCAGAGATGAGCTTCACATCACATTGATGACTTTTCTATGAAGCTGAACCTTTAAAAATCCACAATGTGTGGCAACTCAGATAAGAAAATCTGAAAAATCAAAGCACAGTATAATATGAAGGATTTACTCAAGCTGTTTGTTACTAAGTTGCTTGAAAACTTACTTAGAGGTGTCAATGCACTGCAACATAAGAATTTTAGAAATAGAAAAATGTACCTCTATATTGACATGAGTGCAGGTCATCATGCATATAGGTGACCAAGACAGTTGCTAGCTTAGACGTTAGCCTCTGGAGTTAGTTAATTATAGCAATCATTTATCTTTCAGTGGTGAACAGGGATCATTACAGTGCATTTCCTTTATGTGGGCACTCACACCAGTATCCATGTGGTCTGGGCAGAGGCAATACTTAGTAGCATATCTGGAACTCTTTCCTAACTTTTGGAACTTCACTACTTTTCACATGAATTTGTATGAAATCAGCATCTTTACTCTGGTGCACCCACTGTGACTTACCCCTGACAGTGTCCTGTGAGTTGAATTCTGGTCCAGTTTTGGTCAAAGCGAAAGTAGTCCCGAAAGTAGTTGCATAACACAACCATCATAGAACAAAAACTCACACTTCATAATTGCTTGGAGCTACTTTCTCTAAATAGCAATCAATACGCGTTGTCACTGCTAACAGCTGTGTGCCTGCACGTAGCAGCCTCAAACACTGCCAAAACAAACTGATGAAAGTAGTTTGGTAAGGTGCACAGATGTCAGCAGTGATAATGTACAATGATGTTATTGAGAGAAAGTAGCTCCAAGCAATTACAAGGTGAGTTTTTGTTTTGTGACAGTTTTGTTATGTAAATAAATCACTCATTCAAACACATACTGTTTTGAGAAGAAACACGCGGTGACTCCAAGAAACCTGCCGGAACTACTTTCGCTTTGACCAAAACTGGACCAGAACTTGACTCACAGGACACTGTGTGTGTGTAGGTGCACCAGAGTGAAGATGCTGATTCCATGCAAATTCATGTGACAAATAGTGAACTATTTCTTTAATGATCTATTTTTGAATAAAAGCTATATTTTGCTGACAGACAGATCAGCAGTCGTTGTCTTTAACATGTTACCATCGTATTCAGTTTCCCTGAAGTGTACATTTACATCACGTGTAAAGGTAGTACCTATTTACTGTTTGCCATTCACTTCAGTCATGTCTGATTTTAGTTGGAGAAAGTCGTTTTGCATCCACACAGTGATCTGTTGAAGGCAATGACAGTGTGAGTCCACAAACCCATGTTTGCATGCTGACAGCAAGATGTTAATTTGATGGCAATCTGAGCATGAGTTCTCTCCAAACTCATGGACATAATAGGTTAATTGGTCAATTTAAATTTAATATGAGAGTCATTGATTACTCGTCTCTCTATGTCAGAGAGACGAGCCTGCCGCCACCCATAGGTAGCTGGGATAGGCTCCAGCACCCCATGTGACCCTCTTGAGGACAAAACGGTTAAAAAGATGAATGAATGTCCAGATATCCTCATTTATAGCTCATATAATTCACCATGGACATACAGTAATATGTATTTAAATTATCAAAGGGTACTCAAGGTTGTTAAAAAAAACAATGCTTGACCACCATGAATCCATCTACAAAGCTCCCATAAGCACAAAAATGGACTATCATACATATTGAACCTTTCCATATTTCCTTCTAATGCATCAATTCTGACTTTTGCTGAATACTGCATAAACAGCTGTACGTACAAACTGTAAGCAGACACATGAACACACAAAAAGGCTTTGCGGATACTTGGCTGCTGAGAAACTGCTTACACACCTCTCTGGGTGCCAATGCCTTGAGTCAAATTATCCAACACTTCTCACACAGGGAGCACTTACACAACTCTTTGCCCAAGGGGCTACATTGAAGGTGTCCTTTTGCTAACAACACTATCATGGACACACACCTACACGTGTACACACATACACATACACACACACATACACACACAAACACACGCACGTTCCTGAACGCTCAAATCCACACAGACTCACACAGACACGCGACTGTGTGCACTCCGGTGGAGTAATTACAGACGTTTTAATCACTGAACTCTACTCCTGAGGGGCACAGCAGACATAGCAGGGAGTGGGCAGAAGTGGAGGCCCTTGACTGATTTCAACCTTGACTTAATGATCGTTGTCTGAGCCTGAACGCTTTGCTGCAGCAACTATGGCAGATGCCACTTCTTTTCATGGTGCTGTGGAAGAATCAAGGATACACCCTGACATACAAGGATAAGCTTTTGATGTGTAAGATGGGTTTAAATGGACTGAATGGAATGAGTACCGTTCTACATCAGAGCCGAAATAAAGATGTTCAAGCGTGTAATATTAACCTGTGTATTCATTCAAGAATATGATGGATTCAAGGGAGAAAAACATTAGCGGTATTTTAAAGGCTGAAAGGTTAGTATTATGCCTTCCGGGCACAAAGACAAGGCTGAATTTAAAGAACAAATGGTACCTTTCATTTGTCTAATCAGTCGCATATTTTATTAAAAACCGCACTAGGCCTTGTATTGTTTACCTTCAGTCACACAGGATTTGTCAGTGAAATAAAGCAGCTTAATCCGGAAAAAGCCCAAGCTTTGGCTTTCCTTATTCTTAATAGCATTGCACAAACTTAAATTAAGAAACCTTAAAATAAGAGGGGAAAAAAAAGCAACATTAAATGACTCACCCTTCCAACACTCAACATAAAGGGACTCACAAATAAACATCAAAGGAAGATAATTACTGTTTACACTTAAAGGTGTGTATTTAATAGTATATATTAGTGCAAATCAATTACTGTTCTTACTCTGTGATTACAATATCATACAGGCACAATAAAAGCTTTTTATGCAACACACACACACACACACATACTACATATAACTGCCATAATTATCTTTCAAGACTTTCCTATACAGTATAGGTTACTTCTCTATTACTTATCACAAATAAAGTTCCTTTTGTGCTTTAATGGCATTTCCACTGCACAAGAACTCTAACAGTGACAACCAAGAACTAAGATATTCCATTTCTTGTATCACTTTCACTGAGGTTGTGATCAGACTAAAGTGACACTATAATTATGTGACATATAATCAAGCAGGCTACAAATTGCTTGAGCCAGAATCCTCATCACTGTCTCAGTAAAACACATTATACCAAGCCAGCAAATCTTACATTTCTAAATGACTCTGTCTTGATGGGCTAATGACAGATTTTAATATTGTTTCTTAAAAAAACAACCAAAAGAAAAATATAAAATGCCGTTTCCATAGTTACTTACAGTTTTCAGATTTGTCCTTGTCTATTGTTGTGTTGCTTGATCAAATACTTGTAAAGTCAAGCTTTATTGTCAGTTTTGCCTTTTGCCATTCAATGGAAGTTTTTTTTTGTTGCTGTTATATTTTTTAGATTTATTATTACATCGTTGCTTGGTTACTTATTTTGCACAAGTGACTTTGTCACTTTATTACTGACTTCATTTTACAGAAATATGTGCATGCAATGGAAATAATTTTTTTGCTGTGTTGACATTGTTACTTTTATATTTTTGATGCATTGTTGTGTGTTTGTGATTTTACACAAAAACGTTTTTCTTCAACATTTTGTACGTAGTAAAACAGTAATGAGGAAATATTTTATTAAATTTTTACTTCTTTAAACTGTAGGTAGTTAAAAAAAACATATTTATTTGTCTAAAATATTTCTCCTGTGTTTTAACATAATCATGCATATTCAATAAAAGGCAAAATCACAAAAAGATTCAATGATCTTGACATTTCATGTAAAACGTAATGGTATGAGTATCGGTGATATCAGTCAAAATGCCCAGTATTTCTTCTTTTTTCCTTGATTTTCCACATAATAAAAAATTGGGGGAGGGGTCCCAAAGGTAAATCATTCTTGTTGTATCCTCCAATAACACACTATGGTTGAAAGTTTAAGTATCAGTGTTTTTGGAGTGCCCTATAAAGGGTTAAGAATAATTAACACCTTCCTTCACACTCCTCTCTCCTTTCTCTTTTATTTATGTCCCAGCTACTACATGTCACCGACTTTACTTCTTCCCCGGAGTCTCTGTGCTTTTGTTGCTTCACAGGTTTTCCCAGGATCATCACAGGTTTTCTCTGGATCTTCTCTGGCTCTGCTGCTGTGCTCCTACTCCTCCTCCTCCATTGTCACTCTCTTGCCCATGTATCTGTGGCGTTGTTTTGTTATACAGTTTCACAGCTACACATCATTTGCATCCATGTGTCTCCCCATAACCTCCCTGTCTCTTTCTTTCGCTCTCTTTTTTACATCTATCTTTCATCCCACCTGGTCACAGGAGACGACCATCCTCCAGGAGTCAGGGTCTTATCCAAGGTTTCTGCCTGTTAAAAGGAAGCACAAGCACAAATGTTTGCTTTTGGGGGATTTTTTCAGTATGGTTTCAGCCGGCGCTATATTTGGAGAGTCATGACATAACTTCTGTTACGATTTGGAGCTATAAAAATACATTTGAATTGATTTGATACTACATATAACTAACTTTTAACCTAACTGGCTCGTCTCAGGTGACACATTTGTTAGTATGAAAAACAACAGTGCTGCCTTCCTGCGATCATATCACCTGCATTTTGTTCCACTTCAGTGGAGGATGAGGAGGAGTATACAAAACGAGGGAGTGTTTTAGATTGCTGGACCAAGCTTTGTGAGAGGACGGGGCCTCTCCTTGACCCCCGCTGTGCCTTACAGTTTAGTAGATTAGCCAGAGCACAACAGAGGCCAGTGCTATCGCCTTCTTGCAGCCTCCTCAGCCCCAGTGGCCACACAAGATATTGCTAACACACACTCAAGCAACTACACACAGACCTCACACACACACACACACACACACACACATACATAAATCCACATTCACACACGCACACACCATCTTTGGCCCTCATTCCTGTCACTGTGCCTGAAGGTTCATTAGTGACACTGAGGCCACTTCAATGGGAGCAGCACTTTCAGAGCAGGACGCAAACACACAGACACACTAAGTCTGACACGCTTTACTGATTCCATATATAAGAACACACATCTTAGCATACACGCTGTGTGTGTATATATATATATATATATATATATATATATATATATATATATATATATATATATATATATATATATATATATGCCTTTGACTTAACATGTGTACAGAGATGAAAGTGTTTTTGTCTCTCCGGTCGCTCATCACAGGGTCCATGTGACTGCAGTCGTGCATGGCTCTGGACTTATATTAAGCAGCAGCAGGACCTCATACTGTAAAAACTAGTGTCAGGATCAACAATTCAGCACCTAATTACTTCAAGGTCAATTACAGCAGCTCTCCTCTTTGAAGTTTCGCAATGGAACATCAAAGGTGTTTTTTTTTTTTTCCCTTTTTTTTTCTCCACCTCAAAATTTCAAAGCAGTGAGATGCCACGGAGTAATGTAACAAAAAAGGAAGGATGTGAAAATGAGAGTAGACATTCTGGTTACATGATTTCAGTGCGAGGATAGGGAACAGGGAGCAAGATGGAACATTTGTCATATTTCTTTCATAAGTCATGGGACTCGACGTACATGAAGCATAAAGCACATGTCATGTTCATTTGCATGTGTCTGATATACTGAGACTGAGCTCCATGACTTCTGACAAAGGTGGAAAATTCAGTCAGAAATTCTGGCAAAACTTACGGTCGTGAAGGTTCATTAAATAATCCTGCTGCGATCAAATTGAGCACATGTTCTATAATTACCATTTGCTCAAAATGCTTTTAGTCTTTTGGCTTATTTGTCATGTTCTAATGATGTCTTGCAGCTGACTTTGAAAAGTACACGCTGAACCTCACAATTTAGAGTAATTTGAATAAAACCTCATTACTGAACTGTGTAAATGACTATAATTTGGAATAAGAAATCATTACCAAAGAACTATTACAACAGTGGATTTGTTCAAGTATTTGACTTTGGACGTTTGTTCAGTTATTATGATTGTAATATAATTTGTCAAATTATTTGTTAAAATGGCCAGACTGTTTTTACAGCTTTTACAGTTGTTAGATCAAGTTCGGGTGGACAAAATTATAAAACCATTTTCGACAGTCCTGTGAGGGTTGATGAAAACTGAGAAATTGGACAAATCATGAAGCATCTGATGACAGACGCCTCCATCGTTGCAAGCTGAATGTAAATGTGAAATATCCAATTCTCTATATGAACAGGACCTCAAAGTAATTGCACATCCTTGACATTTGCCCACTAGTGACATTTCACATCTTGTTTCAAAAGGACTCATCTGCCAAACTTTGTGAGCTACTTCATTACAAGTTTTGTCCTACAATATAACATTCAAAACTGACAGGAGTTTTTCATCTTTTCCAGGGTATAATGTGTTGAACAAATGATAAAAGCAAAAGTATCTGATTCATCCACAACTTGGGAGAGAAATGCAATATGCAATATGTCATGGGTTTTGTTGTTTTAGTTCTATTAAGTCAGTTCATATTATTACTGTAACTGGTCTGTTGTTAATACCTGATCTGCACTAACATGTTTACAGTACGTGTACATTAATTACTTGTTATTAGACTGTAATTAACAGTCTTCTTTAACATAAACTGCATTACATTTTTTAAAATGTCATAGTGTTCTGATATTGCATTTTAAATACATGTTTCTTTGCTTCAAAGCTTAAATGCATATTTTCCAGCTGAATGGACATTTTTGTAACTCCATAAAAAATAGGTTCATTAAAAACATTTCAATCTCATTGCTTTTTATATGCCTAAAGTGGAATAAAAACACTTGGGGGGAAAAAAAATATGAACTAAGGTTCTCATAATTCATGCATCCAAGGGTTAAGTGCTTAAAAACAGGCTGTAATGAGGATTATACATTGGTGGAAAAAATAAATTAAAAAATAGACACCCGATGCATTTCTGTTATACTGCATTCAAAATAAGTCTTATATCACTGAAATCTGCCAAGTATTGTTCCCTTCTCCAAACCCACATGCTCCATCTACATGTGATCTGTTCTACTAAGGTCAAAACTGGATGTTTCAGGAGAAAAAACACAGGATAAAACATGTTGAAAAGGTCAGTAATTTACTTTTGTCATTTTTTTTCCTAAAAAATATCTTTTGTATCTACTTGTCTGATGCCACCACATCTTTTGCAACACACACACACACACACACACACAAATCGGCAAATGTCATGATAACCATTAGAAACTAAAATTTTAAGGGTGTTTTAAACCTTTTTTTCTCCAGTACTGGTAAAGTGGTAAATAGGGCTGACATAATGAATGTGCTAGTTTAACCCAGTGTTTATCAAGCTTGGAGTTGTCTGCACATTCTAGTGATTGATAAAAATTAAATAAATAGTAATAATAAAATATATAGTGAGTTGAGAAAGACAATCACATTCCATAAAAGACAAACTGAATCTTAAACCCTGTAATACTTGGAAGCCATGGAGCCATAGCTTTGTCTTGTACACACTCAATATCATACAGACTCAAGGACTCTCCTACCCCCCCCCAACCCATTTTTTTTTCCTATCTCTTGTTATCCTTTGTGAGCCTAATGTTTCTTGAAAAAATGTGTGTAATGTGTCTTTGTTCACATGTATGTGTTTCCCTTATTTTTGTGTACTGTACTGCAACATCTGTATTTTAAAGGTGTCATTCCATCATCTCATTAATATTACTGTGTTCTCCATTGTTATTGAATATGTTGTGTGTTGGTTCTATTTAAATAAAAAACCTCAGGATTGCTTTGTTTCCAGCTGTTTTTGCACAGTCGAAAAATGACTTGAGGTTGAAAAACAGAGTTTACCCATACTTCCTCATACATGTCCATGACACGGTAATGAGGTGTCTCTGATTGGCTCAGAATGCGTGAAGGAACACTCCCCCCTCCCCTCTCACTCTCTCTGTGTGTGTGTTTACCTTTACCAGAGTAGTATCCAGCTAGGTTTTGTGCTTTTGCTTGTTCTGAATATGTGCAGGGAAAAAAAACCAAGGCTTTATTTCCACAAAGAGCACATGAACCAGTTTGATCCGCCATTTCTTTTTCAAATTTGTGCAGATTTGTGCAAATTTGTGGCGATGTCTTCTCTTGTAGATGCTAATGCTAATGGTAATTCAGATTCACTGCAATTGGGAATGGGCTTAACTCTACGTGGGTGACGCCAAAGTTGTTTCTCTTGTTGTTTTCTGTGAATGTGGTATGCAGCCAGTGGAGGTTACAAACCACTTACAAATGCAGCATGTGTTGGTTAGTCGGGGTGACCCATCAGATTCCAAAAGGAGTGTGGAAAAATGGTTTTCAGTGGAATTACACCTTTAAAGTTGGGACGGCACCTTAAAATTGGCAGTGGCCCACACTAGCAGGGGCAGCCATGGCTCAGTTAGTAGAGCTGGAGGGTTGGCAGTTTAAATCTCACTCTGTCCTCATCAGTCCATTGTGTCCTTGGGCAAGACACTTCACCCTCCTTACCTCCAGTGCCACTCACACTGGTCTATGGATGTTTGGTGGTGGTCAGAGGGGCCGTAGGTACAAAATGGCAGCCACACTTCTATCAGTCTGACCCAGGGCAACGGTGGCTACATACTGTATATAGTTTACCACCACTAGAGGGAGAATATGAGAATGAATGAATGGATCACTAATGTAAAGCATTTTGAGTGGCCAAAAAAGTGCTCTATATATCCAATCCATTGTTATTACTCTGCCCCCCCAAAAGGAACAGGGGTATTGTGTTTCAGTCAGTTTGTTTGTTGGTCTGTAAGCAGTTTTACGCAAAAACTACTGGACCAATATCCATTACATTTTCAGGAAAGGTGCAAGGTGAATAGTTCCCATTAAATGTTGGTGAATGTAGGTTAAAGGTCAAGGTCACAGTCACCTTTTTTCCCCCCAATGATAAGAGATAGGGCCAATTAGGTAAAATGTGTGCAAGCAGGGGCAGGGTTTGTTGTGCTGGGCACCACTTATTATTATTACTTTTGGAGGAACAGTAGAGATGACATTTATTTTGATATGTTTTCATGACAAAGCATTTCTGATTGTGATTTATCTGTCAAATGTTCCTTCTGCTCAGTTTAAAAATAATGCAGCTCTTTAATAATTGATAGTTCGATTCATTGTTTGTTCAGTATTAATTGTAAATACAAGCTGGACTGACTGCACATATCATGACCAAGGAAAATAAAATTCTCACTTTGTGTAGTAAAGTACACCTGGCTTTACTGCTTCCATCCATAATATTATATACATTATATAAACTAAATGTCATCTAAAATGAATGTTTATTTGCAACATAGTATCACACACTATTACATGATCAAAAATAAATACATTTTAACCCCAAAAATGTCTCCATTTCAAATGTTTGAGTTTGCCAGAAATGTGTTGATGTCACATCAGTATTAAGACCATATATCCTTAAGCTGTGAACAGATTGTATAGTTATAGAACAGTTTGTGTTCTCTGTTCACTGCCACATTGTCATCCTCAATACCCACCAGACATGCTTGCATTCCTGTTTGGGATTTCAAACTGTTCCACCTCTCATGGTTTGTCTCCTGGTCAGTCTGCCTCCTCAATCCTTTCCTACATGTGTCCCCCATTATACCTGCCTGTCTATCATCCTGGACTACGTCTGTGTACCTATTCCCCAGTTCTCCAGCTACCCTCAACTATTGACTGAAAGAAACAGTTGATTCTGTGAGTTGCACCTGGGTCCTTACCGCCCCCCTCTTAGTATTGTGTTTGGGGGAGTTGATTGATTTCTATGGAACCTGTGAACCTGTGGAGGATTTTGCTTTTGCTGTCACCTCTGTTGAGAGAGGACAGGCTACCGTGTGGTAAAAGGTTAGCGGAAACAGCCTAGCATTTTGGGCCTTGACCCTGTATTTTTTTTATCTTTGTTTAATTGTTGTTGTTGTTGTTTTTTGTTTTTTTTTTTATTTTATTTCAGTTATGTTAACACCCAATACAAAGGCTCAGATGTGTAAAACAGCTGTGGAGAATAAAATGAGGTCAACGTACTGTATGTGTTTTCCTGTAAGTAAATTAGAATGTTCTCCAGTTAGCTTAAATGTCACCGTGATGGATACATTTAAGGGTAAACCAGATGTTAAATTCACTTTATTTATAAATGAAAAACAGGAAAGCAAAGGTTGGAAAACATACTATTTGTAAATCTGATTTGTTAATACCATATATGGTGATAATGTGTTGGAATTGCTGATTCTTGAGTTGGTGATAGATGTATTTTAAAATCATCTGATGTCATTCTTCATGTATAAAATTCACTACTATTATTGAAGATTTTAGATTTTCTCGTCAGACCCACTCCAATGTGTTTGAATGTTTTTGTTCACAACAATTGGCGCCTGTACAATGACTCGTGAGTCGTGGCTCATTTACTCCAGGTGTGATTGAGTCATTGAAATGGAGGTAAGTGATTTTGCTTGCCACAAAATTCACAGTGTCATCACGAATGGGTGTGTGTGTCCCTGAGTGAAAGTGCGATTTTGATTAATACTCATATTGGGTCAGAGAAAACTCACTCACCAACTGGGTAAGAGTTGACCTCTTAGTGTTTTATTATAACTGATCGGTCAATGAAATGTAAATTGACATCTTGAATAGTAAATACTACTACACTGAAAAAAGTAAGACATTGAATCAACTTAAAATTTCTTCATCTAGTTGAGTGAATCAAATTCAATTCAATTAAAATAATCTTAACCCTATGCAATTCAATTTGGTTCACTCAACTAGATTTTTTGTTTGACAATAAAAAAGTCACACTTGAGATTAAAAAGTCAAAATTGAAGAAGTTAAGTTGATTCCGTGTTTTACTTATTTCAGTGTAGGTTGTGCTGTGAATAGGTTCTTGTTTTGTTTTGTTTATAAATACTGCATTTGTTCATTTTTTATTATTTTGTACATGTCTATTTTTTTTTTTTTTACCATGTTCAAATAAAGGATTCATTCATTCATTCATAGTACTAAGAATTGGAAGAGTATTGTATTCAATGAAAAATACTATTGAATCATAAGTTTGCTGTCTGAGAGATAAAGAAGTAAGGACAGAGGACAGTCATATGGTGTACAGATAAAACCCTAATCCAACCAAACTTCCTCCAAGTATGTGATAGAGTTCAATCACTTTTATAAAGAACATTTCCTCTCAGACATCAGCATTTTCATCATAATTAACTCAGATTTGACTAGGATGGAGATTTAATCAGAAGTGTTGTTCAAAAATATGTTAAAAAGCATAAATACATTTCATATAATTTAGAATATAAGCCACAGATGTTTCCGTTTTTTAGCTTTTATTTTGAAGGAAATAGCAGGATGTACTCTCTATGTGTTCCCTGGCCCATTTGAATTTGCTGTACATTGCTTGGAAACCGGAAGTACTTTTGACAATGCTGTAGCTTCATCAAGAATTCAACAGCAGTTTCTCTTGGTAAATTGCATTTTTGGAGATATCTGATGATTATTAATTCAATAATCATTAATGGAGTGTTAACCTATTATTTTTTACAGCACTGATGGGGACATTTGTGAGGCAACATCGTTCCACAAACTGTATTTGCTTTCAGGTAAAATATGTTAGCTTTGTATTAGCAGTTAGCATCTATTGAGCAAGTGTATGTAATACTGTTTATGTTTAATTTATGTTTTAAGTACTGCTAACTCACCTGCTTAATGTATTTGTTTCATGATTTCGGATAGAAATGTGG
Source organism: Siphamia tubifer (assembly GCA_020466265.1). Lineage (NCBI taxonomy): Eukaryota > Metazoa > Chordata > Actinopteri > Kurtiformes > Apogonidae > Siphamia > Siphamia tubifer. The sequence goes on from CM035793.1 coordinate 26,040,480, forward strand.
ACCTTATGCTTAATTCTCACCTAGAAATGTATAGATAACATTGGCATTAGATTTTAAATGCATATTTCCGGGGCGCAGCATGTGGTGAACCAGAGCGGAGCCCAGTGTGGATGTGACCTCCTTAGTCATTTTGTGACCACGCCATCTTGAGAGTTCTTCTCTTCATCCATTCATCGCTATCTCTTTTCGTCGCACCCAAGCCACGCTCAGGCCTGCAACCTATCGCTAGAGTAGTGGAAACTGCAGGCTATAGTGACTGTGTGTGTGTGTGTGTGTGTGTGTGTGTGTGTGTGTGTGTGTGTGTGTGTGTGTGTGTGTGTGTGTGTGTGTATGTATGGTGAGTGGCCACTTGCATAATTGAATCCTATTGTAACCTTTCGAACAAATTCATATTATTCAGTAAAATTTCATTTTCTATATATTTTCAATCTTTTGGTGATTTTTATATTTTATTACTGGTGTGCATGTGTTAATTGAGGTAGAATTAGTGAATACAATTGAAATTTTAATAACGTTAGTAGTTTTGAATTAGAACTCAGGGGCCCTTATACACTGCGTACAGGTGGGCTACACAGGTATATTCCCAATAGTCTGAGAATTGTTTACTTTAATGAGTCTATGTCAGTGTCTACCTAACTCTGTAAACAACCTAAACATAATGTAAATATTTTCTGCAAAGTCCATCTGTCACCTCCTTTTGTTTTGGTCTTGAATTGAAAAATAAAAATACAAAAAGAAAATGGTGTAGAATTATGTTATATTATCATATTTTTATTTTATTATGTGATATTAAAATTATAACTATAATTAGAGAACCCTAACTCCTAAATATCTAGGAATTTGAGGCCAATTCCAAATAAATGTCCCTCTTAACATTTCCTAAGTAATTTATTACCATTTTTATTATATTATTATTTATATTTTCAGTGACACTGAATTCACTGATTTTGTAGCTGTATCTGTAGCTCTATCTGTAGCTATGTGAAAATAAACAACAAAAAACAATGTTTTGTTGAAATATTTATTGAGTGGTGTCACAGAAGAAACTGAAAAACTGTATTTTACCTGTCTTATTTACATATGTCTATAGGATTAGTCAATTAAGAAATATTTCAGTAGATGATTTTGGTCACCAGTGGGTTCAGATCTTAGTGGGTTAATATTATTTTTAGAAGTGCAAAATGTTTCATTATTAAATCAAACGTAGCAGAACTTAGCAAAAAGATAAGGACTCAAGGACCCTCAACATTATTTGATCGGTCTTTTTATGTAGTGCTGCTTCCTTTCAATCTAACAATAAGTGATAAATTACTTATTGTAATGGCTAATTGCATTGTGATGTGTATTAATTCTTACACACCAACACTGCTTCATACAGTTCAAATGTATTCTTTAGTGACTTGAGCCATTCATGTATGAGCTTGTTTGTTTGGTTCATTAGTTTGTTAACTTGTTTTTTTTTTCATTCTTTCATTTGGCATGCAAACAAACTTCTCCTGTATAAATGTCTGCAGTGACTTAAAAAAAAAAAAATCTCAATCTTGCCACTGCTCACTTAAAAAAATCTGAGGGCTATGAATCAGATGGGATTTGCCCCAAAATCACCCTAAAATGTGTTAGAATGCATCTAAGAAAAAAAAAAAAAAACGCTTTAGAATGGTCCGACCCTATGAAGGTGTCCCTTATTTTTTTCTCAGGGAGTTAGCAACCCTACGAGTATGTTAAAAAGGCTGTGGAGCCCCCCCTCCCTAAGGGACATAGTTCAATGTCCGTCAGGGGCTCTGTAAAAACACAATGTAATCATCATGAGCAAGTATAAATACAAATAAAATATAACAATGCAAGGCAGGCCAAAAGGTTAATATGCTTATATAGAGACCTCCCTTCATCAACTTAATTAACACTTCAAATTAATCACATAAACAAAAACACGTCATAAAGTAAATAAAAAAAAAAAATACAATAAAAACGCAAATACAAAAGATAATTTACCATTACTTAGAATGACACGTGGGCATGAATTAAATATAGAGAAATAGTAAACATGGAAAAGTGGTGTTATTTATAAAATAAGTTTTAGTATGACTTTGGAAAGCTGTTTACTATTGTTTTTTCTTTCTTTCTTTCTTGACTTCATCTGAACTTTTAAATCTGAACTTTAGTATAACTGATGAACATGTGGCAGTGAATGACATCATATGGAATAATTTATATTTATTGTTTTCACTTATGCATTTAGACATTTATTATTCCGTCACCTGTCACAATGGGAACAATACAGACCTCTGGAGACCATTAGTAATTCATCATAGTAACAATGACACAAATCACTTTACATGATCCTTTAATCACATGCTTGTTTACTTCGGCTTTGGAACCGTGACTGTTGCTGCCACTTATTCTACATGTGTATGTCAGAGAAAGAAGTCAGAAGGAGGCTGGGGTGTGTATGATGAATTCATCTCTGGCACCTCTCTACATTAGCAATGCAAATGCAAGTAAGTGGTTTAGGAGTGGTACCACGAGGAATACCAAGTCAATCTAGCCACCAGTGTAGGGCTTGTCTGTAGTTATATGGCTTCACACTCACCTACCTTCACTGTTGTGAATGTCAATGAAGGACTGCCAACAACTCCAGAACAGGACTCCTTCATCAGGGGTCACACAGAGGAAGGCATGGAACGAACTGTAGTGTGTGTGTGTGTGTGCGCACGTTTCAGAATCTGCAAACATGTATATTTATGACTGTGTTTCTGTGAAAATAGCATAAAAAAGGTTTTGTTTTAGTTTTTTATGATGAATAAACAAGTGTTGTTCAAATCTATCTGGACTTATATGAAAATAATACCAAAAATGGCACAGAAAAGGAAAAATAAGTGGGGGAAAAAACCCATGTAGACCCATGACTACTTTATATTAATGTTCCTAGAAATTTTATTAAATCCAAGAAATATCACTGTTACAAAAAATGTGTGCACAACAGTACTCTTTGTACAAAAAATATTCCACAATATGCAACATAAAAGTCTAGATTATGATTTATATAAATGAGGATGAAGTCTATTCTCTCAGTCTATTTTTTTTATTTATTTGTTTTTTTGGTTTTTTTTAGCTAAGCCTGGTCCCAGAATTAATGACTTGTTTGGCATTTTGAGATAGTAGAATGCAAGTGGAGCAGAATTTAGACTAGGATACTCAGAGTGGACTACAAATTTAATGGCTGAGTCAGAAATATATACTATAACTGGAGAAACTGGAAAATCTGATTGATAAAGTACATATGAGAATATATAATGACTGCCAGGAAAACCTATATTATTTGTTAAATGCGGGATACTCACAATACTCATACTTCTATTACTGTAACCTTGCATTTTTCAGCTTTATTCTGAATATATAACAGGTTATCCAGGTTGTGTTTGTATGAACTAGTCAGTTGCCAGTGTTTGTACTAACCCATAAAGACCCAAGGGTCACTTTTCCATTGAACCAAATGGAAAAACAACAATTCTCATTTTTCACTTGTACATTTTGTGCTGGCAATTAGTGTTTTTTTTGTTTAATTTTATTTATTTATTTGGGTGGGGGCATAACACCAAGAGTATATTATGCAAAACTGTAATGGAATGACCTTTTTCTGCAATTACAGTTGATGTTGACAGATGTTGAAACAAGTGAAGATGAAGATTTTTAAAATAAATGTGTGGACACACCAGGAAACAGAATCATTTGTGAAATTTAGGACTAAGTAGAGGCGTAATATACAACAACAGTAATAATAATAATAATAATAATTAATGTATGTATGTAAATCAACACAGTGTCTGTCACTGTGCTTATCACATGGCTTCTCATATCATTTTTTGATACTAAACAAATTATCGCTTTTGTTATTTATTTCTTTTTGCATTTGGAAGATGCTTTTTTCCACAGCGACTTACAGGGTAAAGTGAGGAATCAAGCTCTGAAGAATAAAATACAGGAATCAATTCAAACACAGAAAGTGCTGTACAATTAAAAGCAAGAAATGCACAACACTGTGATTGAATAAAATACAAGAATAGATCAACAAAAAATAATGAAAGCAGCTGTGCAAATAAAATAGATAAGAGTACTAAGAACAATAAAAAAATGAATAAAAATAAGTAAACTGTAAGTGCTAGGGTTAATGGAAAATCCAACATTACACACTTGTTTTTGTTGTTTTTGTTTTTTTTTTGACATTTTGTAAATATCAGTAAAGGTTTGTGCAAATGTCCAAAGGAAAAGCAATTAGTATGACATTTGTGACAGTTCCCAAATGATTTTTCCTCTATATTTAACCTTCTTTAATTGGTTTATCACTATTTATTGTAACATCTTTGTCTGTATTTTGTGGGTCTTTTTTTCAAGAACAATAAGGAAATTTTCCACCATTTCATTTTCTAGCTATGTAGATGTTTATAAAAGCTGAGGATGATTATATTAAAAATCGATAAAATTGAAGAAAAAGTGTTTTTTTCAGCCCAGTCTCTCATTGACTGAACATAAAGGCAGGATCAATCTCAAGGAGCTTTTATTGGTTTTTAAAAATCGTAATGCTTTTACCCCTGTTTATTTATCAGACCTGCTTTGAATATATATATATATATATATATATATATATATATACACACACACACACACACACCACCTAGGCGGTGGTCTGCGTTCTCTGTGCTTTTGTAGTTACGTATAATATATGTGTTGTCAGACCATGTCTCTGGTCCCTTCTGGAAGCAGGGGGTGTCCAGGCCAGTCTTAGTTGAGCTAAGGTTGGGTGGTGTTTACATGCACGGAGAAATTTGACTACAATTGCATAATCTGACTTGATTGACTTCTCAAAATTCAGTTCAATTCGATTCCACTTTGATTAAAGTGTTTAGATGGCTTCAAAAACTGACTTTAATCGGAGCAAGGCAACAATTGGAATTTCTCTAAGTGCTTGTAAACGTATCGAGCAAAACACCAAAGAGAGAACAAATAACTGTTCAAACCACACTTCCATTAACATTCATTAAAGACTAATGCACATATTAGAAGAATGTTTATGTTAAAATTTGGCATAAGGCTGCTAAAAAGATGTGATGCGGTGTTGCTGTCATTATGGAGACGTGTACAGCCACCAGTGCTGTGCTGACATTCCCCTTTTGCCCTTGAGCAGAAAACCTTCTCATACCCTCACACCATGCTGCCTCAGCCTTTGCCATCAAACCTGGAGGTGCCCTGTCTCACAGTCCCAAAAAGCCCAGATTGTCACCTCAGCCCCTGAGTTTTTCAACATCTATTACCCCTGACCCCCCACAGGCGCTGCAAAGTACCTTTCCACAGTGCAGCAGGGAAAGATGAATGGGGCTGTATGGTAACACTCCATAGGGTGGCTGACAGTCCCATGAGCCACTGCGCTTAGGCAAAGCAACACTTCTGGGTTTCTGTGACCTGAAAGTGATTCAGTATATGGAATCTAAATAGTGTGGTGGATGAGTTTCAACCAAACCCACAAGGGATTGAAATCTTTGAATTATGTTTTCCTTTAAAAAAAAAAAAAAAAAAGATTTCTCAAGATAGGACGAACAGGAGTGGAACAGTGAAAAACTGTTAAGTGTAATAAGTGTTAAGTTCCTTTTAATACAAAGTAATCCCATGTGGAACTAAGTACAATGCTACATTCTTCACCAGTTTTCTTCCTCATATTCACACTGAGTCTAAATTACAGACTAGGTATATTTTAATATCCTTTCAGACTGAATGTGTGGCCTGAGTTGGGACACGTGAATATGCTAATCCACAGGATGAATCATGTAAAGGTAGAAGCTCCTTGTTCGGTTCTGACAGCTTCTTTGTGGCAAGAGTTATCCATATTGTAATCACCTCAATTCATTCTGTTCTCCAAGGAGGGAGATGCAGGAAAAAAGATGGTGGAGATATACAGTCAAAGTGTACATCAGTATGAGACAGAGAAGAAGACACAGACTAAACCCAAACTTCCTTTGTGCGCTGACAGCTATTGTTGAAAACCCTTCTATGTCTCTCTGAAACTTGGTGAACCGCTTTGCACTGACGTCTGTCTAATACTGCAACACGATTACAAGGGAAAGTGGGTTTTTAACACCTACACTACAGTACTTTGTATCTGTCTGCATCAGTCCTTGCAGAGCTTATAGTCGGTGGTGAGGACGTATTTAGCTCAGGGGCTGAGGTGACATTTTGGGCTTTTTGGGACAGTGTCACAGTGAACCCCAGGGTTTGATGGCACAGGCTGAGGCTGCATGGTGTGAGGGTATGGCAAAGGTTCCTTCTCAAGGGCAAGAGGGCAAGTTAACACAGTACTGGTGGATTTTCACTATCCATTTTCTAAAAATAGAACAGGGATCCATTAGTATTTGCTCAGTAAAACTTACTATTAGACTGCAAATACTTTTCTCATTTCTACTCAGCATAAAATAAAGAGTAACTTTTCTGTGAGTATTGGAAAGTTATTTTTAGACAGTTTGTAAAGTTGTATTTCAAGAAATCCATCCGTCCATCCATTGTCTGAATCCACTTTATCCTCACTACGGTGACAGGGGTCGCTTGGAACCTATCCCAGCTACTTAAGGGCAAAGGCGAGGTGCACCCTGGACAAGTCACCAATTCATTGCAGGGATGAACATACAGGATAAAGACAGAGATTCATTCTTAGGCAACGTTTATATGGTGACAATAAAAACAGAAGACGCAAAAGCGGTGTCTCGTCGTCAATTTTACATCTGCGTTTGGCCGAGCGTTTTCAGGAGGAAATATATGAAGATGAAACAGTGGGAGAAATTTGATTGGATACGCATGCCAGGCTGACATATAATAGATTATTGTACACCTGTCTCTGTTTGGCTGTGGTATGTATATAAATTCTGTACAATTGCTGAAATGACTCCTGTACGTTTACCGTGGCTGCTAGAGAATTTTGAAGATCCGTGGGATCAAGATAGTCTTGACATGTTTGTTGTTTTACCGGCTCAGCATAAAGTAGCAGTATACTAATAGCAGACAGGGAGAGAACATGCAAACTCCACACAGAAAGGTCCCGCCCACTGGTGTTGGAATTTAATCCATGACCTTCTTGCTGTGAGGGACGAGTGCTTATCCACTGCACCGACACCACCCTATTTCAAGAAAGATGATTGTCATTTGTTCCATTGGGAGATTAAAAAAAAAAGTCTTGAATTAAGCAAAAAATTAAATAATCATTATCATCATTATCCTCATCATCATAATCATCTGCCATTGAAACAAGTGAAAATGATTTTAGTAAGATTTCTTGACATAAGCTTTTTTTTTTTTTTAAAGTGAAAGGTTAGTCATGGAGTGATTATGTCTGATGTGAGATGAGACATTCTATCAAGAAATGCTAAAAATACACATGGTAAGATTAGGATTTTTGTAATATATATATATATATATATATATGTTGTTTTTGGATTTTGATTAGTGCTGCATTTATGTATTATATACATCTGCATATTTTAGCTCTAAGTAACCAGCTTCTCAAAAACTGCAAAAAAAATAAAAGCAATTTTCACCTGTGATGCTGCATTTCACATATAATTTAAGACAGTTTATTTATTTTAAAAATGAGGAAAATTTTCTACACCCAGAAGTATGAGAATACAATGGAAATCAAACATTTCTGTTACATTCTTGCACTGCTCACACAATACAGTATAAGTATGCACATTTACATGCCTACTGCCACATGCATCGACCTTTTCTCAGCATGCAGTGTGTAAGTACAACTGATTGCAAGATACTAAGGCATGGCTGTCACGGGAAGTCACAAAGGTCACCAGGCTGCATCCATTATTTAACAGAGAGGGGCACAGAGACAGCAGGTCATGACCTGGTAGAGGAAAACCTGATGTTTCGTGAGCATTGGCTGAGTGCAGCAGAAGTCGCCCTCCTCTGGCTCATATCAGAAACGTAAGAGGTGGAGCCCAAAAACCTTCAGATCATGTAAGTGCATACATTGGCCATTTGTAAGTTTGATGGCAATACTAATTTGAAGTGTTTCAACACCATGTATTATGTTATTGAGTTGTGTTTGAAGAAAAAAAAAAAAAGAGATAATATATACATTAAAACATGACTAGAATAATCATCGAACCAATTTATCAGGTGAAAATCAGTAGCAGGTATCAACAGTTTTGATTCCCACTGGTTTGCCAGCAAACAAGATTATTGCAAGGATGACTAACGGTCATCCATTGATGTAGGATGCATCTCTGAAGGTAAAAAAGTGTCAACAGTGAGTAATAATTGAACAAAGTGATGATAGCTGGAAGTTAAGGTTGATAGATATTAGCGTGCTAGCTAATTCCCAGTGGACTAACTATATGAACAGCATCTCAGAAGTCTTTTTCGATATTAGCATAGTGTTTCTGCAGTGATGGCAGTTAGTGTTGTGCACTGGCAGCTGCAGTGGAGCATGAGAAGAGAATTGAAGAACTAATGCCACATTTCCACTGGTACTGGCTCGGCTCAACTCATTTACATTACATGATGGTACTGACTTTACAGCACGTGGTGGTCGTTGTGGTGCGTACTTCTGTGTCATTTACTCACTTGCTGCATTTTGTCCTGTCTGAATTTTTACATTGGCCACCATAGACTGAATCTCCTGGACTGACCAGGGGGAGTTTTGGACTGTCATGTGGCCAATATGTATATATATATATATATATATATATATATATATATATATATATATATATATATATATATATATATATATGTATACAATATAGAATATATTTACTGTTAACTTCCACATCTGTATTTTGTAAAACAGTGAGTCACAGAGACAACTATCTGAGCAATCAGTGTCTGCGGGGTCACCTTTTGGTATTGCTTGGAACCTTGGCAGAGGCAATACCAAAAATATAATACCAGGCACCATGGATCCATGTCCTTTTTTTATAATGGCAAGGCCCCAAACCCAACTGAGTCGAGCTAAGCTAATGCTTGTGGAAACGCAGCATAAAAGTTTGACAATAATGTAGGAATCTGGCTGATTTGGGCTGTTATCAAAGAGCGTACATATAAAGTTGAATAGGAAACAAGCAAATACGGCCATTTTGGTCACGAAAATGATTGAAAGGATTCAAATCATACAGACATGTGAGTTATAGCACAGACACTTGGACAAATCTTTATTAGTATTATTTACATTGATCATAACTCATGCTGGATTATGTCTGGTGAGGCCCTGTCTCACCTGCCTCCCTTAACTGCACGTCTCTGGTACGCTCTTTGGTGTTATCATGAATGCAGACAACTGAGACAGACTTAATAGATTAATGCAGAGGAATTAGCTATCTGTAAGACATGACTGACTCCCAGACAGGGTCAAGGACCTCAGTTCCAAAATTAAGCCAGTGTGGAAGCTGACACTCACACTGACAGCTGCTGGGGGGTAAATACAAAAATATGTGGCTTTCCAAAAAAAAAAAAGTAAGTCAATCATTTCTGTCCAGGACTCATTCATACTTTAATATGAGAAGTGAACTAAGTGATCTGGTGTTCTACATTTAGATTAGATTTCAGGTTAGACACATGCTTGACGGGTCTGTGTTTCAGCTCATTTACCTGCTGAGTTGGAATTTCAGAACTTCTTTTTAATTGAATAGAACACATGTTTTTTTTGACAAAGCGCTCCACTGTAATTGTGGTTAACGAGCTCTTCACAATGTTTGATGAAGTTTACAACTTTTCTGTCAAATAAGCCATTGTTTAGTATCAGCTCACCCCTTATTCCACCTTTTTGTCCAAATCAGGGCACTATTTGCTCTGAAAAGCCAAAAGAGCACTGCAGAACACAATGGATAAACACAACAATGCTTTTGTCCACTGATCTTGCTCTAGGGACACAACCATTTCTAAAGCTGATGAGACTTGACACCTTTATTTTAAACAAAACAAACAAATGCAACACAGTTTTATTTGTATTGATGTGACTTTTTTTAACTGATGTGCATAGAGCAGTCAAATACCAAACTATTTGTAAAAAAATGTATTTGATTAGAATCACATGCTCTTTCTTTAATTAATGATTTTGTTTTGTAAAAATTACTCTTGTGGTATATGTACATGTAATATCCTGTTTGTTTTGACCATCTCCATTGAAGAGATGATCATCCAAAGAAGCAGGCAACTGAAAATGTGATGATATAAACTGATTAATTAGAACTATAAATCATTAGAACATATGTGCTGTGGGACTCCGCAATGTCTGCACTTGTTGAAATTACAGAATGGGGTATAAATGAAATGAACAAGGTCTGGATATTACCTCTGCATGGTGCAGACCATGTATCAAATGAGGAAATGAGCAATATGCTGAAATTGTAGTTCTGAGATTTTCAACTGCTACTATTACCCAAATGGGAGGTAAAGCAGAGTGTGTGCAACCATACATGATAGATTGCAATGTGACAATAATAACCACAAACCTTGTGTTTGGGATGGACTGCAGATACAGTAAAAGATGACATGAGATAAAAGATAAGATGAAAGGGCAGAATCAGAAATGAGGAGGAAAGAGCAGAGGTGTGTACTGGTGAGAGGGGATGTGTTGAGAGAAAGTATGTAAGAAAGGAAAAGTAATGTGAGAGACAAACACAGGCTGAAGAAACGGAGGATGGGTTCGAAGAGGGGTTACAGGGCCTTGGGGGTTGTTAGTTTTAATTGGGCCTCGGGCTCTGGGACACGCAGCGACAGCATCAAAGGTCAGATATACATCAAGCACTGCTGGGAAAAGTCGACCCAAGTAGGGAAGAGCTGCAGGGCAGAGAAAGGAAAAGAGAGACAGAGAAAACAAGAAAGGCCAAGGGTAGAAGATACATGTCATAGCAAAAAAAAAACCAAAACAAAGTACTTTTGTTGTGTATAAGAAAAATGTTGATGGGATTACATTTCATGGATGAGGTTGATTCCACTAGAAAAACTGCCTGTTTTAAAAGTCAGGTGAAGCTTTTTCTAAGAGAAGTGCATGCTCATTACAAAAGAAACCCAGACCCCAGGGGTATGTCTCTTTATTTGTCAAACAGTGCAGTTATGCTATTTTTTTTTGTCAGTGATTGGCTTGTTGGTAGCACTACACAACTTTATGGCACCAAAAGAATGACTTATACAACTGCATATCAAAAAACAGACAGTTGTTTGATACCATATTTCAATACCTAAGGCTGAAATCTTGTCAATGTCAGTACAAACAGCAGGCATACACAGCTTTTATTTATTAATAGTATTATTATATTCAGAAGATAATGTCAGTTTGTGTTGTGAAACAGCATAGAGAATGGTGAAATATAAAAATAAAGGAATGTAAAAGTAATTGGATTTATATTTTTATGTCACAGAACAGATTGAAGTGTGTACAAAATGGCTGGGGCACATCTATACACTGACATGACATTAAGTGGTCTATTTATTAAATATTTGCTAAAATCTAATTTTATTGGTGGGAATTACTATTGAAAATGAGGGAGCGGTATTGAACATTCTTTCTTAAAAAAAATATAAAGTAAAATCCCATGAGCGTAGTACAACTTATATACCATATAAAAATAAAACTGTCCATTTAATCAGTGTTGGACATTTTAAACTAAACTCCATCCATTTCATAGCTGTATTATGCACATGATTGGCCTTCACTTCAACCATCAGGAGACAAAAGTGTTCCAGATATAAAAGGACACTCCAATATATGGAAATAAATCATCTTATAAAGAAAACATGAAACCTTGCTCAACCTAAATTGTGTTCTCCAGTGATGTGGAACTTTCATGTGGAACCTTTACAAAGTGACCCAATGGTACATCTTTACTAATAACATATTTCATCAAATAGAGGCTTGAACATCTGTTGTATTGTTTCATTTGCCTGATGAGTCACACTTTCGGAGCTTCTTTTTGTTTATAAAACACTCTTCCTACAGACAGCTCCACTGTAGATGACTCACTGAATATGATTCTGAAGCCTTGTGTTCCTGTAGCTTTGGCCTTTTTGGCCAAATACATTTACTTTTAGATTCAAGCCAACATGGTAATGGTCAACCGCTGAGAGCACAGACCCCCCCCCCCCCCCCCCCCCCCCCACACACACACACACACACACACACACACACACACCACCACCACCATTTCCAGATCTCCCCATTACCAACCTACCTTGAACATTTCATCAAAATCCATCCATAGGTGTTTGAGTTATTTTGTACACAAACAAACCGACCAACCTTGGCGGAGGTAATGGTGTTAGTTGGTATTTCAACATCTATTCTGGATCACTGGCAAGCTATAAACTCTGCTACATACATTTGAAAATGTGCCCATTATCACTAAATGGGACAGGAAAAAGACTTTAAAAATTCATAACAAACTTGAAATCTTACCTACTGTTCCCAAAATGTATTCAGATCTCTGCTGGGTCACTGGAAATCTATAAACCCAATTTGATATGAATTCAACCAATAGTTTTGCTGATAAAGTGAGAAACCATTTCGAAAACATTACCTCTTGCCTCACCGTTTTGTGTGTGTGTGTGTGTGTGTGTGTGGGAGGGGGGGTACATAAGTATGTGTATTAGCACTTATATCTATGTGGAAAAAAATATAACTGCATTATTTAACAGTTTTCTCTTCTTAACCATTTATCGGGCAAGGGACGATTGTGAGTAATTTCTTTATACATTAATCATGTGCCTCAATGAGGCCCAGAAGCATATAGTTTTTATGGACATTTTCAATCTGTAAATAGTGAATATGATTTTTTTTTTCAGTTTCTAAACTGGGAGAAATTGAGTGAATTGAGAGAATTTCAGTGTTTTGGCCTAAGACAGTTTGACATGTGAACAGTCAGAGCCTGGATTTGAACAGGGTCACTGGATGACCTGCTCCACCAACCAACCTGTGGCACAACTGTCTTTTCAGGAAGTGCTGCAGAGCAGGTAGATGACAATGTCTAACAACAGGTTGAAATTTTGAATATCAGAGTATTTCCATGACTGCCCTCTAATGGGTTGACTGTTGATTTCACTGGATCACTGTCTGGATCCAGGATTTTTTTTTTTTAAGGATTCTTTACTATTGGGAGATAAGGCCAGTTTTGACAGAAATATAATACTGGTGGAGGTCTGCGCTCTCTGAGTGCTTTTCTACTTTTGTTTATGCTACATTCTTTCTTGAGAATATGGTAAGCATAAATACACTGTTACTTCAGTCCACACCTTTTAACCCTTGATATAGAGATCTGAACTGTATGTATGTATATATTGTCTTCTGTTAAATGGATGGGATAAAAAAATTATTACTACTAATTTTCAATCATGAATGTGCAGTGGGAGGAGGCAACTTCAACTGTACACACTCTAAAACTGTGAACTGAAGAACATTTTGTGAGCATTTGGGAGCATCTACTAAATTCATATGTTGCCTGTTCACACTGTGTCTAATGCCTGCCTTACCTTGAAAAATGACAGTAAATTACATCCGACACAGAAGAGTGGAAGAGGAGTGTGTTAGCCATCATCTCTGACAGAACATCAGGATACATTCCTATCTAAGCACATATTACCAGTATTATTACCGACTAAGAGCAATGACCTATCTCGCCTGACAAAGAGAGTACATATTATTTAAGGCCATTACAATGCGATGTATCAGTAAGTGCCACTTAAAGACCCTGGGAACCTATTTCCAGAAGGGAAAAAGAGTAAACTTAGCCTGGTGCTGGAACGGTGATTAGGTCTATTGTAGTTGTAATGATGGAAACAATGCCAGGTTAGCTGCTCTCTGGAAAATAGTGGAATAGTGTTAATTGACCACGGCCTACTCAATTACACTCATGTCAAACTTATGAAATGGGAGAATGTGTGTTAGCGGTATAGGAGTGTGTGTCGAGGCTGTATTTATAAGCTTGATGTATTCATATTAGTGTGTGTATGTGTGTGAGATACATAGTGACAGACAGGATAAAATCAGGATTAACCCAAACTGACACCTTCTAATAGACTTCATGTCAGCCTCATCCTCTGCTTCATTACTCCCACTGACATACACACAGGAATGCAGAAACACAAACACACCAACACCCACGCAGACACACTCCCTGCTGCTGTCGACTATGCACCGTCATAGGGCTGGCAGATAGAGCACAGCAGGAAAAGGTACAGGGGTTGTGAGGAATAGAGAAACAAGGCCTTTTATTCACAGCGATGAAATCAATCATTGCTCCCAGATGGGCTTATGATTTATGATTAGTGTAGTTTTCTGTATTGTGTATATAAAAAAATGCATGTTCTACACAATCTTTGGTGCATTTGTGACAATGACATATAGTCAGTGTTATAACATGACTTTGATGGGCTCCAGTGGGCTCCTTGACTCATCTTACTATATACTCACATAGTTTGTTGAATATATAATTTATACACGTCTGGTGAAACTTTCCCAAGCAACATATTATGTCATGTTGGGACTTTTGGTTACATTATGAAAGCTGTTTTTGAAGCTGAAAGACCAGCTTTTGAGAGATATGCATACTTAGACTTCCAAAGAGATGCATGCAGTTGTGCCTGGCTGAATATCCATGAAATAAGACAAATATTTAATAAATAAAAAAATTTCAGAGCTGATATATATATATATATATATATATATATATATATATATATATATATATATATATATATATATATATATATATATATATATATATATATATATATATATATATATATATATATATATATATATATATATATATATATATATATATATATATATATATATATATTCTCCATGTTTTCTTGATAATAACCATTTCAAATATGTTCTTACATCAATAGTTATGGCATTGCATTGACAAAAACAGCACTTTTAGGCATCGCATGTTTCATTTTTTGGTCTGTTTTAGTCACATGATACACACCGGAGTTAGTACTTAAATGCATAACTACAATCTTTAATGACTTAGGATGGTCTAATATTTTTTTCCATATGTATATATCTGCCCAGGCTACTAAGACAAACTATGAGGACTATAAATAAAATAAATATTGGATGTGACAAGGAGTTAACTGAATATTTGACCTTGTTAATTCCCCAGCAGCTTATGCACCAACTCTATACAGACACATTAGTGGGTGACTAATGTGTAACTGTGACTGGGAATCATGTCTGTAGGAGCCCCAGGTTACTTACTTGGCAATAAGACCTCCTATTGAGCTGTTGGATGTCATTAATGTACATTATCCATTTACACTCTATAAACAAACAGACAATGCACACAAGACTGACTCAACTGGGAAGTGATAATGCCAATAGAGTAAATGCTGAAACAGCAGATGCAGTATTTGTCCAGCAGTTAACAATGTGTAAATAATTAACATTGACACAGGGTTGTGTGCAGGGTATGGTTATTAGGAGCTCAGATCTGTAGGTGAAGGAAAAAAGAGACAAGACTGATTTAGAACATGATCTTAACCATGTTAAACTATTGTGATAATAGAAGACACACAGCAGAAGTTCTATAGATGCATGCTATAGATGCAGCCTAAAAACCATAACATTCCTCCTTGACTGCATTCTATTTTTAAAGTACTTATTTGTAATTTCATTGTACACTGTACAATGACATTCGTCCTCTGCATTTAACCCATCCTTGTTATCGTTGGGGCACCTGTAAGGAGCAGTGGGCAGCCATGGGCGGCAACGGGAACCCATCTCGAGCTGTGGAGCCAGGGTAATGGTCAGAATCACCTGGCTGGAGGATTTTACCCTAACAAACATGTTTTTGGGTGATGGGGGAAACTGAAGCACCCGGAGGAAACCCATCCAGACATGGGAAGAGAAACATGCAAACTCCACACAGAAAGGCCCGCACGGTCCGGGAATTGAACCTGGGTCTTCCTGCTGTGAGGCAAGAGCGCTAACTGCCCAGTTACCGTGCCCCCATAAGTTCTATATGATACTTTTGAAATCACTAAAATAAATTAATATTTGCAGCTTAACAGTTTTTGAAGATTATTCCACATCATGGTGCACGGAAGGAAAATGCACAATACACAATGTGATTTTTAATGTGATTTTATAAACACATTTGAGACAAGATGTATTGGCTTAAGCCTCTGAATCCCCCTGCGTCCAAATGTAAGTGGACTTTGAACTCCATTGAGTGTATGTAAAACATGCAAGTATACTGTATAATAATGGCCAAATAGAAATCTAACCACTGGGGGTGAAACATAAGCCTACTTGACCGCTGCATTGCAAATATTGCTGACTTCAAATTGGCAACAGAGAAATGTGATCTCCCTACATTACACAGTCTCTGTAAAACAAACAGTTAAAATGGGTTTGTGGAGGTGAGCCGTTGCAGAAATGTGTGGTGTTTGGTTGTATTAATGAGCGTTTACAGAATGGTGAAGCAATGGTTGTCAATGCATTTCAGTGAAACGTGGGCATTTATGGATGTCATGGATTGATGGAGTCAGTCAGTTATAAAATTTTAAAAGAGGGGAGCTTTTGATCGAGGCCAAACTTAACACCATTCACTGATGCACTTCATCATCCAATAAAAGTTGCACAGTTTGGAGACACACCAGCGAGTATTTGAACTGGCCTGTCACAATATTGAATATAATGTGAATGTAGCAGAAGCCGAATGTCCAACATAAGCACTGCTTCACTCCATTTCAAATATACAAATTAAGTCATATTTTGTTTTCATGTAAGTTTTTATGAAATTAGTTTTATTTCTAGGCACTAAAGTATGATTTCTTTTTGCATATTCAAAATAAAATCAAATAGATTGAACTGAAATGAACTGCACTGCCTAAAGAATTTGAATATCTTATTAATTAATTACCAATCTTTTCTCCATGAAGATGTATAAAATGATTCTCAATTGTTTATTCTTTTTGCTTCATAGCTTTTCTCTTGGTCACTGCTTCCAGTAGTACGGTACATACACATTGTATTTTACAGCATTTGTCTAATCATATTTCAATCAATGTAACATTAGAGTAAACTCAGCTAGCAAACCACATGTAGCAGCTGGCATAAGCTAAAATGTAGTAGTATAGATTTAATAGGTGTTTTCCCATTCCACAATTAATTTGGTCTCAAACATACTAAAGATGAGCATTAATTTGGATTTTGAAGGCTATCTGTGATGCTAGATTAGATAACATTAGATTTGATTAGAGTAGATTAGATTACATTAGAATTGACTTCATGGATCCCACACTAAGGAAATTCAACAGTCAAGGCAGCGACAAAATAAAGTGAGAAACAAAGTGTACATGCATAAAGATAGTACAAAAAAACAAGATACTGCATAACAGAAAATAACATTTAAAAATATATGAAAGTGACAAGTGGTGCTTGGCCCATTTTAAGTAAATGGGAAGATTTCTAAAATTCCTATAAAATGTTTTACTTTGAACTACACTGTAGATTTTGCAGTGTTAATTTGGAGACAATGGGACCAAATACACTCTAGAAGAAGTTAAATAAACTCTCTAAGTGTTGATTTAACACTGCAAAATTTACTGTGTACCTTTTCCAAAATGTTATGACATCTATTCTGAGCAGTCCATAAATCCAATTTGGTATAAATTGAACCAATAGTTTAACATTGAAAACAACACCTCTTGCCTGTCACTTTGAAGGACAGAGTAATAAAAAGAAAAAAAAAAGAAAATTACAGAATGTTAAACAGTACAGATGGAACACAAACAGGGACAGGGTTACACATGTGTGGTATACACCCAGGCTACAGCTGGTTATACTGTGATTTGTACAGTATAGATCAGGGGTGTAGTTCAGGGGCCACATTCAGCTTAATTTGATTAGAAATGGGCCAGACCAGTAAATCAAAAACATAAAAATATATAAATAATGAAATTAACCCCAAACTGTTGTCCATGTTTTAGAGCAAAACAGATCCAGTTACATGATGAAAATGTTTCCATTGTCAAAGCATCCTTTCAAACAGTATGAATAGCATGATCAAACTGAAATAAATGTATAATTTGAACATTATTAGGCTTTAGTTTGTCATTTACATGTGTATATTATAGCTTAGAAATATACAAAAGACATTTAGTAATAGGTAGAATATTATTAACATTCTATTTCCCTTTCTATTTCAGGTTGTTCATATTTGTTCTGATTATTATTTTTTTTGTGTAACTAAATGAAAACATTTACATCTACAAAGAGAAAACATTTATTATAGGTTATTTTATGACAAATTGGTCTGAATATGGAAGCTCAACTAAAATGATTAATATATTACTGTCATTTTAAATTTCACAAATTCATCCAAAGGGCCAGATTTGGCCCCCGGGCCTTATGTTTGACACCTGCGGTATAGGTGATAGTACCAGGATTAAGTTAGTCCAATATAAACCCAGGTGTGAAATACACAGTCCAAGACTGCTTTCCTGCAATCAGGCCAGTAACTAACCTGTTATCACACCTGAAGAGCATAGAGGGATGTGATGGCACCATCCAAAATCAAAACCATTTCTCTAAATGTGTTCAAAGGAGTCCCATTCCATCTAACATCCTGCTGGATATCAACAACTACTGTGCAGTTAAGGCCGGTCAGTACCTTCAGTACCACCTTGTGACATTTTTGATTCCTTCCAGCTAAGTCTTTGCTTAAGTTTACAAGCTCTCTCCTTACTCTTTAAACAGTATTGAACTATACCACCTGAAGGAAACAAGTGATATGATTTTCTCCTCTTTTACAATATATCAGAAAAAGTGATGGCAATCCAACGTTGTCTGCAATCTGCACTCCTTCCTGTTTGTTATAATAAAAGTGGATTCAACATCGTCTTAATAGCTTGCCCTCTGAAGTGGAGGCAAGGGGGTTTGGTTTATTTGTCTCTTTGTTAACGCTCGAGCAGAAAAACCACTGATGGAATTCATGTGGGTTTATAGAATAGATGGGGTTACATTTTGGGAGAAGTCAAACCACACATTTTTGTTAATGAATTTTGAGAGGGAAAAAAATCCAATTTAGTCATAATTCCAGAAAAGAAGCATCAATTTTTGTTTCAGTTGATTTCAAATTTGTCATATATATTCAACTGTTGATGCCATCTACAGGTACTGTATGTGTGAAGGGTGGGGTTTGTTGTGCCTGACATTGCTTGTTAGGACATATTTTAAGGAAGAGAAAACTAGGAGGCATTTTTTACTGTTTTGTGAACTGTTAAGCAATTTTAAATGAGCATACTTTTACAACTAATACACCACAGTCTGAAGATTTTAACAACTGTGTGTGTGTTTGAAAGGCTGATTTAGTTGGCACTGATCTTTATTATTTTAAATATATCTATTTACCCAGTCTCCTCTGTCATTACTTCGTTCCCTTTAGTTGTTCTGACGTTATATAATTCCTCTTTGGTTACAACATCTTCTACAATATACCAAGAGGGAATTTGGCACACATAAATCTTAGCATGTTTTGCATCTTTTTTTGTTTTAATTATACCCCATTTCTTTCTGGTAGGAAGTGATCACTGAAGGCAAATACTTCATGGATACACATGAAGTTCATAAAATACAATATACTGCTGTGGTGTGGGGGAACCATTGAGGACATTAAAATGCATCATACAGGTTATTGCACCATTATTTTTAACTGAATGAGGATGTCTGCTCATGAAACTTTTAGCACCAACACGTACTGTACACGTTTTGTTTTGTTTTTATTCATTGAATTTATAGACTATATTGTGACTGTAAATGCAGCTGCTCCTGAACACATAGATAAAAGGGATTAAAGTAAATGTAATAACCGTTTTATGTGTTACTTCAATACTTGACATGGACATTTTCTACAGAGTAATGTGTTTTGTTGCTCTGTTTTTAATCTAGAAAACCTGTTCATAGAAACTGTACAGTTGTATCTTTCCATATGACATACATTATTAAACAAGAAGACCTTTATATTCATTTGATTTGGTATGCTAGTATTACTGTATTCAGTTCAGTTCAATTTTATTTTGAGCACACAATCATCCAAACATCATTGAAAATGGTCAACAAAATTAGTTTTTTCTTGTACTCGAAAAGGAGTGGGAAGAAGTGAAACATATTAACTTCCACCCCCTTTTACAAACTAAAATCCAAATAGGTACTGCATTAACACACAATATACTTTATGTCCTTTATATCATTACTACAAAACATCCTTCACCATTTATATACACATTATGTATAATTCACCTCATACAATCTGATATGATCAACTAAAGTACTAGTAGTAGTAAAGCATTAACTTGTAGTGAAAGTATATTCACTTTCACTACAAATCAATTACATAAACAATAATCAATAGATATGATCCATAGATAAATACATAGATATATCCTACCCATGCAAAATTCCAGCAAAAATATCCTAAATATCTTGGTTACACATGCCCTAGACATATACATACACATACTGTAAATCTATTCCACCCACAGCCTTGCTTTTGTTGGCTGTTTAGAGGAAAGACACTCAGTCAGCAGCTCCCGTTGCACATGGCCTGTGTACTGTAGGGATAGAGCAGTAGCAGGCAAAATTAGATGGTCATAGCTCATAGATGCTCTCTCCTCCACAGTTTCCTTTAAGGTCGGATTTGGGAAAGTTTTAGAGAGATTCAAGAGAGGTCACTGAGAAATCTGACTGTCCTCAGGGTTTGTTTGAAAAATGTTCTTACTGGGGTTTGTTTTCATTTATATTCCCATTTCCCAACTCTGCTCTCCCCTGGCTCCTTCACTGCTTTGCTTCCTTTCACTCTGACCTATTCAGTCAAGACTGCATGAATTTCTGCTGTCTTTTGAGTTAGTGTAACTCTAGCAGCTGAGTAATGCATGTATTTCTTGAATCACAGTCAAATGCAGATGTTACGGTACCACACTACAAATGTTGTTAAATAGGTATATTCTTTATTTTTTTGTTTGAGTCTCTCATCTGCACATAAATGCTATTTTAGGCAAAAAATAAAATAAAAATACTCACAGACACTTTACAGAATAAAGATTTTTCTGAATTCTTGGTGAGCATCCATGTCGACAAGGACATGTAAAGCTTCAAAAGCACTAAAAATATTGAAAAGGTGGCGATTTTTCAGTCCTGTCCGTTCCACAAGTGACTATTTTTTTGGTTTATTTTTGTGTTAGAGCATTTCATTAATTGGTTGTAATTAAGGTGTGAAGCAATATAGTCAGAAATGCTTGAGGAAAACATCTTGCATCCTACCTTTAAATTATGTGTAAAGTTGTAACTTGTTACATCCCAGAAAGTATTAAAGCAATCAGAGAGTAAATAACTCAGACATAATAATGTAACGTGGTTTCACTCCCTGGTCAAAGTAGCATTTTTTTTTCAGCAAATTCTTAAATCAGGGGGTCATAGCATTGTTATGAATCAGTTACCGGGTCAATGTTCAGAGTGCAAAATTGGGAGCACAGCATTTAATTCACTGAATTTACACAGAGAAGTAACGCAGCAACTGCTGTATCTAGAACATAGCTCCGCCCACCTTGTCCAGCCTGAATCTCACTGCCTGTACAGAGGAAAGAACAACATAAAATAAAAAACATATAAATCATTTAGAACAATAATTCCTATTCTATACTATAAACTATCACTAATTTGTCATTTCTTTCATCAACCACAGTACTGCACCAAAGTATACACCATATATCACCACAGTACTGAAGCAACAAGAGGATAACAAGATAAACGAATAGTATCTATGATTGTGGCAACAGACAAACTGTTATTTCATGCCACTGTACTGTACTGTGGCAGTAGATATTTCCTTTATTTATGCATTTATTTTTGGTTAATAGGGTGTTTTGAATGTTGAAAGTCCTTCTTTAATTGATGTGAGTAAACACAGGATGTGGGCATATTTAATATTGTACGATTCTTGCTCAATATTTCTTTGAGCTTCCAACAGTTTACACACTGTATCACTTCACACTGCATTGGAAAGCAATACCAAGCAGCACCTCCATCTCTCCACCTGTCCAAACATATGAATCATATTTTACTCTTCACAACAGCTGAGAGTGTGTGTCATCAATAAAGATGAAGAAAATAACTATCTGATAATATAACTGCCTACTTTTTTTTTCTTTGAACGACAGGAAAATCATATCTTTACACTTGTGCTGACACCTCTTTAATGGGATATTATATGTACCATTGTACCCGCAACAATGTTTGATATAGAGATATTTTGTCAAACAAAAGTGGTGTAGATGAAGTCGATTTTTTTTTCTCAGAAAAAAAGGGTTATTTGTGGGAATATGTCATGATGACGACACATTGACAACTTAAGTGGTTGGAATGAGTGGACCAGGTAGAGTACAGAGGCTGCCAATGGACAAATGATCAACTATGGTCGGTCACACAAGCCTTTGTTTGAATCTGACACCCTTATCTGAAAGAACAATCAATTCTGAGACACAACCAAGACCTTCAAAAGGTGGTATTAAAATGGGTGACCGATCGCAAGTAGGCTACCACAACACTAGTGGTCACCCCAACACTTTCTTATTGAAATGTTCTACTTGCTGCATTGTACTCAGCTTCCCCATCTTTACTTGTCTCTCCAGCAGCTCCACTTGCATTACTCTTCATTGTCCACATGTCTATGCAAGGTCAATTGATCTGGTTTTGGAAGGGTGGGAAATGTTTCAACTGATTGTTCATGACACACACACACATAATATATGTGCACAAACAGCCAAGAGATCCTTCACTTTATCAAGTACGGAAGATAAACAGCTCTGGATTGGATGAGAGACAAGGTGGGGATGTTAAATGTGCAGTTCTAAATGTCTTCACACGTCGCCTGTTAACTGATGCTGAATAAGGGCATCTGTCCCTTGGAAGATCCAGAGGTGTGGTGGATTTGTGTAGGTTGCCATATATTGTGTGACCTTTAAAGACTTGCTGTGTTTGCATTTCTTACTTGTGATAAAATTGTTCAATTGATTAAGTGGTCACTTGTCCAATTTATTACAGTAATGAAGCATGTTTGATACAACAAGAGAGCGACAGGATAAACAAGGAACTTACTCTGGTATAAATCTAAACCTTACCAAGTATATTTTTCTCATTTCTAGTCAAAATATCTAATCACACTTAAAATAAGACATAATCATCTATGGAGTAGCTTTTCGGTGACAACAGATCTTTTAGACAATAAATCTTGAAAACCTTATTTTAAGAAATCTTACCAACATTCAGTTATGTTAGGTAATTGTTGTAAGAGTTAATTTATTTCTTTTGTGTGTTCATACATCGGTAGACATATTTATACATTTAACAGTCTTAAATAAATATGTCTTTTCAAATGAAATTGTCCTGCTGCATGTGTAGATAACGCGCCTATGTTGAAAACCTTTTTCCTCAGATTTAGTGTTTTTTTTATCTTATTTGTAGTCACTCCATTTTACAGTACATGTACTGGTTCAGTAATGCATGGCTTTGGTTTACACCTAACTGTAAAGTCATTTTTCTTCATATTGTAGATGTCTCATGCCAGGGTCACATACTGAGATTCTGAATAGTTCACCTGCCACAAAAATAGTTGAAAGAAATAATATAAAAACAGCAGAAATAAGCTTCAAACCATGTTTTCTAATA
The DNA here is from genome assembly GCA_020466265.1 of Siphamia tubifer. Classification (NCBI taxonomy): domain Eukaryota; kingdom Metazoa; phylum Chordata; class Actinopteri; order Kurtiformes; family Apogonidae; genus Siphamia; species Siphamia tubifer. Next base: position 26,064,202 of record CM035793.1, read on the forward strand.
TGTCATGTCTCTTTAGTTGACATTTTGGCTTACATCTTCAGACCAGAGTCGTATTGTCATATTTACTGAACAAAGTCATACATTTTAAAAAAAGAATAGGTATTCCTCAAGGTTCCACCCTGGGGTTACTGTTCCTTATAAATAATCTGCCCTCTAAATTGCCCAGGGCCTGAATTCCAGCTTCGTAAATATGACACTAGTCATATATGCACCAACTCTGTCACCTTGCAAGGCATCCACAATTCTAACTGCATACCTGGGTGAAAAACATCATTATCTTCTATTGAATCTGAAAAGCAAAAGTGTATGAACACTGCCTGGGAAAAAAAAAGTCCATACCTGGATGGATCTATGAAAATATGGACAGAGCCTTCAATTAGATCATTACTGCTGTGATTTATGTTCCATCTTGAATTTCTTTAACTCTTAACTGATGCAGTGAGCAGATTATTATCTATAATATAAAAGCCAGGTGACCTCTGTGTATGTGTATCAGCTTTGAAACAGAAAAATTGGACAAAGCTAGCCTGTGCCTTTTGGAGTACTAATGATTGTTGGGTCAAGGATCAGACAGCAAAAACTACATATTGATATGACCAATACTTTTGGAGTTATTACTTTTTAAAATTACAATAGGCTTACAGGCAGCCTGCAGATGAGTCCACTCACAGCAGCAAACTGGGGGGGCGGGGGGCTGGACTCGGACCAACAGAACTACTGGGACATGATGAGTATGTGATCATATATTAACACGGTTGTTCTGGTTCTTACTGTGGCCGGGGTCCACAATGTTGGCTCCTGGTCAGACCCAGGCCATCAGTGTTCCCTTTTCCCTCTGCCAGTGACGAAGAGTATCTACTGATGTCAAATATTTAACAACTTAACCACTTATCCTATCAATACATTCTACAGTTCAGGTAAAATGTACTTTTTCTGCTTTTCAGTTAAATCAGATATGCGTCATTTGCATATTCAGAGGCTGCGTATTGAATATGGAAACATGTTTCTTCTTCAGCAGGAAATCCCATTCAGTTTAGCCAAAAAAAAACAACAGTGGATATAGACTCATGATATGAAACAAGTTTGGAAGCATTTTGGTTCTATTTTAAAAGTAGAGATTTACAGAGATAAAAGAGACACTGTTTGTCCAATAAAGCACATTTTATATAAACAGACATTGCTGCAGACTAGGAGGAGTGGTCTGCCAGCATATAGGTGACTGGGGACGAAACTAGAGAGAGGGTCTTCATGGTGTGACCATGTGAATATATAAATGTCCCCATAAAGATAGGAATACACACACACACACACACACACACACACACACACACATGCATACTCGTTTCCATGTCTCATCAGGACCAAGTTGCCATTAGGGGTCTTTTTTTTTTTAATAAAATAATAACAATATAGATAATCATAATAAAAATGTGAAAATACACTTAAAACATGTAGCTACACCGCACCATGTAGCTGCAAGTCATTGTCAATCTGCAGTATTTAAGCAGGACGGGAACTGCAGCTTGCAGTTCCCGCTGCAGGACCGTTCAGTTTGTCACCTCCATAACCTGGATACTCTGCCTATTTCCCCTGTTACCATAACCTGGACATTTCTTTCATCACCATGGACTCTGGCTGATCTACCCCCAGGTTTTGTTTGGTTTTGTTCCTGTTTATTTTCTGTCTCTGTCTGTTATTAAATTATTTTTCCCTTCTGCACTGAGCATCTGAGTCCTATCTCCACCTCACCCCTTCGAGACAATCCCTTACAAATACACTGCTACCTGGTTAGTCCTATTTTTGGATTTTTATTATATTTTATAATTTATTTTATTTATGGCTCAGAGTAATAGTATTTTTTTCACATTTATCTGAGGTTATCATTAAATACATCTTAGTGAAAAATTGGACAACATTTTGGTTTTGTTATCTGGTCTAAAAATCTAGAAAAGTACCAGGTACCAAATTAAAGCCACTGTCACACACACAGTTCTATAATACACCATATATATATATATATATATATATATATATATATATATATATATATATATATATATATATATATATAATCATGAGGAGGCAGCTCGGAAGTCAGCCACAGCCAAATACTTACAGAGGGTAAGGCAGGTCCTGAAAAGTCAGCTGAACGGCAAAAATAAGATCCAGGCCATTAACACCTATGCCCTGCCAGTAATCAGATACCCAGCTGGGATAATATCCTGGCCACTGGAAGAGATACAAGCCACTGATATCAAGACAAGGAAACTCCTTACCATGCATGGAGGGTTCCACCCCAAGTCCAGTGTCCTGAGGCTGTACACTAAGCGAAAGGAAGGGGGCCGAGGACTAGTAAGTGTCAGAACTACTGTCCAGGAGGAAACGGCGAACCTCCAGGAATACATCAAGAAAATGGCCCCCAATGACCAACTGCTAAGTGAATGCCTCAGGCAAGGCTGGACTAAAGGACAGCACAGAGGCACTACTCATGGCTGCACAAGAACAAGCCCTGAACACCAGAGCAATAGAGGCCGGAGTCTACCACATCAGACAGGACCCCAGGTGTAGGCTGTGTAGAGAAGCCCCTGAAACAGTCCAGCACATCACAGCAGGGTGTAAGATGCTGGCAGGCAAGGCATACATGGAGAGGCATAACCAGGTAGTGGGCATACTGTACAGGAACATCTGTAAAGAGTATGGACTGGAGGTCCCAGGGTCAAGATGGGAGAACCCCCCAAAGGTGACAGAGAACAAACAGGCCAAGATCCTGTGGGACTTCCAGATCCAGACTAACAAGATGGTGATGGCCAATCAGCCTGACATAGTGGTGGTGGATAAACATGAGAAGACAGTGGTGGTGATAGATGTAGCAGTCCCCAGTGATAGCAACATCAGAAAGAAAGAACATGAGAAGCTTGAGAAATACCAAGGGCTGAAAGAGGAGTTAGAGAAAATGTGGAGTGTGAAGGCAACAGTGGTACCAGTTGTGATCGGAGCACTAGGGGCAGTGACCCCCAAGCTGGGAGAATGGCTCCAGCAGATACCAGGAACAACATCAGAGATCTCTGTACAAAAGAGCGCATTGCTAGGAACAGCTAAGATCCTGCGCAGAACCCTCAGGCTCCCAGGCCTCTGGTAGAGGACCCGAGCCTGAAGGAGACACCGCCCACGTGGGGCGAGGGGAACATTTTTTATTTATTTATTTTTTTTTATATATTTATTTGAGATTATATGCACTTTTACATAGTCAGTAAAGTAAACATATTTGTTTAACACTGAAAAATGCAGAGTATAAAATACTAGATGGTCATGAATCATTAAAATCCATTCAGAAATGACTGCAACAATTAAAATAATGGACAAAATGGACATTTCTGGTGGCATCACAGTTAAATCCTGGACAGATCTACTTAGTTTTAAGAGCTTCACTCTGTTTATTTAGATTAATCTTGTATCAACAGCATAGCCCCAGAGCCTCTTCCTAAAGTGGCTCTGTGTCTGTTTATTAACCTTAAGAATTAAAAGCAGCAACACACCAATCTCAGCTCTGACTGCCCAGTTAGATAAACAAACCTGCAGGGAAACCAAGGAAAGTGAGTTAAACTGACTGCAGTTAAGGTAAGGCTTTCATTTTTCTCCAGTTGATTGGCAGCTCAGACACTCAGCATATGTTGTGGTCTGTTTGTAAAGAGAACAGCCATGAGGCTTATTGACATGAAAAAGTTCTAGTCAAATAAAAACCTGTGCAGGGGTCATGATAACGCATTGCAGTTATGATAGATAAAGTTTTGTTCTGAAGTTGTTGGGTTTTTTTTTTAAGTTCTCTACTAGATATTAGACTTTTGGAGGAGTGTAGGTTAACATGGAGGTTAAAGGGGGAAAGTGGGACAGTGGGAGTAAGAAACAGGAAGAATACTTGACTAGCATAAAGGGTCTAGGTTAGGGATGGACAAGGACGGGAAGAGGACTCAGAGCATGGATGTGTGGGTCTATCTCTTCTGCTGTACATTTTAAAAGTGTCTGGCTCCAAGGTGACCTCTGTCACACATTTAGGAAGAGAAAAAGAAAATGGATATAGATGGATAGTTTCATGGCCTTTGCTGCAGTTCAGGCCAAGTTTTCTTCCCGGTGCTAGAGAAAGATGGGACGAGGACAAGACTGATGGCTCGCTTAGGGGACAAACAGGGTCGTGTAAAGAGAACAATATGAAATCCACTCTACATCATTGGCTCACTAAGTGATACTTTGATACCTTAAGTGGACATCTATGCTTCATCCAAAAACACTGAAGCCATATACAGAGTCATCTTTAAGCTAACCTTTGTATGGGACACTTTCAGGTAATACAGCGATCACTACACTGAGACATGATGGTTGATTGGGTCGGGATGAACAATGCATAGAGCTCCAAAGGTGTCATGGAAAAATTATTCATCAAAAGTTTTCAAACACAATTACTATATTGAAAACAAATGACAATAACATATATTTTCAACCAAAAAAAAAATCAATGGGAGACAGACATGCACGAGGAAATACAGCATTAGATATGGCCAGAGGGAGGACAAATTTAAAGTTGTATATCAAAAGATTTTTTAAAAATGCCAAGTCTGCTTCTTCATAACATAACACCTGTATGAAAAAAAATACATATATATATTTTTGTTACATTTTCTCTTGAGGCAGCACATGTATTCTGGTCCTGTACTTATGTTTTTGGCTTTTGGAGAAATCTGATCAAATTGATGTATTTAGCTTTGATGTTCATGTTGATATGTTATTGGTTACTTTGTTTTGTTTTGTTTTTTTTACCCCCAGAGGCAAAATATAAAAATGATGTGTATCTGTTTAGAATGCCATCACCAAATACTGGCTGAAAAAGGATCCTCCCTTCATCTCCTTGGTGATAAAAAGTGTCAATCAAACCCATTTAATGGAAATGATGACCTACGATCTCTGCCTACAACAGTACAATGGCAAAATGAAAAACAGAAATTTGTAAAATGAACACTGAAAAAAGTAAAACATTGAATCAACTTAAACATTCTTCTTCAATTTTGACTTTTTATCTCATGATTTTGACTTTTTATGGTCACACATAAAACAATCTAGTTGAGTGAACCAAATTGAATTGCATCAGTTTAGGGTTATTTTAATTTAATGTAAGTTGATTCACTCAACTAGATGTTTTTATGTGTGACCTATTGAAGAAAAATTCATAATTTGTTTCAATTTTTTACTTTTTCAGTGAGGACTTTGAACATTTGTATTTATCTTTGTGGGATATTTTTTGATCTGTATTAATATGGACTAAGCCGTAACATAAAATCACTAGATTCCTGTAGAATCCTTTATCTCATTATCTCCTACATATTTTGTCTTAAAACATCACCAAAGCTCACTGTCTATAAGGGAGGGGCATATGACTGACTAGCACTTATATAAATAATCAACCAGTACATTTTTCAAATACATGGTAAAAATCAAACATTCATCTTGCCACAACCACTATTTCAACATTATTCCACAAGTTTCCCAAGTGTAGTGCCACTATAATGATAACATCTTATGAGACATTACAAGCTTAATCAGTCTATTGACACTTCACACTGTAATAGAGACATTTACACATCGCTCAACAACACTTAACCAAATTGTTAAGTCTAATGACTGATGAATATGAATGATTTGCAGAACAAAAGAGCTTTGTGAAAACCACTCTCCCAGTCAGCAGTGTTATGCAGTTTCCTGTTACTTTCAGACCATGTGTTTTTTTATTTTTTATTGCACCTGCTGTGTATTGTGATGCAGAATGTTGTTGCTAAGAGGCTGTTTTTTTGTGCTATTGTAGTTTTTGCTACATAATGCAACTTGAACAGTTAACAAAAACATATGAGCTCTGCAATGCTCCAGAGTTGCCAAGGCCAAGTATTCTCAGGAGAGCTGACATTTCTCACATTCTGCATTTCTCCCTCTCTCTCTCTTTCTCTTTATCTCTCCAGCTTGCTCTTATACCACTCCTTTGCTCAGTCCAGACCAACAATGGATGTACAATGCTTTATCATGCAGAAAGTCTCCCGTCCTGTCTAACCCTCCACCCTTCGACAGTCTGCAGATAACAATCCAGAGGTTCAGTGCTCTCCAGATTTCAATTGATTCTTTTGCTTAGTTTAGCTTGTTTCTGTTACTATTCAAAGATACTATGGAGGCTTTTTAGCTCATCATTAGATTGTTTGCTGAGAGAAAAAGAAAAGATCCAAACAACTGGAGGAAAAAAGTCAACTTCTCTTTTCTTGCTCTTTCTTTTCTTCTGATTGTTCAGTCATTTTGCACCATGAATTATTTAACTAACTCCAAAAAACTTCATCCTAAGACCAAAAAGATAAAAACAGAGGAAGAGATAAGGTTTAAAAATTAAAACAGTGCTGGAATAGTGCAAGAAAACAAAGACATTGGAAGGAAGATATTGAGATAGAAGTGAAGACCATGTCTAAACTATATCCTTCTTGAACGGTGTTTCGGGAATAGTGTGTTTTTAGTTCAACCACTACCGCCACTGGGTATTCTTCATGTTAACGTGAAAACTTAAAAGATATTTGGTTTAGAAATTCCATGTTTTCTATATCATATTTATTGATACCATGAAGAGGAAGGACTGATTACATTTTTGGTAATTTACCAGTTCTAAATTGCAGAAAAGGGGCCACTCAAAACTTTTTAACCACTAAACACTTATTGATTGATTTAAAATCAAGTGCAAAAGAAAGGTCATGACCATCTAACATTAGTTTCAATTTGTAAAGGAAGAAGTGACATACTTAGTCAGGCTCTGTTGCACTATTTTCAGTCTGTATTAACAGAGAATACGTTTTTGATTTACACATAATGTCTGCACTTGAAAAAAAAGGGGAGATATACAATTTTATTCATTTTATTTTAACATTTATAACATTTTATTTTGCTTTTAATTTATAGAGGAAGAAGTTCATTAAAAAGTTTATTAAAAAGAACATTAAAAGTTAACCCTTACAGACTTATAAAATGTAAGTGAAAATGTGCAACTCAGTAAAATAAAAGTCTCTTGTCCATTCATATAATTTGTAATTTAGTTTTCTTAAAATGTTATCTTGTGAACCCAATCTCGTGTCTCATCTCGTGAACTGAGTGTCTCGTCACACCCCTAGTGAATAGTGACCTAAATTTAATAAAGGCTATTGTAAGTGCACATAGTTTTAGGGCGTCCCAATTACCATTACACTGTACAAAATATCTGGTGACACTCCTGTCCACACTAGAAAATCCGGGTGAGCTAACTCCGTGGATTTGTAATAAAAGTGACCTATGGGAAGGAGAATGTGCAGAGAGGAAGGGGGAGGCGGAATGAGGTTTGATGGACGTGTCAGGATCCAATCAGTGTAACCATCGTAAGTACACTGATTGGTCAGAGTTTTCCTCTGGTTCCACCCTCTGGACTGGACTAAAACATACAATTTTTTGAACTGTTTTGACTATTGAGTATTTTTTGACATTCTATTTTAGTGGGTGCAATGGGGTCGTGAAGAAGTTTTCAAGCAATAAGGTAAAAAAAAATGTTCCAGAAAACATCTCCTATCTTACCTTTAACAGACAGACAGACAAAATAAAACAAGGTAAAGTTACAACACATCAGTTAGATGAGGGGATGAGTATAATACAGTGGTGTGTGCGTTTGTGTGTGTTCTCGCTATCCGTCAGCTTATGGTTTACACAGGCTTTTCTAATGCATCACTGCCCTCAGCCTGTCATAGCTCAGCAATGTGCCTGCCCTTAAATATATGAAAATCTTTTCCCTTGAAGCGTGCAAATCAGCATTTCGGAGCGTACTCACACACACACACACACGGACACTCATCGAGGCCTATACACAGGCGTCCTAACATTACAACTGTACGCGGATATTACACATACACCCACCTGTACGCATACAAAACCTCACTTATTCTTTGAAAGTCACATTGCGATGGCTTGAAATACCTTTTATGCAGATTGAGTACGAGCCCTCAGCTGATCAGAATCTTGCTTCGCATTTGATATGTGACTGAAGGGAGCAATGTCATTCCAGCTGGGCAAGAGCGCCTGTCAGCCCACACAGCTGCCACTGCAGCCAATGCATCTGACTTTTATTATGTGTAAGAACGTTGGCCGTTAAATGATGATGGTTCCTCCATGTGTGAATACTGAATAATGAGACACTGACATTGGGCTGTTATTCTAAACATGACAGTGCTCCAAATATGATACAGGATTCATCACATAAAAAGCATATTCCATTAGAGTATTATGAATCACAGATTTTTATAAACAGAGATTTCAACTATCTTGGATGCACCAGTAGTGTAAGAAGACGTGGATTTTAGTTTATTTGCCTTTTAGAGGAAATGTGAGATGATTTAAACACCTTTTTAGGATGCCTCTCCTGTTGAAGCTTTGGGTCAGAAGGGTCGTGCAGATCCCAACTTTGAGTATAACGTACTTTCCTGCATGTTTCTCATGATGGTCTCCTATCAAGTCTAACTTTGCCAATAAACCAGTCTCCAGCTGCCCTCATCAGGTGGGATAGATGTTATTGAACCAACTTTGCATATAAACTGCCCTCCTGCTACTCTGTTATGTCCCAGCCTAGGGTTTACCAGGAGGTACATAAAAGTGCTCAGACTGATCTTCCAACTTTCAATTACAAAAGCCAGTACAAAAAAAAAATCATGATTACAATTACACTGTTACCTCTACTTATGAAAGACCCAGGTAATGAATAATCCAAGTAATGAAAAACCTTTACCTCAATTTTTCATCTCTGAATATGAAGGAAAATTCAATTTACAGAACAAAACCGATTCCCCCGAGACATAAATATATACATTACTGTACGTAACTACATAATTTACATAAATACATCATGTACGTACTGTGCATAGCTTCCCATTGGCTATGATGGAGCTACCCATGATGCTTTTTGTGACCCTTTGACCCTCATCCATCACAGAGTTACTGTTGGTTTGTGAGTTTTTCCCAGTGTGCTCATTGAAACTTTATTACAGTACGTATTCATTATTCATTATGAGCCTAAAGAAAGTGATTCCCTATGTGAATGAAAAGAAGAAGCGGGCTGCGTTATTAATACAAATTAAACAGAAGATAATAAAAAAAATATGAAAGTCACACGCGGTTGAGTGATATCGCATAGGAATTTGGCAGAAACCCAACTACCATTGGTACAAAATTGAAGCAGAAGGATGAGTTAAAAGCAGTGACCCCTATGAATGGCATCTCTGTGATGTTGAAAAAGAGGTCATCACTGAACGACCAGATGGAGAGACTGTTACTCATTTGGATAAAGGAGAAAGAAATTGCAGGAGATACAGTGACTGAGGTGATTATTTCAGAAAAAGCAGCCACCATGTTCAGTGATCTGATGATGGAGGGTGGGGGTGAGGGTTCTTTGGAACAGTAAGCACCCCCGGCATGGTGTGGGTGGTCAACAAACATTGTTGGAGATTCACACGTCTGGCTCATTTTAATGGTATTTAATGTTCAGTCAGTGAAGACACATTTACCCACTGAGACCAATAAATTAAATGTAAAATATAATGTTTTACTTTTAACACATGTCATACAAAATTGGTATGTTTATAATTTTTAAAGGGTTTGAGGGGTAGTATTGGGGGTCTAGGAATGAATCAAACCTTTTACATGTTAAATGCGACTGTGTACGAAAAATTCACGGTACGAAACCACTTCTGGAATGAATTTATTTCATAAGTAGAGGTACCACTGTAGTTATTTACAACTCAAAGAGGATAGGGGAGTGCTAAAAACAACAAACAAAATTCATCTCCAACAAAAATTCGTACATTAATGGTCCTAAATTAATGGTCAAAACTCCCTGGACCAAAAACATGAAAAAAAGGTCAAACAAAAAAAGGTACCTACCAAAACCAAGGACTATCTTAAGAAAATACTCAATACAAATATTTGCAAACTACAAATACTAAAGCACAGAATACAAAGCTGATGATTAAAGGAAGAAGTTGCTGCTGGCTCCACAACTATGCCCTCGTTTTGGTCGGACGAACCCTCACAATCCGAACAAACCACTTTTCAGATAGAACCTATTGAACCAACTTTGTGTATAAACTACTCTGCAGTTGTCCTCTTCAGCATCTGTACCACCGCTGGGCCAAGCACGTGGAAGAGGTGTCAGATTTGTCCTTCAAAATAGACTATACGTATTAGGTGTTATATATATTTCTCTAGTCAACCAAAGACTAGTATCGTGTAAAAGTAGTTTTATTTGGGTAATTCAGTATAAAAGGTGAAACCAATACATTTCATAGACTTGTGACATGCAAAGTGGGATATATTAAGCATATATCTGTTGTAATTTTGTTCATTATGATTTAAAGCTTATTAAAACCTCAATCCCAAAAACTGGGGGAAAAAAAGTGACTTTTCTGAAGCAGTAAGTTCTAATCAGCCAAATCAAAACAAATAAAAGCATGAGTATATATGGATTCACACACTGAGTAGTGAGTAGTACCTGTAGGTGACCCTGGTTCGATTCCCACACCAGACCTTTCTGTGTGGAGTTTGCATGTTCTCCCTGTGTCTGTGTAGGTTTTCTCCAGCTACTCCTATTTCCTCCCACCATCCAAACACATGCACTGATAGGTTCATTGGTTAATCTAAATTGCCCATAGGTGTGAGTGATAGTTTGTCTATATATGTTCAGCCCTGAGATGAACTGGAGACTCATACAGGGTGTACCTCACCTTCACCCATTGTAGCTTGATGGGGCCCCCAGTGACCCCAGTGAGGAAAAAGAGACCTGTAATTGTGAATGTGTTTGTCTGTATGTGTCACTCCTGTGATGAACTGGTGAAACATCCCATTGATAGTTGCGTTTACTCCGACACCCCAGTAACCCTCACTTTCAATTTCTGTGATCAGTGTTTCGCACCAACACTCCTTCAGTTTTTGCAGCACCCCCATATGTGTGTACAGCACGTCTGGAATGAGTCTCATTTGTGGAATTTGTAACACAGCCTTTTGTCTGTTTTACAGTCAGGTCTTTGTTGGTTCCCACTGGAAACAAGACAAATGACATGTTAGGGAATTGTAAATCAGAACAAGCACAGCTGCATGTAAAAGGGTATATTAGTGGAAAATTCATTTTCATTTGTCATGTACACTGCTGAGTAGGAATGTAGACTTTCAGAATAAGTAAAAATAGTCTTCCGAAGTTACGTAATTTGATCTGTTTTGACATTTCTTGTTCTGGTGGTTGGAGTTTGAGGCTAGATTATGAGCTTAAGTGGGAAAAAAAAAAAAAAAGAAAAAAAAAGATATCTTTGTCTGTCCTCACTAACAAAATATGTGTTCAGGTATCTTAAAGGCTCATCTGGTCACATTTGTGTGTGCATTACAACATGACATTAAAGCACTCCTTTATGTCCTCAAAGGTGATGATATTTGTCCACACGCTGATCTCCACGTTCTGATCCATGGCAACAGATGTTAGACACACATACTAGAGCACAACACATTTACGCAGCAGCGCACACTCATCCACTCAACACAGTGATGACAAGGCCTACACAGCAATATGCAGCTCGCTTGTGTGTAAAACCCTCTTTGATATTCTGTGCATGGCTGCTGGCAGAGGTTAGCAAGCGGATCACATCTATTACTTTGCTAATTCTACAGCTTGGCCTTTGCATAATAAGATGCATTTTCTCAGAGAGTGAGGGAGAGACAGAGAGATAAGAAGAGAAAAGAGACAGGGTAAGTAATCCAAACATGTTGCCAATGACTTAATGAGTGAACCTCACCATTGTAATATTGGCCCTAAATGGTAATTGGGTTAATGAAAATGTTTTTCAGATTTGACTCCTGCCTGCTGACAAATGTAATGTTTCCGCTCATCTACACCTCTTCTCTCAGATACATTAACCCATGCAGCATGTGCAAAACATGATTATATCCCTGAGATGCATGTTCTGAGCAGAATGAATGGAACGACTTTTCTCATTTAAATACATACCAGTCTCGGAAAGAAAGCGATGGCCGAACTAGATTGTTCAACATTCAGAGACCTGAAACTATTTTAGTCATGACTTGCAGATTATTTTTTTCCACATTTAAACTACAATTATATTATTTTTTTTTTTTTTCTATATTTTTTCCAGTAAAAATATTTTCTTTTCTATGACGTAACCCCACTGTCCAGGAAAAGCCTTTTATTATTTCCCAAAAATTATACAAATTGATTAAATCCAAAGATTATTAGATCAGTAAAAACTGAAACAGTTGTGTATTTTTCTACAAATATTACATTAACTGAATACAAAAACAAGTATCTACAATCATTGCCAGATAAGATAAGATAAGATAAGATAAGATAAGATAAGATAAGATAAGATAAGATAAGATAAGATAAGATAAGATAAGATAAGATAAGATAAGATAAGATAAGATAAGATAAGATAAGATAAAATAAGATAAGATGGTATGATGTATTAAATCTGAAATATTTATCTGAATTATTTCAATATATTTATAAAGCCAGTGGTTTGAGAGTTGTTCAGCATTTTAGACCAGTGGATGTTTTGGTCACCAATGGCTGCTTATATCGTTGAAGGATTAGTTGACTATTTCATTTGAAGTGCATTATTATAATCGCCTTACCCCGTTGTGGTGTCAGTGGTGGTTTATTAAACTTAAACATCCAAACAGGCTTTGATGACTGAATGACAACTCAATTATCTGCAAATGGCAGGATGCAATGAAGGGGGGGGGGGGGGCATTGTGGGTGTTAATCACAAACTGAGTTGGTCTATGTAAAATATAAAGTCTGTTAACTATTTCTAGCACCTGTTAAAGTAACATTTACAGAACTCAAGCACCATTATTTCAGTTAATTTTGTTACATCTCATTCATCAAATAACTCTTGAGCTTTGACCTTTCTTTTTGTGGACAGATAGATCATACACAGCAAAACAAAAGGTTAAGTGTTAATTTAATGTTCCAGAATTAAATTCCCCTTTTCAGGACGTCTTCTAGTTGTGCCTATGTCTAAACTTATTGAACTCATGATGCAATGCAGCACTACACATTGAATCTATAGATTTCGGTGTAGAACCAACGTTTTGATGTGTCATTCAGCTGATAATGTGTGTGTCAGATAAGCCTTTGATTTACTGTAGTATCACTAAACTGTGGCTGAATTTTAATGTTAAAACCAACAACAACAACAACAACAACAACAACAACAACAACAACAATAATAATAATAATAATAATAATAATAATAATAATAATAATAATAATAATAATAATAATAATAATAATTATTATTATTATTATTATTATTATTATTATTATTATTATTATTATTATTATTATTATTATTATTATTATTATTATTATTATTTTACGGACTGAGGGTTAGGGTAGGATGTGAGTTCAAGTCTCATGCATGTCAGCGTTTTAAAGGTTCATTTGTATTGAGGTATTTTAAAAGTTCACCACACAAATAGTCGATGTAAAACCTGAAAAAAATAACAGGGTCAGTAACCAGCCCCAGTGGCTCAAGCTGTTAGAAGGCTTGGTAGATACCAAATAGATGTGAGTTCAAGTCTCATGCATGTCAGTATTTTAAAGTTCGTCACCAAATAGAAGATATAAAACCTCAAAAATAACTGAGTAGTTAACCTCCTTCAGTAAATTAGGCTGGTGGACTGTCTGGTGGGTAGTAGATTAATGTGGGTTCAAGTCCAGTGTTTGCCACAGTAATGCAAATGCCATTTAAAATACTATTTATATATAAGTATCTTTTTAAATAGTCATATATATATATATATATATATATATATATATATATATATATATATATATATATATATATATATATATTTATAGAAATAAAGTGTTGTGAGAATCCTCTAATAAAATATTCCACACTTGAGTCCAGAAGGGATTTGAACCCATAATGTCTGCATTCAGACTGTAGTGACTAGCCCTGTGTGCCAGAGTCTTACCTGTGGAGGTACTGGAGCAGTTAAAGCTTTGTGGTTGTAACAGTATGATGTAATGCCTCAAAAGAAGATTTCAAGCTTTATGAGTAAAGCAGTTCTTTAAACCTGTGTGTTGTTGTAGTGGTAAGAAAGGGTAACTTTGGTGTGGGACAGTTAGGTTTGCAGAGAGAGAGAGAGAGAGAGAGGGTTAGATAGGGAGGCCATGAGGGGAGGGGCTTGTGCGAGTTCATGCAAGTATGAAAACATTTTATAAAGAAAGAAAACAGACTGCAGGGATCAGTTTGAAGGACTCTCTTGGTGGAGTGGGTTGAGACTGTACTTCTCCAAACAGCATGATCAAAATGAAACAGAGGCAGAGAACAGTACAGTAACAATATGGACAAAGAAGCTGTGCCTCGTCGGAAGGACGCAGTTATTGATCAAGCAGGGTTGCTGAAGCGGAAAACTTGAAACTCTGCATTTTAATTGACAAGATGTAGAAAGAATAATGAAGGAGAGAGGAGGAAAATGTGAGGGAAAAACAGCATCAAAGACAGAGGTAAATCATTCCTAAGCCCACATCTGTTTGTTATGGTGCATTAGTTAGTTTCATAGCTGTGTTTTATCACTGGATTTGCAGATGTGAGTGGAGGCAAATATAAGCATTGGTGTTATTGTGATGCTTTGACTCCTGCTGGCCTGTCTTTGTTTGTGAGCATGATACACTTTGTATGGTGAAACATAGTGAGAAAAGAAAGAAAACTTTAGGAGCAAATGAAAATTTCATGGCTCAGCTCCTCAGTATCTGGTTGGGTTTATTCTTCCATTTCAAGTCCCCGCCCTCAAAAAGTAATCATGTTCTCAGAGAGGGAAATGTTTGGTAACATTTCTCTCTTTCCCTGTCTGCTGCTCCACAACAAATACACAGTCTTGTACTTATAAATGTAATGTAAATGCATGAAAATACAGCCCCCCCCCCCCCCCGACATATTTCTCACTGAAATATTATGTTTTAACAATCATTCATTCCTCACATGCACAGTTTTGTCATTTTATGCTACATACTGTACAGTTAAATGTAAATTGTATGTGGTGTGTGGTTTATAAAAATACATTTTCGGTGTAAAGTTGTGGCTTTTTCACATTAGAATTGAAAGCATAGAAGTCTTGGTGACGTAACAGATGGACCATCACAGAGAAGAACAAACAGAGGGGAGACAATCTGGAGAAAATAATTAGACACTGGAATAAAGAATGAATTTAAAAGCTTAAAATATACAAAGGCATGTTTTTTTAATCTAGCAAATGCTACACCAATTCTGAAATCTCCAACATTATTTACACAAATCCCCATTGTTTACTTCAGTTATTATTATTATTATTATTATTATTTTTTTACTATATAGTTTAGGATCACTTCTTGTGTGTCCTGTTTACCCTTTTACTCAGGAGAAATATGTAGGAGTGGTTAAAATGTAACAATAATTAGAATCTTCTGCCAAAATTAATTGCCAGATAATATTCTGAGGCAAATTCAGTTTTTTTATTTTGCTTTGTTTTTTTCTACCAAAATTGAAGGGATATTTGTTAGGTTGTATTGTGGGTGTGTAAAGCCGAGGAGCTTCTCTCCATTCCAAACAAAAACATTTTGGATGGAGAAAAATAAGAGGTTTCATTGGAAGACCTCCAAATCTTAGAAAGTGTATTTGAAAAATTTTTTTGTCGATATATCTCATCACACTTAAAATAGTACTTCACAGTTAACATTTGATCACCAGTGGATTGGAACAGTAAAATAACAAGAAATAATAGCATAATAACTTATAAATAATGACAAATTCAAATATTTGTCTTTGTTTTAGTAAAAAAAAAAAAAAAATCATTAAATTATGTTCCTGCAAAATCACTGAAATTGGCGACAAAGAAACTTGCGATTAAAGAGTATGACCAAATCTTGTCATGAATTTTCTGAAAAAGCTCCTGGAAATATCCTGGAAAGTGATACCTTAAAAAGAGTGGGGACCCTGAAAATGTCATTTAAAGAAAAAAAAAAAAACACCAAGTATCTAAATGACATTACCTTATCTAATTACACTGACATTATGTCTCCTGTAAAACATTTTCTAAATTATGTAGAGCACTCACTTGTAGGTGCAGGATGTAACCTTTGGATGAGTTTCCAACTTTACAGTTAATTTTGTTTTGGTGTTTATCTTTTAAGTCATTTAAAGTCCACTACATATAGATACATTTAGAGACTCTTCAAGACACAAACATGGAAAGATGGAAGGGAAAATGATTATTAAAAAAAAATTATTCCAAACTTTTTCTTTATACTACGGAGCGCCCCTGATGACATGACGAAAAAAAAATTAATTGCTGGCCACAAAATACTCATTTGTGGCCACAAAATAGGACAGGTCTGCGCAGGACTGATTTTCCCTCCCACTCCCACACTGTTACGAGTGCTTCCTGTTTCCCTCCCGCTCTGAGAGCAATCTGTGCTCAGGTAGTAGATAGAGTATTTAAGAAAACAGAGAAAGGGTCTCTCCTGCTCCCCCCTCTCAGCTCAGCCCCACTACTTCAGCCTCTCACTATGCATCGACACCAGCTGACTGGGTCCTTTTGGGTTTGGGTTTGATTTCACTTAGGAGTCATTATGGTCCTTAAGTTTTGTTATTATAGTTATGGGTTTGTATGTAATCACTGGTTCTATTTTCAGGTTTAATTTCATTGGGTGTAGTTTTTTTTTTTGCACTTTACATTAGTTTAGTTTATCAGTGACACAGACAGATCATACAGCTCTATGTGGGTTGGCCTGGCCTGTGTCCCATCTTATGTAGATTTTTATTTTATTTTTTTGTAATTAAATAAAACAAATCACTTTTGCATTGGAAAAACAGTCTGGTCTCCCTCTTTTTATATGTTATGGTCTCTTATTATTTAAAGGGGTCAATAACACGGACCACGAGAGAACCAGGGAGCGCTTGTAACAGTTCTGCACAGACCTCTCCTATTTCGTGGGAACAAATAATTTTTTTTTCTCCATGTCATCAGGGGTGCTCGTTAATATAAAGAAAAAGTTGTAAAGAATTTTTTTTTTAATCATTTTCGATTCCTTCTTTCCATGTTTGTGTCTTTAAGAGTCCCTAAGTGTATCTATATGTAGTGGACTTTAATGGAGTCTCACATTAAACACACACATTACACATCAAAACTAATTATTTCTAGTTACAAACTCATCCAAAGGTTACATACTGAACCTACAAGTGAGTGTACTTCATTTTCAACAATAGATTTAGAAAATGTTAATCAAGAAATCTTACCAATTGTCACTCCTTCCATTGGCAGATTTTTTTAAATTTGCTTGAATTAAGCAAAATTGAATTGAGCAAAAACATTACGATTGTCTCAAAATAAGTACTTATATCTCACTGAAAAGTTACTCTTTAGGTGATGATGTGTTATTTTAAGATATTTTGAGTAGAAATGAGAAAATACACTTGATGTTTTTCTAATTTAGTGAGGAAAATGATTAATTGATGTAAATTTCTTCACAAATATTACTTTAACCGTCAACCTAATTCTGAATGTGTTTCATATGTGACAGTTGACTGAGCCTGGGGCTGTTTGGCCTCAGTGTTAATACACAGCAGAATGCTAAACACAAAATTATCACTGGACAACAACAACACATTTAATCTCTTAACTGAAAGAAAAACATCTGCTCCTTAGTAAATGAGGTGTGATAATTCCAAATATGAAATCAGTGTATTCATTTTTCAATCGTGTGTCATTGCCTTTTATTGTGCAATTGCAACTGGAATATACCATGCTACATTTACTGTGAGTATAGATATGATCATCAGGCCCAATGCAGAACAAACCTAAGGAGCAGAGTCCATTAATTTGGCTTAAAGTTATATTTCATAGAGTAGCCATGATTGATTGATTGATAATCTTTATTTGAACTCCATTTAAAAGACAAAAAACCAAAATAAAAACACGTAATAATGATCACACTGCAAAAGAAAAAAAAAAGAAAAGAAAAAAGTGCATTCATTATTATCATTATTCGTTTTACAAAAGTCCAAAATGGAATAGGATGAAGCACATGAACAACTATACTGCAAAAGGCTAAATCTTACCAAGTGAATTTTTATTTTTTCTATCCAAATTATCTACACTTAAATAAGATACCATCACATAAACAATCATTTTTCAGTGAGATGTAAGAAGTTATTTTTAGATCTGGAAAATCTTATTTTAATACATTTTAGAAAGATTTTTTATTTATTTATTTATTTTGCTTCTTATTTTTTATTTCTTTTTCTTAATTAAAAAATGCCAATGGAACAAGTGAAAATTATCTTGATAATATTTATTGAAAAAACATTTTCCAAAAAAATAAGTTACTCTTTCAGTAATAATGTCTTAGTTTGTCTGTCTGTCTGTTAGATAGATAACTCAAAAAGTTATTGATGGATCTTGATGAAATTTACAGGGTAGGTTGGTAATGGGGAGATCTGGAAATGAGTAGATTTTGGTGATCATTCGGGTAGGTCAAGATAACTTCAAAACTTATGGATAGATTTTGATGAAATGTTCAGTTTTGGTGGTGATCCGGAAGAGATCCTGGATTCTGGATCACTTTGAAATTTTACATTGCGGTAAATGGAGAATAAACATTGTTACACTCCCAATACACCCTAAAAATGTCATCAAAATTAAATTAACCACCCACCCACCCACCAACCCATAGATCACCATCCAAATCAAATCATTTCCAGATCTCCCCATTACCAACCTACCCTGCAAAATTTCATAAAAACCTTTGAAGTTATCTTTATAACTAACAGACAAACAAACTCCGGCAAAAACATAACCTCCTTGGCGTACGTCTCTTCATTCAAATGGGGGAGGTCTGCCTCGGTGAAGGTTTGCGCTCTCAGAGTGCTTTTCTAGTTTTTAGTGTGATGAGAATTTTTGACTAGAATTAATACAAATCAAATCAAACTTTATTTATATAGCACTTTCCATGCAACACAAAGTGCTTTACAGCATTAAAAACAGGTACCCATCCCTCCCTCCATATATTCATAGAACACACATTATGCACATCAGCACACCTACCCAAACATGCACACGCACCCACACACTCGGTAAGATTTAGATTGCTGTTGTGAGCGACAAACATATACTCTTGCCTGTTATTTAATGTATTAAGATATGGTCAAAGACTTTCTAAATGACAGCGTAGTAAAAAGGGAAGCATTTCACTGTGGGTGGAAATGTGATAATTCCAGTAAATACGACTGTATGTGACTGCACTGTACGGTAGTCTACATGTAACTGACAAGGTCGTGTATACAAGAGAAATGTGTACGGGGAAAAAAAAAAAAAAAAAAAAAAAAAAAATCTCATTGTAGTAAAGCCAAGGTTAGCCTCTAGACAGGATCATTTCTGAGAGTTACAGCAACTCTACAGTTGCAGATGTGTTTGTTAAGAGGATAAACAACACATAAATTGTCTATAGTCAAAGGACTCTAAATACAGCCAGATGGAAGGCTTACTGATCAACAAGGTCTGAAATGGGCTTTGCTGGCAGTTGTGGAGGACAATTATAGGCTGAGAAAATGAGCGTAGAAAATGAGCCTAAGGAGGAGGACAAAGGAGGCATGTCAAATATGTGAACCAAAGCAAACAGGCTACTGCTTAATCCAATCAAGACCTTATAGATGAAGAAAGAAGCGAAAAGGAATCATAAATAATGTCTGGTCAGACAAAATGAGACACATATAGCACTTGTTCTTCAACATAACATGCAGGTGAAGTCAAAGTATTTGTCCTTGACTTCTAAGTAATGTTGAGGGATTCTGAGGTAGCATTTGTTTCTATTGATTACATTGATCCCACACTCACTTCACTTACACTCTCTGACCTCTTCAGAGTTTTAGTTGGCTTTCTGTCCGTTTTTATTACTGCCACCATCTCCAGCCATAAGCCATCAACAGGACCAGAAGGCCCGCCCCCTTTGTCCTTTGTCCTTCAGTGTTTGCATTCTTGGATTGTAGAGGAAAAACTCCCACTAAGCAAGACATAGAATAAATTAAAAAAAAAAGTGAAGTACAGTAGTCTTAACAAAACACAACAAAAGAAGATGATCCACGACAAGAGAGCAGAAGGGCAGATGTAAAACTGAAACAGTGGGACAGTCTTTGCAAGAACAAGTCATTTCACCTCAGTATCTCTCCATAAAGCCCAGGCAAATTTTCTTTCAGCGAGACAAGCGAGGGACATCAGGGAGACGGACACAGTGATCAGCTCAGTCTGCAAAGGACCAGTAAGACAGGCCTGACAGAAGTAGTGAAATGAAATAACAATATGACACAGTTAGACTCAATATGTGAACAGCTGAGAGAAAGTGAAATGCACAGCGGAGATGGACAGAATGTGGAATTTCCCTTTGTCAACTTATTGCTTTCTTTTTTTTTTCAGCACTTTCTATCATGGTTTTGTTTGTAGTTTATATTTACTGACCAAAACCTCTATTAGACTGGGTTCATGTGTACAGCCTCCTATTGGGGGCGGAATTCTGTATAAGCCTTTCTGGCTTCATTCCTCTCCCTGCACAAAAGGTCCTTTCTGTTGGTTCTGTTTGTGCTAAATAAATAAACTAAAAACTAAACTAAAAACTATTGGCAGATTCATTTATTTGTTCATATTTGTTTCAAGTACATTTTCCAAGAATCTTATTCTGTTGTTATTTGGCTTCGCTTGTCAAATATTAAATAAATAAACTCACCTGAGACATTACATGTTCATAATTATACAGTAAACTCAGGGAACAGAAGCCAAGCAACAAATATCGAGTGAATGTTTGTTGTTATGTTGTTTACCTAACATGTTATAAGAGCCTGCCTTCTTTAATTTATAATGTATGAAACGACACATTTCAGAAGCTTGTAAGTATGTGGGCAGATCGTTACATTAAAGGGTATAAACTCAGTTCTCAATTAACTCTGTAAATTGCATCAACATTTAAACTGTAGACATTTTATTGTATTTTATTAGTGGCTGTCAAACAATTAAAAAAATAAATAAATAAATAAGTAAATAAATAAATGAATATATATATATATATATTCATATATATATATATATATATATATATATATATATATATATATATATATATATATATATATATATGTACAAGAACAAGCCCTGAACACCAGAGCAATAGAGGCTGGGGTCTACCACATCAGACAGGACCCCAGGTGTAGGCTGTGTAGAGAAGCCCTTGAAAGCCTCTGGTAGAGGACCCGAGTCTGAAGGAGACACCGCCCACGTGGGGCGAGGGGAACATTTTTATTTATTTATTTTATATATATATATATATATATATATATATATATATATATATATATATATATATATATATAATATATCAACAGTTTCAACAAAACAACTTGAGTCAACTGTTCTATCTTGTTTTTTTGTCCTAATATTTCCATTATTATTTAGTTCAGGACTATTGTAACTTCACATTGCTGTGACATTAACTCTACTTGGACAAACTGCCCTAAATGCATTGGCAAAGATATTCAGTCATTTTATGGTGCCAGAGGGTTAATTGGATTAAAATCTGTAATCAGATTAATCAAAACCATGTTTGTGTGTTAATTTTAACAGCCCTACTTTTTATTGCTCATTGTTATATTTTTATTTTATAGTTCTGTTTTTGACCTGAGCTGTTTTATCTGTTTCTCTTCTTATTGTTTGTTACATCTACATAACTTTATTTTATGCTTTTACTCTCTCAGTTGACTTCATTTATGTAAATGTTTAATGTTCAGGTTTCAAGGTAAAGATAAGGTTTCTAAATATATATATTTTTTTATAATTCTCAAAATTAGACAAGCCATAATTATTTTAAAACATCTTCACATAACATAATAGATGATGACATTTGTGTTGCAAAACATCACACAACTCTTCAAAACTGAGTTCCAGCCTTACAGCATCTTTAATTTGATTTCATATTGTTTAACCTTCTGCTGTCTTATACTTCTATGCAGCAATTTTCAGATTATTAAATTGCACAGTAGTACACCAGGGAGCAGTTATATATATGAAATGATTTCTGTAGTCAGTGAGAACATTTGAATAGATTAAACATCTTTTAATTGAAATTTACCTTAACTCTCAAAATAAATGCACTGTTTTCCAGTCTTATAATACTCTGTGTTACATTTGTGTATTCACAGCTGCTCTAAATTAACATTTTCCCAAGATCAGTATTGCAAATCTACAGATAATACAATAAAATATACTTTGTAATAAAGATGCAAATATAACAGTTCGTTACACTCCCATAACTACACCGACTTTTGAAACTAAGAATCCAACATTTTGCTTAAGCACATTACTTCTCAAAGGCGCTGAGCACAGTTTGCAAACATTATACTTTCATATCTCCAACAAATAACCCCCCAACTTTTTACACTCACCCTTCAAATCCACAGGGGGTGGGTGGTTGATACTTAATGTTTTAATAATCTGCTTTCCCTGTAGCTTATACATGTACTTATATGAGGCGCAGGGACCTTGGAAAAGCTCAGGGTATAATAGAGTGACACCCCTGTGTGAAACAGTTTAACAAATTACGAAGTAGCTCCAGAAATATGGACAGATGGAGGGAAGCGGGGCATTTTTTATAAAGACAACAAACCACTGTATCATTACGACATGAAAGAAAAAGGCTTGTTAAAGGTTGCCGCCTGCTACATGCCCCAGTAGTCCTCATGCTTCTTAATCCCTCCTGCTGGTCTGTTAAATTCTCCTTTAATTAGAATGCAAATACCACTAATAAGGTTAATATACCGAGACTTGTTTTTCCTGTAACCAAGGCATATAATAGAATGAGAAGGAAATTTAATCCAAAAAAAACTGAACAGAAGTTCAAAATATCACTAATACACAAAAGGATGTCTGCATCTTCCTGATATCCATTCTGAGAAATATATATATATATATATATATATATATATATATATATATATATATATATATATATATATATATATATATATACGTATATATTTACATGTTATGTGTCCTTATTAGCGATGAAAGTGACTGATTGACAATGAGGGGAAAAAAGTTAATAGAAAAAAAGCACTTATGGAAAAACATAAAGAGAATAAAGAGGGCAAGAAAGCTGAAGAAATATGAACATTATTCATGATTAGAGTCAATAAAACCTATAGTGGTCCATCAGCAGTAAAATATAACCCAGAGGAAGGTTATGCTCATTTTCTTCTGTGTGTGATGTGTTTGCATGTGTGGTTTGCACCACGCCTCCTTGTAATTTTCTGCAGAAAATAAAAGGCTCCTGAATTGTGATGGGATGTCGTCTGGGAATGTTCCGTACAGATGGTTGGCCTAGAAGAGGGTGTGATTTGTACTAATGGGATGAGGAAAAAGTTTTAAGTGATGCTTTAAGACGCATTATGTCCTGGGTGAGGAAGGAAATATGGATGGCCCAACTATCAGCGGAATGGCGAGTGGTGACGAGGTAAACACTGAGCCAGAGATCATGTAAAGCTCAAAGAGTAACAATTGCAAACAGCTGAAGCAGGGTACACAAGGTTAGCCTCACCTTCATAAAAGTTTAAGGAGGCATCAATGTTTAAAATATGAGCTTTACACCAAGCAAAATGGGTGCTAAATAAATGCAAAGCTTTGTCAGCCAAATGTTGCGCCAATCAAAGGTAATGTCATCAAACCCCCCCACCCTCCCCCCGCCCCCTTCCTCCCTCTCCGGAACCTCTTGTCTGCTTGACACTTTTATTAGATCGATGTGTGTGTTGCAAGGTAATATCTTTTAATCGTGGCTCGGATATAAAACTTAGCTATTTTTTTTTTTTTTATTTGATATCCTTGTCATGATTGATAGATATCATCAAAATTAAAGGCTCAACTTTGAGGTCAGGAAGAGTGATTTGCTGTCAGCACGTCTTTAATACCGGGAGGAGAGTCGACCAGTCGTTTCTCTTTGGGGATAGCGAGGGGAAGAAGAATAGAAGGAGGTGGAGTGGAGGGAAAGGAGAGAAAGGAGGGGGGGGGGGGGGGATGAGAAAGGTGGAGGAGAGCATCTTATGAGGTTATTAGGTTTTAATCAATATGGTATATGGCCAGAAGATGATTGGAAAACAAACCTAATCTGGGAAGAAATACGTCTCTCATTCATCTCCTGGCCTGTCTCTCTGGTGGATCCGCCAGGCTCCTATTGCCACCTTTTTCCATCCAATACACATCGCAATGAATGTCGGGGGCCTGTACATAACAACCGCTTAAACAAAGCAAACAACAACCAAGAAAAAAAAAAGCAGCAGAGAAGAACAAAAACAAAAATATATAGTCAATAGTAGAAGTCAGGGGCCACATTTTTAGTTATTTTTTTTTTTAACTGTAGCACATGATTGAACTGCTCATGTGTAAGTTTGATAAAACTGTGAAGTATTTACAGACTTAGGTTACATTTATACGGAGACTGATCAGAAGAGAAGATACAAAACTGGTGTCTCGTCTTTACCATTTAATCCGCATTTATAGACATATCTATATGCATATGGGAATGCATGAGTTGGTGGAATTGGATTGGATATGCATGCCAGTCTGCTAGATGGTGCTGTGATGGAACACTTGCTTTATCAATGCGCATGTGTAACAATGAGATGTGAAATGCAATAACAGATAGTTTTCAATATTTCCACTCTGCAGTGCATTTTCAACCTGTAAAAACTCAGTTCTTGTGTGAACGAAAGGCACTTCTGATAAAAATATTCTATTATTTTTAGCCACATGCAGTCATCCTTGTGTAAATGGACCCTTACAATAGCAATTTGTTACATCTCTCTTGTAAATTAATTCTGGTTACAGTAGGTAGGTTGGTTAATGTATTTAATCACATCACAATTTTCATATGGAATCCTGACCATATTTTTTTTTCATGTTCTTGCTTTGTGTGAGCAATAAGATAAGAAAATCCAATGTGTTTTTTTTTTTTTAATTCAACATGTGCTGACAGCTACATCTGTTCTGAGTAGATGGACTGTGCTAGATCTTATACTGGATGTGTGTGTGCCAGTAAATTTGTGATTAGCATATGGAAAAATCCTAATAAACTTCTATAAGGGTGTCAGACAAAGCATAGGCCTAAGAACCCTATGTAATGAGACAGTAAATGTTAAACTCTGACAAAAGAATGAAAGATAAAATGAAGCAATAAAAAAATCCAACCTCGGGGAAACAAGAAAAGTTTTATTCTGTGGAAATGAGAACTTCAGGGTAAAATTTAGAGAGAGTGAACCACACAAATTTGACATATATTCATAATTGAGTGTAAAAATGTTCTGGTTAAAATGGACTGCAGGATTAAACAGGTCCTGAAAACACAGTCACAATGGTAGGAAGAACTCACATTGTCAGTGCTGAAGGAAGAAAAAAACAAGTTTAAACAAAACTGGTAAGAAATGACAAACAAAAACCTGAAGAAGTCAGAGTCCAGGGTTATGGAAATGGTGGAAATAGAGCAAATGATGACAGGCAATAAGCCCATGCTGCCCAGCTGCAGGACCAGCCCCTAACCCTCCAGGTGTCCTTGGGGGAAAATGACCTGCCACTGTGTTAAATAACGCTAATTCTGACATTCTGCAGCGTGCGGAGCAGTAGGAGCAGGTGATGCACCCAGCATAGTGTGTGGCATCAAAATCCTGCTCCTGGTTTACAAAGCACGACATGGCCTTATACCTCAGTACATCACAGATATGCTCATCATTTACACCCCAGCAAGAAGAGTTAGCTGAACAGACAATGGTAGGTGGGGGTAGGACTGGGTGAGCAGTGGGCTCTTCCTACTTCCTTTTACGTACCACAGTTCCTTTGTTGGTTGTTAATTTTTTCCCTCCTTATATTTTGTAAACTAAACTGAACTAAACTAAACTGAACTGAACTGAACTGAAATGAACGAAGTATACTCTACTCTCACACAAGATAAATCTCTATTAACTGGCATCAGGAGCACACAATATCTGGAATACTGTCAAATCAAATCTCTGATCCAAAAAAATATTCAATATCAAATATATTCATCTCACCCTGCCCTCTCCTGTTTCAACACGAACAAATATCAAATTGCCAGAAAAATACCTAATGGCTAAAATATATAAAATCATCATCCAATCACAGAAATATGGCAAAACCTCACAATAAATGGGAAAAAGACCCAGGAATGAATACAACAGAAGTATAATATTATGTAATCCTTCTCAATTCTCCCTTCTGACCCTCTGTCAGTGTCCAGTGTTGTATTTAACTGTACAGACCATGTCCTCTGCTTGTATTTTGTATTTTCCTCTTGTTTTGCTGTGCTTGTAACATTCACAGGAGCGTGAACCTGCACAGTAAATTTTGCAGTGTTAAATCAACACTTAGAGAGTTTATTTAACTTCTTCTAGAGTGTATTTGGTCCCATTGTCTCCAAATTAACACTGCAAAATCTACAGTGTGCTGTGTTTGTCTCCATCCATTAACAGCACTGTACAGCCTATGTGGGTGGATCAATGTAAGGGTCAAAGGTTAAGTTAACACTGAGGAGTCAATGGATGCACCGGTGCATCCTGGGAACATGCATGATTTCAGATGACATAGCAACAGGTGGAGCCTTGCTGGAACTTCATTTACATTAGTGGACAGTGCACATGTCAAACTAATACTGTCAAGTCAATTGTGTTGAAACCAAAGTTATGAGACACGATAAAATGCACTTTTTTGGTGACAGTGTCATTACGTTCAATGCAGGTAGAGACGGTCAAAACATGGAAAAAAGGGAATTTCCTTCTAACTGATTTAGAGGGTGACGTAAGTGATTTATGTGAAATTCTATGACACCTTATTGTTTGTATATAGTCTTAATAGTATATTATATAATTTTAATAGTTGAGTAAATGGTTAATTTAACATGTTTATTCCATCATATTAATGATGTATTAATGATTATATTAAAGGAATCATTCCATCGTTATTTAATTGATATTACTGTGTTCTCCATTGTTATTGAATATATTGTGTGTTGGTTCTGTTTTAACAAACGTCCAGATTGCTTTGTTTCGAGCTGTTTTTGCACGGTACAAAAATTACTTGAGGTCGAACAACAGAGTTTACTGGTACTTCCTCACACATGTTCATGACACGGTGACGAGGCGTCTCTGATTGGCTCAGAATGTGTGAAGGACCCATCCCCCGTTGCTCTGTGTATGTTTACCTTTACCAGAGTAGCTAGGCTTCTTCTGAAAATGTGCAGACGAAAAAACAAGGCTTTATTTCCACAGAGAGCACATTAACCAGTTTGATCCGCCATTTTTTTCTTGTTTGTGCAGCAGCTACTGTGGCATCATTTTCTCTTGTAGATGCTAATGCTAATGCTTCTTCAGATTCGCTGCAATGGGGGACAGGTTTAACCCCATGTTACTGACGCTAAAGTCCATATGACATCAGAGAGATGCGGTATGCAGCCAGTGGAGCCTACATGTCAAATAAAAAATAACTGTACAGTCACGCAGGTTAGGTTGTGCTGAAAAAATCTACCAAATAAGTGAAGATTAACACATCTTTTACGAGAGATACAAAGGCATAAGCAAAAGTATTCAAAAACAGCTAAATGAGTACATGGTTAGGAGAAATGATAAGGATTGAGGCTCCTGTCGCACACACTGAACTTTTCCAGTGACTTTTTCACTACAATATAATAAGTAAGTAAGTCATTTTTATTTATAGAGCAGAGCAGACAATGGGTCACAAAGTGTTTTAGAACGCACATTCACACACACACACACCAGTAGACACAGGTGCTACCTGACCCTACTGGGTGCAACTTAGGGTTCAGTGTCTTGCCCAAGGACACTTCAACATGTGGACAGCCTGAACCAGGACACGAACCTCCAACCCAATGATCATTGGAGATATATATATATAAAATAAAAATGTTCCTCTCACCCCACGTGGGCGGTGTCTCCTTCAGACTCGGGTCCTCTACCAGAGGCCTGGGAGCCTGAGGGTTCTGCGCAGCATCTTAGCTGTTCCTAACAATGCGCTCTTTTGTACAGAGATCTCTGATGTTGTTCCTGGTATCTGTTGGAGCCATTCTCCCAGCTTGGGGGTCACTGCGCCTAGTGCTCCGATTACTACTGGTACCAGTGTTGCCTTCACACTCCACATTTTCTCTAACTCCTCTTTCAGCCCTTGGTATTTCTCAAGCTTCTCATGTTCTTTCTTTCTGATGTTGCTATCACTGGGGACTGTTACATCTATCACCACCACTGTCTTCTCATGTTTATCCACCACCACTATGTCAGGCTGATTGGCCATCACCATCTTGTCAGTCTGGATCTGGAAGTCTCACAGGATCTTGGCCTGTTTGTTCTCTGTCACCTTTGGGAGGTTCTCCCATCTTGACCCTGGGACCTCCAGTCCATACTCTTTACAGATGTTCCTGTACAGTATGCCCGCTACCTGGTTATGCCTCTCCATGTATGCCTTGCCTGCCAGCATCTTACACCCTGCTGTGATGTGCTGGACTGTTTCAGGGGCTTCTCTACACAGCCTACACCTGGGGTCCTGTCTGATGTGGTAGACCCCGGCCTCTATTGCTCTGGTGTTCAGGGCTTGTTCTTGTGCAGCCATGAGTAGTGCCTCTGTGCTGTCCTTTAGTCCAGCCTTTTCCAGCCACTGGTATGTCTTTTCCATATCAGCCACTTCCTCAATTTGCCAATGGTACACGCCATGCAAGGGTTTGTCCTTCCATGAGAGCCCCTCTGGTTCCTCGAACTTACTGGGCTTTTGTTGCCTGAGGCATTCACTTAGCAGTTGGTCATTGGGGGCCATTTTCTTGATGTATTCCTGGAGGTTCGCCGTTTCCTCCTGGACAGTAGTTCTGACATTTACTAGTCCTCGGCCCCCTTCCTTTCGCTTTGTGTACAGCCTCAGAACACTGGACTTGGGGTGGAACCCTCCATGCATGGTAAGGAGTTTCCTTGTCTTGATATCAGTGGCTTGTATCTCTTCCAGTGGCCAGGATATTATCCCAGCTGGGTATCTGATTACTGGCAGGGCATAGGTGTTAATGGCCTGGATCTTATTTTTGCCGTTCAGCTGACTTTTCAGGACCTGCCTTACCCTCTGTAGGTATTTGGCTGTGGCTGACTTCCGAGCTGCCTCCTCATGATTATATATATGTATATATATATATATATATATATATATATATATATATATATATATATATATATATATACTTTTATGAAGGAAGACACATCAAAGAATAAAAGAAGTTGGATTCAAAAATATAACTAAAAAGAACCATCTTGATTCAATTTCATGCTAAAAGCTGCAAGACAGCCAAAATAATCAGCAAAAAAAACAAAACAAAAAAAAAAACAGAAAAATGAGCCAAAAAGTGCCATGTCTGTCTCATTTGTGATTGGTTTGCTTGGCAACTGTTTGTCCTACCTTAATATTTGGATTCAAGCCCCCCAGTTCCAGATGGATTTCTTATTGAAGAGAAGGATGGCTGGCCAGACTAACACTTTATCCCTTTTCCTGTTTGCAACATGGACAAAATATCAAATGTGAGGAGGGAGTGACTAGCTGCAATCTCTTCAGGTTCTGAATCAATGTCCATTAGGGTAAGGACTCGTAAGGTGGGGACAGGTAAAAGATGGATAGGTAAGAGGAAAGACATGGGCTAGTATTTGTTTGCATGGTGCTTGCTGTGACACTGTGGAGGTCAACTTCTACACTATGTATTCCCAATAGACACATCTCTTTAGATATATATTGGACATGACTAGCTGGGGGAGAAGACTCCAGGGCACATCCAGGTCATGCTGAAGACACTGAATCTCCCATCTGGCCTTGGAGATCACCCAGTTGGAGCTGGAGGTAATTGCTTGGGAAAATAGTGTCTGGGGCTGCTCACCTTTATGCAACTGTGGACCTTAATTATTCAAAATGGATAATCAAGTGGAAGCACAAATTGCTAACTGCAGCTTGTGGATCTGTGATTATACTTTCAAAATTATAATTTAACACACACACACACGCACACTTGTTGCTAATTAGCTATTTTTCAAAGTGGAGACATACAGCATAGCACACTATTGAACACCAGTGTCAGAATGTACAGCAAACTGTTAATTGTCACAGTTAAAAAGCTGCAAAAGGTACTTCACTTCACAAAAACACATAGACAACTAGCTTTTGGCTTCTGAAAACAAACATGACACCCATTTGAGCAACAATGTCATACTGTTTCACCTACCCATTTTATCCAGACGCATGTAAATGTCTGAATGGATAGAGTCACTCATACATAAACACAGCAGGCAGCACAGTTTGTACATTAGATCAGTTGTCCTCCTGGTATCTTTTCATCAGGAGGCCTGCAGATCAGACATGTACTTCTAACATCAGGAGATCAGGACAATTTGGTGGGTTCATAATGCACAGCTGGCTATGACAATATGGTACCTGGTATGTGTGTAGGTATCCATGTTTAATATGTTTTATTTTGTTTTCACTTCAAGCTTCAAAGCTATTTGCTATTACTCATCTGATTTAAATTCATGCAGTCGTTCCCTGGCAGCACAGCAGTAATATCACTCACAGGGAAGTGGGGTACAGTAGTGTCTCTTACAGGGACATTGGAAAGGGTCATTGCTCGCTAGCTCTTTTTTCGCCTGTATGCCAGTGTATTTAACCAGCATGTGTCTCTGCACAGATGCACATGTGTCAATGCCATTTTCCTTTCAAAGTGCCACCACATGACCCCTCGGCCATTCACTGTCGCAACAGAGCCCAGAAGAGTCCGACTGCAACAGAGCATGACTAAATATTTCAGCAGAGCAGATGGCCAGGACTTTGTCAGTGCCCATGGTAAAATGGTAGAATATCAATGGATTCTAAGCTTATTGTTACCTTTTAACCAACACTACTTTGGCACATAGCTTGCAGAAATCATAGCACATAGTGGACAGTTATAGGAATTTATCCAGCTTCTGATATTGAAGGTTACAACATGTCTCTAAATAGCTGAAAAGGAGTAATAAAAGATTGAAAATGTGTTTGGTATTAAAAAAGAAAGAGCAAAAAGGAACATTTTCTAAATAATAAGGTTAACTAACAACAGGTCAGTAAAATGACTGGGTATAAAAAAGAGAACTTTACATCAATGTGCAAAAAAATAAAAATCTACAAACTATGAAACAAGGTTTTCATCAGAGCAAAAATTGTGACTTTGTATATCTATTATACTACAATCTAACCCCCATGACCTCCAAAATGTAATAATGTGTTCCTCATATTGGGCTAGGGTTAGAATTAGTATCAAAATATCCTGAAAATGTAATTAAAATCCACCCATAACTTTTAAACATGAAGGTAAATATGGCAGTATCTCAAAGGACAATACCAACAATCCATATTGGATGTACATGACCTCCAAGCCCTCAGGCTGCACTGCATTAAAACCATCATGATTCTATAATGGAAGTCATCGTGCAGGATCAGGAACAAGTGT
The DNA here is from genome assembly GCA_020466265.1 of Siphamia tubifer. NCBI lineage: Eukaryota > Metazoa > Chordata > Actinopteri > Kurtiformes > Apogonidae > Siphamia > Siphamia tubifer. Next base: position 26,095,895 of record CM035793.1, read on the forward strand.
ACAAATCATTGATTGTGAACATAGTTTGTTGTTTCATCTACTGGTGCAGGTTTAAACTACATCATACAAAGTAGTACCTGTATGTGAACATGATCCAGAAATGTCGCCATCATCTCAGGGGAAACTTCATTTTCCTGGACTGAGGTAAAGTGGAAAGCTGTCAGATGAATGAATATTTTGACATATTTGTGGTAACCATGGACTGATGATCAATGATTTCCAAAAAGATTTTAGAGTGTCATGTGCTCCTATTCACATAACATTTTTTTCAGGGACATTTCAGCATATTTCAACAACACGACACTGCATCTGTTACAGCAGCATGGCTTTGTAGGAGAAGTGTCTGGGGGCTGAGCCAGCCTGAGGTTCTCATGAAATGAGAAATAAAACAAATAACAGTAGGACTGTAGGACAGCTAGAACATGATGCTCAACCCTGTCAATGGGATAATACACAATATTTATACTGTTTTAAAAATAAGTGATGAAACTCCACAGTCATAAACATTTGTGATGTTTTTATGCTCTGTTGTGAACAAAATATGAGTTTCTAGGTTTTACAAGTCACTCCATTTATAATTGTATGTATATTTTACAAAATGACCAAACATTTGTATTTTGTATGAGTGCTTACTCAATAGTATGTATACTGTGGAATAGGGTGGCAATGGAAGCAAAAGAAAGAGTAAATGGTCTGCATTTATACAGTGCTTTTCTACCTTCATGGTGCTCAAAGCGTTTTACATTACACATTCACACACACACCAGTAGGTTTCTAAGGTTCTGTCAGTTCTACTGGGAGCCTTAGTCAGGCCCAAGGACACTTCGACATGTAGACAGCCAGAACTGGGACACGAACTGCCAACCTCTCAGTGATTGTGCAACCCACTCTACCAACTGAGCCACAGCTGCTTCTGTGAAAGAAAGAAAGAAAGAAAGAAAGAATGAATGAAAGAAAGGAAGAAAGAAAGAACGAAAGAAAGAAAGAAAGAACGAATGAATGAAAGAAAGGAAGAAAGAAAGAAAGAAAGAACGAAAGAAAGAACGAAAGAAAGAAAGAACGAAAGAAAGAATGAAAGAAAAAATGAAAGGAAAGAAAGAAAGAAAGAAAGAATGAATGAAAGAAAGGAAGAAAGAAAGAACGAAAGAAAGAAAGAATGAAAGGAAAGAACGAAAGAAAGAAAGAATGAAAGGAAAGAAAGAAAGAACGAAAGAAAGAAAGAATGAAAGGAAAGAAAGAAAGAACGAAAGAAAGAAAGAACGAAAGAAAGAAAGATTGAGAAGAAAGAAAGAACAAAAGAAAGAAAGAATGAAAGGAAAGAAAGAAAGAAAGAAAGAACAAAAGAAAGAAAGAATGAAAGGAAAGAAAGAAAGAAAGAAAGAACGAAAGAAAGAATGAAAGGAAAGAAAGAAAGAAAGAATGAAAGAAAGAAAGAAAGAATGAAAGGAAAGAAAGAAAGAAAGAAAGAAAGAAAGAAAGAAAGAAAGAAAGAAAGAAAGAAAGAAAGAAAGAAAGAAAGAAAGAAAAAGAAAAAGAAAGAAGTAAATGGAGTAGACCGCCCACTCTGGGTTGGGGAGGAAGTCCTGCCTCAGGTGGAGGAGCATAAGTGTCTTAGGATCTTGTTTTGCAAGTGAATGCTGGATAAAGCAGGAGATCAACAGGTGGGTCAGGATTATGTCTGCAGTGATGTGGACGCTAAACCAGTCCATTGTGGTGAAGAGAGAGCTAAGCTGAAATGTGAAGTTCTCAATTTACTGGCCAATCTATCTTCTGACCCTCATCTGTGGTCATGAGCTCTGGTTAATGTCCAAGGACAAGGTCACAAGTACAAGTAGCCATAATGAGTTTCCTCTGCCGCAGGGTGGCTAGGTTCAGCTTTAGCGATACGGTGTGGAGGTGGGACATCCAGGAGGGACTGGGACTAGAGCTGCTGGAGCCAGTTGAGGTGGTTCAGGTATCGGGTGAGGATGTGTCCTGGACTGATTCCAAGGGAGGTGTTTTAGACAAGTTGGGAATGTGGGTCTGACCCAGGATATGGTGGAGGGACTATATTTTTTAGCTGGCCAGGGAACACCTCGGTAAGAGCTGATGGAAGTAGCTGGGGAACAGGCTGTCTGGGCTTCTGTGATAAGTAGATGAAGGCTAAGATGAAATGGAGTAGATGATAGAATAGTGATATGCAGTATGACTGGAACAGTGAGGCATTAGTTTGCACTGTTACCTTATAGCAAATGTGCATGTTCTGCTCATGTTTGCGTAAGTTCTTTCCAGATAATTTTGCTTCCTCTTTTTTGGAAATAAACAAGACATCACCCAGTGTCCTGGCGGTTTGAGGACAGTTTCAAGGACATTTTAACTATTGTTATACATTAGGAGGGAGAGCAACAGTATGCATGTATTTTTTGCCATGATTGTGCCATTTTTTAAAAGGCTAATCCAATGACATGACATGTTATTTTGAGCTATAGATCTATATGTAATACCTTTAGGACTTATCTAGTGAGCCTTGCCAAACCACAGTGAGTGAGAGACTATGACAGGCTAGTCAGGCTGGACTCATTACTGTAATTACTATGTGCATGACATAGGCTGATAGAGGTAAGGACAGAAAACAACATTAAAATGATTGAAGCATTTATGGTCTTCAAAGGTGAAGTGTAGACATATTTGCAATTTGTTCCAAAGCTAATCCTAATTTGAACTGAAGGTACACATGCCTGAGTTGTTGTTTTCTGTACTTTGTCCATGCCCTCTTTATATTTTGATCATTACACTGACAAGGGTAACATTGATTACACCAACACGTGTCCTTTACTCATCTCCAGATATGGATAATGACTCCGTGTAGAGACAATGAGTGTATTAGAGAAGTAAAAGATTGATTAAGCATCAAGTTGAAAGCTGTCTTTTACCATATTTGGTCTTTAAGAACAAAACAGTATGAGAAAATCAGGTCTTTGTGTGCAGCTGTGGTTAAGATGGCACTCAATTATTTAGTCATTTACTTTTATACTCCTCTTTTGAAGGGATTGTAAACACCCAAACCAGATATTAAATTATAGCAGGGATGCATTCATGATTCTTCAGCTCTATACACCTGCAATACTTAAAAAGATGTCATGTATTTAATGCGCTTGACTAACAATATTTGTTTTTATCCTTTTCAAGTATTAAGCCTTTTGCAGAACACTGTCTATGCTTTTTAAAATGACTGCTTTTCATATGTGTTTGTCCTGAAGCGCAGAAAACACTCTCATCTTTTAGTTCTTTCTCCCACCACATCCAAACACACTCAAATGTGATGGAGCTCTTTGAATTTGGAGGAGGACCAACTCATTAGGGTGATTGTCTAAGAAGCGCCTTTGACCACAGATCATGAAGTGCATAATTGGCCCTGGATTTGCAGTAAAAAAAAAAAAAAGAGAGAGAAAGAAATGTATGTGTGTGTGTGTGTGTGTGTGTGTCTGTCTGTCTGTCCATCTGTCTAGGCAGATATGACATCTGAACCAAGTTAGGATAATGCCTGAGAAAGGGAGAACATTTTTAAAGACCACTGAAGTATGCAAATATTAGACGCTTATTATAATCCCATTGAAACACAAATTTAAGATGTAAATTTATACACAGTTATAAAATGATCACTTATCTAAAGAGTTCTGCACGTTTAAAACAAAATAAACTTGCAGCTAATTGTTAACACTTTTGTGTAGGAAGCCAAAATTAATAATTCAGCTTCCTCATTGGGGAAGACAGATATATAATGCATTAGTGCTAGGCAGGGTGTCGATGAATCATAAATAAGATTTTGAAGACCAGCAACAGCAGAGATCTGTTAATTTCCCACCATCTCTATGCCTCACTCTGTCTTAGAATAAAAGAAAACACAGAATATGTTCAGAATAAGAGATAAGAACATTCATTTACTTTCTTGCACATTTTTTAAAAAAAGGATTTGATGGTGATGAGGAATGGGAAATAAGAAACATTAGGAAATAGAAAGACATATAGGCAGAGACAGATGTGGAAGCAGAAAGAAATGGCTAAACTCAGGAAGAAATACAGAGATGGAGAGGGGGAGTTAATAAAACTGCATTAACACTACCATAATGCTGCTTTACACCTGAATGGGTATCTCTGCACCTTGATACATTTATGTTCTAATTATCTGCATCATTGAGGTTGATTGATTGGCTTAATATGGTATGCATGGCACCAATTTAGCAAAGAAACTAATCCCTGACAGCTTTTGTTGGCACTTACATCCCCCCTTCCCTATGTTAGCTCCTCTGCTTATGTCTTCTGTACAAAACCAAAATGACTTCAAGCCAACTTGTACCGATCATCAGTCACATAAATATGTTGAATGCACTTCCTCTTCTTTCAGGTTGACAATATTTATAACATTAATTACTACAACAAGACTGTTGTCATAAAGGATAAGGGACATTAGTGCTGTTTGACTGTGTATGAAGTTGGGTTTACTGTAAGAATGACAAAATAACAGGTGACAAATGGCTCAACTTTTATTTCAAACAGAACATGAACATTGGAAATAGTTTCCAAGTCTGTCTAGTTTGTCAGTCTTCCTCTTGTGCCATTTCTGGCATCTGTACTTCCTGTGTCCTGTTTTTCTGTCTGTGTGACTACCTGTCCCCGACCTGATGTATTGCACCTGTGTCTCATTGTTTTCCTCTGTGTTTATGTACCCTGTGTCAAGACCAGTTCAAAATCTTCACTTGTGAGTTACCTATTTCCAGTCTATTTCTCGATCCTGCTTGTCTTTTTTGACCTAAGCTTCACTCGTCACTTGCTGGTACTTCTGCCTCCTAACCTGATTCCTTGTTTTTGGAATTTTTTCCCTGCTTATATATGTTACTCTGTCTTTGCTTGTTCCCTTATGTGCTGTCACCAGAATGTTTGCCTTTCTGTGTATGACCTTACCTGCCTGCTGACTATCCTCTGCCTACCCTAGTCGGGACTCTGACAGTTTTTTTTTTTTTCACTTGATATGTTTAAGCTACAACCTGTAGCCTTCCTGAGAAGATTCACGAGATGGTACTATCATGTGTCACCATGAGCTGTTTTACCCAGGTTTTCAAGGCAAAAGAATATGATTATGCTTTCTGTTGTACATCATCCCACAGTGGACAGTGTCCCATTATTATTATTAATAATTATATGACACTTTTTCTATGGAATATGTACTAAAAGTGCACAATGGATCCATCATTCATTCACTCTCACATGCTCGCTCTAGTGGTGGTCAACTACACATGCAGCCACAGTTGCCCTGGGGTGGATTGACAGAAGTGTGGCTGCCATTTTAGTTCTGTCATTCAGTTCAGTTATTTTATTTGAGCAGTTCATCTTAAAAATAAATAAAATACAGGACCCACCACCAACTCTTGGGTTATTGGATGACCTACTACCAATTGAGCCATGGTATAGGATAAGGTGTATGATCCCTTATTGTACATAGTCCTCTGGACCCATTCCCTGGCAAACCTGGATGAAACAGCAGACAATGACACATCAAAGGAACATCAAGTGACCCTTCTTTAGACTCTTTAGAAGACTGAGCTATCGAAGTAAAAATCAACAAACTGTTACGTGATCTCTGATGGTTTTAAGCCAAACATTGCAGAAAATACTGGTTAAAATTAGACATTGGCAGCACTTTAAGAAAAATAAGGCTTTTATTATGAAGTTTTAATAAAATTGTGAATGACTATTCATATTTAAAGGTGGGATCTGATATGTTTTCCTGGTGCATCTTTTATTATATTGCTTAAAATCCTCTTCACACCCTGATTGCAACCAATAAATTGAATGCTCTAACACAAGAATGAAAATATATACAGTAGACACCTGTGGAACAGACAGGACTGAAAAACTACATCCCACTCATAGTGATTGAATGGTGATATGTCTATCTAACTCAACTGTCATTTGTCCGTCCTCCCCTCTGTGTGTACCCCTCCTGCATGAACAAGAGTGGGGAGGGACAAATGACAGTGTAGTTTGATTGACATGTCGCCATTCAATCATTTTGAGTGAGATCTCAAACTGATTGGATGGAGGTTTTTCAGTCCTGCCAGTTCCACAGGTGACTATATATTCTTATTCATGTGTTAAAACATATAATGATTTGGTTGTAATTGGGATGTGAAGGGGTTTTGAAGCAGTATAGTAAAAAATGCAACAGGAAAATATCTCAGACCCTACATTTAAGGCTTGTATTTTAGGTGATTTGCTGTAAACTGGATATTTGTTGTGGTTTGTTGTGTGAACAGTAGGAGCAGATGGAATATGATAGAGAACTATGGGGCAAGTTGTTAAGAACAGTTGAAAATAGAAATGTCTGAGTATATACAGCCAGAAAAAAAACCTAACTTGAATTTAACTGAGTAAATAGTTCAAATCCTTGCATTAGATTGTGAAAGTGATTCATTTGTTCCAACTGTCAGGAGGTTATTTAACCCTGAATGAATCAGTAACTTTTCCTTTTGTAAAAAACAACAACAAAATGCTGTGATGAAAAACATTGTTCCAGAGTGATAGGTGCATCTGGGTGAAAAGAGGTTAATGAAGTGATTACTCATCATCTTTATTACCTACAATAGAAGCATGTGGGGGAATAATTATGAACTGGGCATGCTTCAGTTTATTCACATTGCAAATGTTCAAAAACCTGAGGTCACCTGAACCTCAATATACTGACTAGTTTTGAACATCACTGGAGTGGTTCAGGAAACATGAGACATACTTTTCACATGGATTGAGCACCATAGAGTCCACACTTCTCCAGTCCAGAATATTTAGGATGTGCTGAAGAAGATTTTATATAGTGGTTCCAGCTTCAGTACAAGATTTTGTTTAAAAATGACAGCCACATTCTTGATACAACAAAATATTGTACATGTTTTTTAAAAGTTTTGGTATCAATCAAAGTTCATTTATACCGCATAGCACTTTAAAACAACACACAGTGCTTTACTTCTAAAAACGCACACTATGAAAGTACATAAAATAATGAAACACAACACACAGTCAAAAAGTAACAAGAAATTTTAAAACCTAAGAGTGTCTCAGTGTTAAGGGTTAAAAGTAGGTGTGTTTATCTGGACTTAACAGTCCAGAAAGAGTCTTGTTATTTTAAAATGAATGCTGGAAATGTGAACGTCATCAGCATAGAAACTGACTTAGCTAAAGTAAATAAGTGGGTCACGCTGAATGAAAGATATTCTCTTCCAAACAGATGAAGTCCTCAAAATTCTGATAACTACTTCCAGTATAGTTATTGATATCAAAATCAAACTACAATCAGTTTCCTAACACTAACCAAAGCATAAACTAAGAATACAGAAAAATCTGTAAAGATGTGAGAAGAAATGATTCAACGTGTATATCCGAATGTTACCTAATAATAACTAAGTACAGGCTTCTTCCAATCTTAATTAGAGTGCTGTAATTGCTTCAACTAATAAGTTCTATAAGAATAGCAGTCTATCGTGACGAATATAGAAGTGATCTTTAATGACAGATTAAACTGTACCTCTCCAAGGATTACTGAAATGCGGAACAAAAATTTATTTTTTTTTTTCATTTATTTATTTATATTTCATTTGTTTATTCTTCTTTTTCTAGTGATTGGGCTGGCATTTATTGTTGAGGTAGGAAGCACCAGGCAACAAATGGCAGAGGTTTTAATTAAATCAGTGCATGCCAACCACAAATTGTTTTCACACTGATTAAAAAAAAAAGTTAATACATTCCTCTGACCTGCGTTCGCTCATATGTATTCTCAGCATAATACAAATTAATGGCTATTTTCACTGACAAACATCTAAATGAGGCAGCATCAGTGTATGGGGCCAGAGAATATGGATTTTGTATTTCCACCACATCTCCTTACCCTCTATAAACTCTCTCTGGAAAGCAAGTCACATTGCAGCCCAGGAAGGTTGCATTAAGCATACTGCAAACCTTTACAGGAAATCATTTGCATAACATGAACTGTATACCTGGGTTCATGCCAAAGTGACCTTGGTAAGACAGAATTATAGTTAAACGTATAAATTAATGGAAACAAAATACATAACCAGGCACACATATAGGCAGATAATCATTTGCACATGCTTACAAACACACCCAAACAGCAGCTCAGTGTGGAGTAGCAGCTCTATATGACCGAGCACCAGTCACCTGTAGAAAATGAACCACTTTGCAGCCAATGTACGCTGTCATAAACCAAAATGAGCACATGTACTGTAACTGTAACCTAACCATTCTTGTGATGGCATCAGAGACAAAGCATCGAGGACAATATTATGAAGGGCAAAAAAGGGGTCACAGATTACCTCTAGCAAGAACCACTGAAATGTGTTACAGCAGAATGAGCCAATGCGGTTTCCCTGCTGGACTACAGTAGCATTAAAGACTTCAATCCTCAGATCAGCCAAGATTGACGGCGAACATGAAAATGTATTTGCAAGGATTTTGTCGGCAGTAAAAATGCTTTGAGAAAATAGCATAAAATGCTTGTACAGCACTTCTTCAGTTGGTAGCAAGAGAGATGTTGAATGGAGTGGACATGTGGTCATGCATGGAGGAGGGCCAATCTTGGGAGGCCTCGCTGCTGATAGTAAATCAACTAACCAGCGCAGATGCACGAAACCAAACCTCATATAGATGAGTAAAGAAAAGGACTGGGAGTCTGAGTGAGCTGGATGAAAGAAAAGCATGAAGATATGAGGATAGTTTTTGCTTGTTGAGATCAAAAATACAAAAAAACAAAAAGAAACTTGTTATTCTTTCAAGTAACAGTACAAAAGCCTCATTTTTCCAGCCTCTAATTCCAGCCCATAGCAACATACAATCCATTGTGTGATCAATACCACAACAGTCAAGAGTGAGATTGAATATAATCTTCTTCCACCACTGCTCACACGTTTATACAGCTGTAGAAAAAAAATTAGTAGACCATCAAAAGTAGTGAAAAATGACGATTATGCTATTATGTACTAACTCCCGTGTGTATCATGTGACTAAAACCAACAGAAAATAAAACATGTAATGCCTAAAAGCACTATTTTTTTTCCAGTGCAATGCCGTAGATATTGATAATTTATTGTCCATGAGGGGAAATTCATTTTTACAGTTCTGTTCCATAACACAAAATACCAACACATGTGCCACACCGTGAAATACATACACACATATATATATATATATATATATATATATATATAACAAACAAAAAAAAACACATGACATCTAGCGCCTGCTGTTCAGAGCTGTGATGGCAGAGGGGGTGAAGTTTTTGCAGTGGTGGGTTGTTCTGTGGGCAGTTGGAGAAGGGTCAGGGCCAGAGAAAGGTAAAGTATGGGTGTAGTGGGTGCTGGGGGTTATGGAAGCACTCTAGTGATTTTGGTTATTAGCAAGAAACCATGGAAAATAGGTATCAGCTCTTAAATTGAACTGCTATGACCTATTTTTGTTGTTATAATTATATATGTCCAAACAAATGTACCTTTAATTGCACCAGGCATTAAAATGAACAAGAAATTGAAGAACCAAAGATGGTCTAATATATATTCATCAGTCATGGCTTCACATCTCAAATATTCATTCAGCAAGGACTGAATTGAAGCTGTTTGACAGTTTTGTAAAAAATAAAATAAATAAATCATTTAAATCACTTACTAACACAATTGGTCTATGGGGAAACAAGAACTAGAAACACCTCTGTGGATTGTGGTTCTGGTTTTTGGCTTGAACATTTATCCACCAGCACAGACATTTTCACTAGAGATCAGGGAGTTAGGAGTGTTGAATATGTAATTGACAGCAATATTAACCAATCACTGATCAGGTTTCATCAAAGTCTCGAGCTCTTGGAAGACTGGAAAATGGGTTCTATTTAGTGAATAAATTGTATTCTATCACCCTAAAAAACAGTATTAAAAGAATGAAGTTACAATTGTGACTGTCATTTAAAAAACATGCATGAGCAATAATAAGATCAAAGAACAATACGAGGGTAGAACCTTTCTGTGTGGAGTTTGCATACATCTTCCCATGTCTGTGTTGGTTCTCTCTAGGTACTCAGACTTCCTCCCATCATCCAAACACATGTATTAATTGGGCAATAGGTTCATCTAAATTGCTGATAGGTGTGAATGTGAGAGTGATTGTTGGTGTCTATATGTCAGGCCTGTGATGAACTGGTGAGTTGTTCAGGGTGTACCCCACCTTCGCCTGTAAGTAGCTGGGCGACCGCCGCCAGCGACCGCCTTGACCCTCGTGAGGATAACCTGGGATCAGACAATGAATGAAGGAATAAATGAGCAATACTGATGGTAATATAAATCAGTCTGTACTATTAATGGAATAATAATCATGGATTGAATTCATGTAATATCTCTAGACACTCAGAGTGTTTCATACTGAATCCATTATTCATTCCGTCCACACTCATACAGTGGTGGTGGATTTAGAGGCACATCTGTCCTGGGTCAGGCGGATGGAAAAGTGGACACCACTCTGTATCCACAGCCGGGTCGACCAACACCGAATATTATTTCATATTCACATGTGAGGGACACTGAAAGGAAGCTATGTGAAGCCCAAGGACACAACAACAGAGAATGCAAAGGAGCAGGATTCTAACTACCAATCACTCCTCAACTACAGCAGCTTGGTGCATTCGTACATATACTATATAAAATATGCAACATTTAATATGTCTCCCCTCTGACTGTTTACTTGTTTTTCTATATTTATGAGATATTGACAAGTTGTTGGAATGCTTATTGATTTATGTACTGTATGTATTTATTTTACACTTTATGCTTCACAACGTAATACAAATCATGTACATATTCTCTGTCTCCCAAACCTAATGCCATAAGGTCAATGCTAAAGTGTTATACAGTGATGAGATACAATATAAAAAAACACGTTTTGGAGTCAAAGACAGTGGAAAAGTGAACTCATTTGTGGAGGTGATTTGTTGTTTCACTGCAGTTGTTTTCAATGTAAATACAGAGCTAAGCTAACAGGGCAGGAAGACATTTTGCTATTTTGACCATTTGTCAAAATATCCAACTATGAACTCATCATAATACAAATTTCAGTGATTGATACAATCTGTGCGTGTGTGTGTGTATGTGTGTGTGTGTGTGTGTGTGTAAACAAAACCAAACTTTGTAAGGTTTCTAAAGGCCCTGGAACATAATTAAACAGAACCGACTGTGAGATTTTGAAAAGAAAAATAAAACTGATCTGTATAAAATATAAAAAAATATGGGTAAAGGAAAAAAGACCAAAAGCAACATAATCTATTCTGTTGAGTGAAACTAAAAACACAGTGAAGTTAATATTGTGCTTCAGTTTTATTTGTCTTTATTTACTTCAAAACCATATTGTCTTAATAAGAGGAGGTGGTCAGTCTTACTGTATGCCTAAAATACCCATTTTAATCTTGTGCAGAAATTCAACTTTACTGCCAAGTCATTCATTCTGCCCATAACTCTTGTGGGATCTATAATTTCATGGTTATGATCATAATACTCAAAGGCTTTAAATGATCTTATGCAGTGCTGCCGTTCCCCTATTTTTTTTTTTTTTTATTTCATTAGTGGGTGCTGTTTGATCCTCTTACTAGTATAATGATGTCCAACATATTGATACCTGCTGAACATGAAGATATATGGCAAATCCATCCAATAGGCCTGGAAGGTTACATGTGCCATCAGCATAAATACCAATCCTCCACTATAAACATTAGATAGACCAAGGATATGAAATACATATGGGAAGGGATAAAATAGCAATGTGTTAAATCTGAGCAATTGAATGTGTATAACACTGCAGAAGACCTTGTGGTAAAACATTATACTGAATATTTAACATAACATGGGTAGAAATTGTTGGGATTTATCCTACTTGACTGCATGAAAAGAAATTCAAGGTTGTCTTTAGAAACATTGGATACAACCTTACTGTAGAAGCATGTGGATGATGGATAGAAATGAAGGAAATATAGAGTGGGTTTTGTTGTAAAATTTTTGTATGTTTTTCAAATCAGATGTGATGATTTTTGTTTAGTTTGGGTGAAATATATTAATAGAACAGGTTTAAGTGATAGATAATATATAAACGTGTATGGTATAAAAAAGACCAAATCAAATATCTTCAAAAAATAGGTTAAATAGGCTAGAACCCATAAGTTCTACACAGCACATGTTGGCTCAAGTTTCCATTATAGTTTTTACATTTGAAATAAATGAGGTCTTCATAGCATGTTCGTATAACATATCACACTTTTGTCTCATCATCTGAACCCGCTTTATCCTCACTAGGGTAATGGGGGTCACTGGGGGTCTAATCCAGCTACAATGGGTGAGGGCGGGGTACACCCTGTATGAGTCTCCAGTTCATCTCAGGGCTGAACATATAGACAAACAATCACTCTCACATTCACACCTATGGACAATTTAGATTAACTAATTAACCTATCAGTGCATGTGTTTGGATGGTGGGAGGAAACTGGAGTACCTGGAGAAAACCCACGCCCCCACACTTTTGTCATTTTTAGTAAAAAATATATAATCATACTTAAAATAAGACATAATCACATAAAGAGTAAGTTTTCTGAGATATCAAGATCATTTTCATATGTTCCACTAACTGTTTTTTTCTGTGATTTGTTTCTAGAAATATGATTTTCCAGATCTATTATCTAAAAATAAGTCCTTATACAGTAGCTCACTGATAAGTGACTATTAGTGTCATTATTTTAAGTGTGGTGGCTTTTGCACACATTTGACCTGATTTGCCATATCTCTTATCATTGCAAATACACATTTTTGGTGACTGTAACCTTGACCTTTGACCTACATTCACCAATATTTAATGGGATCTGGACCACCTTGTGCCTTTCCTGAAAATTACATAGAAATTTGTCCAGTAGTTTTTGCGTACAGCTCCTTACAAACAGACCAACAGACAAACACTCAAACCAAACCAAAAACAAAACCCCTCTCACGTTCGAGGGGGTGGGGTAACTAACAAACAGCCCTACAAAGGTGTTATCGGCAACTATCTGGTACCAGGAAGAAAATGAGGGGAGGCAATGACAAAGTGTGGAGGAGTGATAAAAACAACCTGATATAAAATGCAGGGGAGAGTGAACTTACATAGTGTGTGGTGTTTGAGGACAGGTGTGTGAAGCAGATGAGCAGTAGATGAGTGGAGTAAGAGGAATAAGAAAGGTGAATGAGGGGGTGTGACAGATCAGTTGCTAATGAGAGTTGGATTTTAATAATAATAATAATAATAATAATTTAAGTAATTTTCTTGCTCTGAGCCATACCAAAATTTCTTTTAATTTTTTTGTAAAATATTGGGCCAAAAATAGGACCAGAATTGGGACAGGAAAAGTTACCTCTATGTCAATGCATTTGATCTGTAAAACATGGCTTGAAATGGTCTAATATACTGCTATAAATAAATACACTGCACAAAATGTGTTGATCCTAGTGGTTTTTCATGAATTGGCAGTTTCATTCCAGGCTTTGTATGTAAACCATCATGTCCATTTGTGTTACATGCAGGACCTGACGTGCTGAAAACATATAAATGTAAAATGATTTTGCAACCTAAAAATGTACCAGTGAGAGAACAAAGAGATAATAAAAAAAAACAATAGCAGTGTGTAATTTTTACATCCTTTTTACTGTGTTACATGTAGATTCTTTTTTTAATTAATTATAGTGTAACATAATGTAAAAATGTTTTTTATAAGAAACCTAGTTACTATTTGATCTCAGCCAGTATTCATCATCTTTAAAACAGACCCAAAGCGTTTTCAAAACTGGCTTCATAACATTAGTCAGTATCTGGTTCCAAGTTTTACCATCATGTCCTGATTTTTTTTTTTTTTATTTCATTGAAGCACCCATTTCAAAACCATTGCTTTTATGAAATCTACCATAGCACACTGTATCAATTTTATATACTCTCAGTTGTTGACACTTCTCTGCAACACTTACATTTCCTCCACTCTATATTCCTATTTATCCTGGCTGTGGGCCACACTACAGACAGTAGGTAGCTATAATGTACCTTAAATGCTAGTTACTTTTAAACAAAAATAGCAGATGATGACCATAATGTATTGCAGAATCAAAACATTTCTCACCGCTTAAGTGCAATATTTTGACTATCTTTGGCAAGCAGATATTCAGGTTTGTCCCATAAATACTATTTGCACTTTTGTTGAGAATTACTTTGCTCACAGTAGATTTATACCAGCCTGAATACAGACTACAAATTTTTTTTGCCAGAGGAGATATGACATAACGTTATAATAACTATGTCCACATGCACAGAATATTGCATTGTTGCCATTATTCTGACAACAAAACAAACCAAAAAAAAAAGATGTTTTTAAAGCTAGAGATGATGAATATCCCTAAGTACCAAATGTCCATTCCATGACCTCAGCCCCCCTTGTTTTGCTGCTTCAATCACGTGGAAAAAGTCATTTATTTTTCTTCCATATTTGCTCATGCAAAACCTGTTGACATCCACTGTTATGTTTAATAGTTGGTGTTTATCTCTTTCTGATTTGATGTGTTTCTTTACAACATTTATCTGTATTGGACTGGATTTTTGTCAGTAAATTTATTTTACAAATGTTCTATAATACATGTCCAAAAAAATCCTTTTAAAAAAAACAAAATGATATAAGTATATCCTACATATATTAATAGAAAAAAAAAGTTCTGAAAAACACAATATCCAATATACATGAGACCTGGAAAATTAGAGTGGAATAATAATGTACATGCAAACATTGTCAATGTAATATTATGGTACAAATTAAGGATACCACTGATACCACAAGTGCTTATATTTGAGTACTTGCAGATGCCAAGTACCAATACCATTACTTAATACTATTAATACAGTCCTTAGTTACTTTTAAAATTGTGTTTTATTGGCTTTTTCATGCATGTATAAAGTGCTACTACTGACATTTGATGAGTTGGAATGAGCATTTCTTAATCAACCCATCAGAGGGCACCACTCTAAATTAACCATACATACTTAAATACCACAAAGCAGAGTAAAGATTTCTGAGAAGAAGAAGAAATTCAGTAATAAACATGAAGACAGAGGACTAATTAGTTGCTAATTCTGATATTGATGTGGGTGTTTGTCATAAATATGTCAGTAGTTTTTCATTAACTTACTCAGTTTGAAAACTTCGATACTGCTCCATATTATCCATCTGGTTACATATTTGTTAACTCCTGAAAAACAAACAGAAGTAGAAAAGCAGACCTCTACCAAGGCAGATTACTTTCACTTTCACTTCTGCACCGACCTATTGAATGAAAGACACATGGAATGCATGCACTCCACCCCCTCCATCCATAACCACTGAAATGTACTAATTTGTTCCTTGTGCCAGGTTTAACATTTGCTGAAAATTTCAACAAATCCATCCATAACATTTTGAGTTATCTTGCTTGCTTTGTTAGGCAAAGAATCAAACCCTGGTGAAAATACAACCTCCACCATTTCTTGATGTGCTGACTTTACCCAGAGGATGGATGGAACACTCCATCTGTGTCTTTAACCCTTTGATGCATATATTGGTCACTATGTTACACGGCAGAGAATGATGGGCCAACTCGTTCTCGGTGCAACACATTTATTTTTGCAAAACACTGCAAAAGATATGAACATTAGTTATTTCCAGGGGCTACTTCATGTTGTTAACATTAGCTCTGATCCCGTACTGACTGTCTTCTTCTAGTGCGTCAGCTATAATCACTCAAATAGGACACCAGTATTACAGATTGACGCTCCATGAATTACAAAACATATATATCTTAACAGAAATTGTCCACAAATAATGTGTCCGCAATTATAAAGACCCACAAGGAGCACTACACTACAGCAACAGGTTCATACTCTATTCCATAGCCTTAGCTTGACGCGACCCATTCAGACAAAAACCCATTTCAAAGCTTATTTAGACAAAAACCCTTTTCAAAGCTTTTTTTAACCGTCCTACATATAAGTACCATACATTGTGTATTACAAGACACTTCTCAGATGAACTTTACCTTCCATTAAACATTACGGTTGCCACTGACCCGAGTCCGGTCTTTAGCTTAGCAACGTGGTGGCTAACCCGCTTCTTAAAACATACAACTAATACAACTCTCTTTAACTTAACAAATAATACTCTCTAAGGCACTTTACAAACATTTCTACTGTTCTGTGAACTCTGTGCTTGGTGCAAACTCTCTTACCTGCAAAAGATATGAACATTAGTTATTTCCAGGGGCTACTTCATGTTGTTAGCATTAGCTCTGATCCCGTACTGACTGTCTTCTTCTAGCGCGTCAGCTACCGATCCCCAAAACATAAAGCGCCCTCTGCTGGCATAACTAAATATTACCTCTTAAAATAAAAACACAAGAAATCTTATTATAGCAGCACATAATCACAGTAACAATTAACAATAGTTTTATAGTTTTGAACCTTACATAAATTTAAATGGGGGGCAACTATTTTAAATTAACTTAAACACATAGTGCCACAACTACAGTGGATAGTTTTTCTACAGTTGTTCTCTTGTATATTCATGAGTTTTGTTGTTTTTGTTCCATATCATTACTGTACCTTGGCTTTTCTTAAAACCTGATCTGCACTAACATGTTTTCCTGTAAATCAATTGCTTTCTGTTATTAGAGTTTAATTAAACATCTTCTTAACCATTAAAAGGTTTTAATTAATCATGTAATCTATCAATATTTAATTTTAAATACATGTTTCTTTGGTTCAAAGCTTAAACACATGTTGTCCAGCTGAGTGGATATTTTTGTAACTCCATTAAAAATAGGTTCATTTTTAAGATCTCAATCACATTGCTTTTTTCATGCCTTAAGAGGAATAAAAACACTCGGGGGGGGGGGGGGGGACTTTGACTTGTAACTAGTCACTGTCATTTTCATCAACATAGTTTATTTTGAAATATCTCCACAATGCTGACATTATTCCTCTGTCACATACCTGCTGCACTATGAGGAGAATGTCATGTTGGTGTAGAGTGGAATTGTAGAACACTGGACGTGATGCTATTCTATCCTCTGTGCCAATAGATGATATTCACGTAATAACATAATAAAGGCTAAAAAAAGCAATAAAGAAAAGCTAAAAATACTAAGATAAAAACAAAATAAAACATAATAAAAGCTAAAAATACTGAGATAAAAACACAATAAGACATAATAAAAGCTAAAAAATATGAAGATAAAAGCCCAATAAAAGATAATAAAAGCTAAAGATACTAAAATAAGAATCATAATTATTTGGTTTGAACGTTTTGTTGTATTAGAGGACTTTTGGAGTACATGTATAGAAGTATTGGACCCATAACCAATACTAGTATCAGTACATCTCTAGTACAAATAATCAAATATACTGAACTTGTGTTACAGAATTATTTCAGTTTCATTAAGAACGAAGCTGGAATCAGAATGATCTTTAGAATAATCATTTTAATAATGAGTTCTGTTCAACACACACACACACAGGAGCTTGTACAGTATGTAGAGTGATCTCTGTCAGACCAAGGACAAACAGTGTTTTCTAGACAGCAAAAGGCGTACACAACTGACAAAAACAGGAAGAAACAGGAAGTCTGGTAGCGATGATAACCAGATAAACAGCCTTCAACTAATGCTGATTCATGCAAAAAAACTGCTGCTGACTGTTACAAAACTTTTGCTGAACCCAAGACAGGTTTAAACTATAGTTTAAACCTGTCTTGGGTTAAACACAGTCAACAGTTAACACTCTCAGATGTGAATTACAAAAACAAAGTAATAATACAAAGGACAAAGAAATAATACAAATGTTAAGGCACAATACATTTCCATTACACATGAAAAACCCTGATTGGACTATATCAATTTAACATGAGTACATATTATACAGAATGTACATTTATATATAAATACATACCACAGGTCTGTTTGAATGCACTATGAAAAAGAGAAGCTGCCATGTTGTTTCTGTAGCACATTTTGAACCTGTCTGTACAAATAACATGTGGGGATTGGATGTCTACTTATTACCAGGACAAATAGACTGAAAGACAGCTTCTTTCCAACAGCTGTCAAATCCATAAACACCTTATCATGAACAATGCATACACCGTTTACAATATTTTTATGTGCAATAATAATAATTCACTGTGCAATACACAATGTATATAGTTGTATAATTAATATCTGTATACTGTGTTTTTGTGTTGGTTAGTACTTTTTAAAATTTTCTGGATTTGTACAGTTTTTTTAAATACTTTATATTCATATTTTCTATCTCTTGCACTGAAAGGCCTGTACCTTACCTCACGTTGCACTTGTTGCAATGACAATAAAGCAAAGCAAAAGGATACCTGGGGAATTTGCCTCGTTCTTGTATTTATAAAGATTTTTACATCATTCAGTCATCACTGCTGTCATCCATCCTGTACATTTTTTTTCCCATTTTATGTGATTAATAGAAAGTTTTTCATAAAAAAAAATTACCCTTGGGCATGGTGAAATCTACCTCAAAGTGCCAACATTCCCTTCTGAGGGAAATTCGTGGGATGTGTAATTTTTAATTTGGCCCATGTTCCACTTGGCTCACTTTTCATGTAGCCAGTAGGGGGTCGACCACATGTTTTTTGGCTTCAGTTCTGTTGTGCTGTTGAACAATCAGTTGATTCAATCCATAAAGACTGAAACATGTAAAATATTTAATACCTATTAGTCCACTAATCATATCTGTGTATGCAAATAATTGGTGTAAAATGCAATTTCTCATCTTTTCATGGCCTGCAGATATGGCCCATTTGGTTGTTCAGAGGCTCTAGTTACCATGGAAACACTGTGATCTTCTACAACATTGATTCACCACTAAAACCCATGGAGTTGAATCAATGACAGTGGAAGCACACATTTGGTATTCATTCAGTTAATGATGTATTATTTTGGAAAATGACCCTTTTTTCTTCAGTATTGTCAGTTTTTTTTATACAATAAACTATGATTTTATTCTGAGCTTTAATCAACATGTACATGATCATTAAATAAAATGTAAGAAAATACAATATTTACACTGAAAAGTGCAAAATATAGGGGACAATGGTGTGCTAAACGGTGACCTGATATAAGAAACTTTAAATGTATGCTCGTAAATACAACATAAGAAGACATATGATCTACACAGAAAAATCCAAAAATACAGCAGATAATCTCCCAAATGGTGATATATCACTTTAAAAAATATTAAATATCGAGAAAAATCATTTGAGAACTGACACAAAAGTTGGATCTTTATGGATTTATCTGTAAAACTTTGTTAACCCTTTAAACTCCTAAGGACCCACATACAGTATAGGACGGAAGGAGTTGCTCAAAAATGTTACACAAACCACCCAAACTTGTCCCAAATGTCACATGACTTAATGTAGTTTGACAATGAAGATTCTCACACATCGGAAGATTTAAGCCACTTTCAGAAAAAATAACCACAGTAGGTACAATCGCACATTTGTTCAAAATACAAACGGCGAACATTATGTCTCGTAATTAACCACAGAGGAACCATATTCGAAACAAAAACATCCAAACAAAAAATTGTCCAAAACACATCAAAACATGAACAAATATCCACAAATGGCTATTGCATTATTTAACAGGACCCACCTCCAATATCCCAGTTTTCATCTTAATATTTTAATTTATAATATAAGCAAACACCAATTACAATAGCATTCAATTTATGTTATTAAGACATTTAGGCGAAATTTTAAAGGGTTAAAAATCCACCACATTTGCTTTAAATTCTCCCAATTTAGGACCCTCGCATCTGCACACTGATGTCTACTCAAAGTTAATTCAGAACTGTGCGGTTGTTGCCCCACAAAACAAGCAAGGGCACAATAGCTCGATACCAGCAGCTCATGATTCACACAACAGCTAGTCTCCTTCGCTCAGCTTCTCACCCTCTCACCCTCGCTGTCAGAATGATTTTCCAACCTCTTCCCTTTGTTTCCCAGCGCAGGCTCCAACCGCATCTATTCTGAGTATGTACTGTATAATGCATTCACTGAGCATGACACATAAAAGCACGAGCAGCAGTTAAAAATTGTTATTATTGTCTTATTGAACTTCTGACAGCAAAGATCTTTCCTCGTTTCATATTTCACAATACCCTTTATAGTAATTTTCATAGCCCACTGAAATATCCTGATGTTTTCCTCGCTGATGTTTGATGAAAAATGTATGTATTGCGCTCATTGAGTGATGCCATTTTTAAGGAACATGAGGCAATAACAGTTTCCAAGAGGACGAATAAGGCCGTTGGTGAAAAGCAGCGCAGTTTACACAGTTGGACGTTATCTCGACACAATGATGCCAGATCAATCTAAACCTAAATGACGAAAGGTAGATGAAGTCATTTAGAGATAAAGTCCTAGAAACAAACACAGGAAATGAATAATATACTCAGATTATGCTCCTGTTTCTTTTCCTTTATTTTTATACCGTGTTTTGATGACTTGTTAAAACCAAAGGACATGTAAATACACTTTAGAGTAGAGGTGTCAAACATGTGGACCGGAGGACAAATCTGGCTGATGGATGAATTTAAGAAATTCAAATATTATACTAAGATAAGGGTGTGACGAGACACTCAGCTCACGAGACGAGACACGAGGTTGGGTTGATGAGATCGAGACGAGATAAGATTTTAAGAAAAGTAAATTACAAATGATATGAAATGGACAAGAGACTTATTTTACTGAGTTGCACATGGATTTTATAACTCTGTAAGCATTAACTTTTAATGAACTTCTTCCTCGACAAATGAAAATTAAATACAATGTTATGAAAGTTAAAGTAAAATAAATATAATTATATATTTCTCCTTTTTCAAGTGCAGACAATATGTGAAAAACAAAATGTAGTACTTCTTCCTCTACAAATTGAAACTAAAATAAAATGGTTAAAATAAAAGAAATAAAATGTCTTCTTTTTTCAAAATCAAATCTGGTGCTTGACTGTGGAAGTTGAGGTTCAAATGTGTTGAGGTCTGAATGAGGAATTACACCCCATCAGGTGCACTTCCTCTAGGTGATTTTCACTGTGGTGGGGCGCTGTAACCAGGTCCGGGCTTTTCATCGTGGATAACAAATCTGGTGAGACAGAATTTTAACGCAACGAGAAATCTCTCCAAATTACATGTCGTGAGATCTTGTCACACGACATTTCGTCACACACCTACAGTAAAATATAAATCATTTTGATTCATGGTCCACATTCAGTCCAATTCAGTCTTATAGTAACCTCTAAATAATCACAAGTAAAAAATGTCTTTGTAAATGTCTTTTTATTTTTAAAATTTTGTGACACTGAAACAAAATATAATTTCCCCCAAAAAATCTGAACAAACATGAACAATTAGAGAAGTAAGTACAAATATCAATAATATTCCACCTATTACTAAATATTTAGTGTATGTGTAGATGCAGTGTGATCTGTAAGTTAGAACGTATATTTGTAAATGATAAACTAAAGCCTCATATTGTTTGTTTTCATAATGTCATTTTTTCCTATTTTTTGCTCTAAAACAGAGCTACATATTTGGAGTTGACATTATCTCTATATTATGTTTTAGGTGTTTTACTGGTTCGGCCCACTTCAGTGAATGTTGCCCCTTGGACTAAAATGAGTTTGACACCCCTGCTTTAGAGAATCTGGAATGGGAATCAGCGGGTCTACCTTTCTGTTGAACACAATTACTTCATTTCTGTTTCTGAAAACTACTATTCTATGTGGAAATGATTATAAAGTAGATGTGGGTCATGTAAATAGGATATTCTCTTTGAATACAGAGGGTTAGGCCTGTTTCCAAAGTCAGCATTTAGGATGTTATGCCAAGCTTATTCAGGTTGTAGGCACATTCTTTACATTTTTATTCAGCACAATCTTAATGAATGTCCTGTGTGGTTTTTATTTTTTATTTATTTTTTCCCACCAGGATGTCATTTCCCTTTTATAGTTTACACAGGTACAGAAAAAGGAGAAGAATCTTTATTTGTCAGCACTTTGTAAATGACATTCAGCTTTTAACCCATGGAGTGGTCTGCCATCATAGGTGACTGGGGACGAAACTAGAGAGAGGGGAAGAGGAAGAAGGGGTGGGGGGGTGACTATGTAAATATATCAATGTCCCCACAAATATAGCAATACACACACACACACACACACATACAAGTTTCTATGCCTTATGAGGACCAACTGTGTAAACATCACTTATTAGGTAATGAGCATAAACATCTTTTTTTTGTTAATTTTTTTAAATTAATTAAAAATAAACAATTAAATAAATAAATTTTTAAATATAAAAAAACCACTAAATCCATCAATAAATAAAATCTATAACTCTAGAATGTTTATTATGTCTTACCGTTAAATTAAGTTAGTATTTTCTTTTACCTCAGACATATGTGTAAGGTATTTCTCACCTGACATGTTTCAGCGTGTTACTTCCGCCTTCGTCAGTGTTTCACCTGAATGTTGCAGTGACGTGCTTTTAAAAACACCTCATTCTTCACAGAACTGACACACAATGCATTCAACCAAAATGGTGACCACAACAATATAAATTAAATAATGATAGAAGTTAACCTTGAACTATTTTAAAACACCAGATGTGTTTGATTACTATTGACTGTTTGTATCTTTATGTGTTAATAAACTTTTAAAGAAGATGGTTGAAGGAATGTGTGAAGCCTTTTTTGCATTGTCAAAAAACCTGCCAAGCTTTAAAAACAATGTGATTTAAGTTTGTACAGCTGCAGTAAACAAAGATATTAGCAGAATATTCATTTGCATTAGCCATGTAAACAACTTACTTGGAATATTGTCTTTTTCAGAACAAGGGCAAAAACTGAATATTTGTGTGTGTAAATGTAGTCAGTCACAGCCAAGGAATGAATCCACTGTTTTTCAGAATAGGTTTCAGAACTTCTTTACTCATGATGATCCACATATGAAGTGCTGATTATGCTGCTGTTAACTCAAATTAAATCAGACTTATTAAGGGCATAATACTATTAAAGTTATATTAGTATTTAGGGAGAATCATAAATATCCCATGAAATGAAAAGTTGCCCAGGCCTCCCCAGTGACCACTGTTCATCCTCAGTGAACACACTTAGAGGCAGCACATGACCTACCTGAGCATCTGCAGACCTGACTTTACCTCATAACCCCCCAACCCCCCCCCCCACCCCACAGACAAACACACACACACACACTATTCTCCAAAAGACAGCAGTAAATTCTGCAAATTAACTGATGACGTGATTATTTTGTCTTAATACTTGTGTTAATTATTCAATGCAAATATAAAGTTCCAGAAACAAAAACACTGAGAGACATGATAAAAGACACAAACAGAAGAGGATATAAAACACCACAGTAGAAAAGAAGAGTCTTTGTATATTATTTTTTATCTTCATGCAGTGTACAGTATCCAAAACACACTCACTGTATAGCTTACCTGCATGTCTATTAGACCCTAAGTTTATTTATTTATTCGTACAGATAACCTGCATCATATTAAAAGTGTAGGCAAACAAACACACACACACACACACACACACACACACACATATATATATATATATATATATATATATATATATATATATATATATATATATATATATATATATATATATATATAATGAATACAGATAAATAATACAAAATAAGTAATTGCAGGACCTGTAATGTGACAATACACACATGTATATTGCGATGTCGATGCTCAAACTATATATTATAGAACCTCTGAACATCTAAAGGTGGGACATGGTCATCAAATATGATTTATTTGATGACCATGACAATATGAAAAACTGCATTTTACACCAATTACTTACATGTATAAATTGTGTGAAAGCCATAACAATTGGATTAACCAATCAACAGGTATTAAACTGTTTACAGATGGTGACTGTTTGGGTCTTTGTAGGTTAATAAAGTCACAGTCGGGTTAAGGGGCTGAGTTCAGAGCCTTTTTTGGTAACTGAAGCAGTTCCTGGCTCTGTTGAATTTGCTCAGTGGTGCAAGCCTATAGAAAACTCTCAACAGATCTAGTTCACATTTATGCTGTTGTTGCAAAAAGTCCACAGTCCCTGGGCTGTGAATCAGAAGTTAAAGCTGGTCAGGACCAGGTTAGGACAGCACAGACTGCAGGATAATGTCTCATAGAAGACTCACATACTGTTGTACTCACACTGTAAAGGGATTGAAATGACTGTAGGCCAGGACCAGTGAGCTCTCATGAGGGATATGCAACAATATAAATATATATATATATATATGTGTGTTTACAAATGGGGAATTGTTGTTTTAGAAGGATGCATATACTATGCATCAATGCAGTAGGTTTACTAGAATTCTGAAATTGTTTTCCAGCACATTTTCAGCTGCAACAGACACACGTTATCACACCATACGCTAATCCATTATTCTTTGGAGGTGTTCTTTTCTACAATTGTAACTTGCATTTACCCAAACTGTTACAGTTTATTATTCAGACATTTGATGTGTAGTCTATGGGTATAATTAATGTGTGAAAAATAATTATGACAAGTGTACCATAGAATAATGCAAACACACCCACAGATTACAGCGTAGCACTTCATTACAATGTTCAAATGGACAATTCCCAGTGCAACTTTCTCTTCTCTTTTACTTTTTTTTCCTGTACTAAACATTTGTATAGTTTCAATAAAACATTAAAAAAACAACTTCCTTTGTTTCACAGTTTATTACAGCTCAATTTACTGTTATACATCTGCCACCTGAGTTTGTCAAACATAATAAAAATCCAAATCACTGCCAAAATAAAACATAAATCATCATAAATATAACTAAATATCAAAATAAAATTGTATCCTGCAGTAACAAAAAGGGTCAATATAGAAGGTGAGAGAAGAAGTACTAGGTGTAAGTGTTGGCCAGAACATAAGGTGACAGCAGACATGTACTGTACGTGCATCCCCACACAGGCAGGGGGAGGGTAAATAATCTTGCAGGATAACTTAAATATTTTCAGGACATTTGACTTTTTTATTCTCATTTTCTATCTTTTCTGTCAATTTCCAAAATCTCCCAGAAGGGTGGGAATCCTGCTCGCATGTGTGGTTTTTAAGTGAGTGGAGTTCATCCATAGTTGTGTTTCCATTTTTTTGGTGCCTGCCTTATTTGTCCTGCATGCTTTAAGTGGAGATACGAACCCCCAAACTGCCAGAGTAAGTAAATAAGGGTTGAACTGTAGACACTTTAAATGTAATAACTACACAAGTGCTTTCAGATTCCTTTATCAAAAGCCTCTCGGCACAGACTCAGCACCCAGCTGTGCCCCTTTGTGCGTCAACACTTCTAAAACATTTTGATAAACATTTTAAGTGTTATCTTTTCATGTATTTAATGCCAGGCTACTGATGGAGTTCCATTTAATTCTCACAGCGGAAGTTGCCAGAAATAATCAAGATCAATTTTAGAATTTAGTTTTAGATTGCACGTATAAACCAAATCTTGGTCCAAGATAAACAGCAAAATGCTAACCCTAAAGGAAGCAGTTTTGTTACCTTGTGATTCTTGTTTATAATCCAGCGTGTGGTCATCTATTACATTTATTTTAATCATATTGTTCGTATAAGGGCTGTAAGATGATATGAATAAAAATATGTAATAGCTCATCTTCTTAGTTTGGAATGTTGCTTTTTGCATTGTACAATACTTGTATTTTGTCTTGTCTTTATATAATAATAATGGATCAGATGTTTATAGTGCTCCAGGCACCCAATGGAGCTTTTACTTAGATTATTATTTGCTTTAAAATGTTTTTATGTCTTGATTTTAATTGTCTTTTAATGCATCTTTATCATTTAAATTTTCTTCTGTTTCTGTTTTTGTGTAAAGCACCTTGAGTTGTCCTGTACATGAAATGTGCTATACAAATAAATTTGCCTTGCCTTGCCAATGTGCTTTATATGACTGATCGATTACACTGCTCTGCAGTTGTTTTACAAAGTATCTGCTTCCGGCACTAAATGTACTAACTCTTACATACTTTAATGAGATGAATCAGAAAACAAATGACAAAAGTGTTGATTAGTTCATATTTTTAATATCTATGACGGTGTGTTATTACACATATATAGTGGTTTATGTACATGTATACAATGGATTTATTCCACTAGACAGAACTTGTAAAGTGAATGGATCATAATGTGCAGACAGTGTTTTGAAGTAGATCTGGGACGAGTATTCCTTTGGAGGAAAACCTATTCTCTTGTTAATTATAGGAATTTCACATTTTGACCCAAGACTTATCTTGGAAACTTGAGCCAAACAGCATTTAAGACTTTCTTTATCACTAACAAACATGTTAAAATTTCGAAAAAAATAAAATTTGTAGACCAGTGTTATTCATTCACTCTCATATTCACTCTGGTGGTGGTAAACTTTGTTTGTATCCACAGGCCTGCAACAGGCTGACGGAAGTGTAGCTGCCAATATGCCCATCCCCCCATGACTAGGATACAAGGGGATTAAACCTGCCAACCCTTCATTTACTGACCCAATCTTCCCCCTGTATAAACCCCATTGTCAACCAAAGTTTCCTAATATATTTCTTGTTTTAGTTTTTACATTACCTTCTACGTTTCCTACATTTTCTTTCTGCCAAAGGACTTTGTATATAGCATCTTTACAAACAAAATTTACAATGTCTGCCCAATCAGTCAGTCAATCTACAGAGCAACAGGGCAGTGCAGTGGTAAGAACTTTCACCTCCCAGCAGAAACACCAGTGGACCAGTGTGGGCCTTCAGAATATTGTTTAAACTCTTGTCCATTGCATCACAGAGGCTCTCAATGGGGTTGAGGTCTGGACTCTGTGTTGGCCAATCCATGTGTGAAAATTATGGCTTACACTCCCTAAACCACTCTTTCACAGGCCCACTGAATTCGATGAATCCTGGCATTGTCCAATCTTTTTGCTCTCTTGCAAAATTATGGTTATTTAATAAGTGGGAAGCTGCTCTCTATATCAGTTAGGGTTAAATAACTTATTGCTGCTGAAATACATTCATCACTGCAGTAATTATCTACTGTAAGGCTCTTTAACTATTTGCTTTGTTGAATCTAAATGGGGACTTTTTCTTTCTTTTTTTTTTTTTTAGGGCTAGGTTGGGTAGATATAATGAGCAAATGCATATCAGTAAATGCACGATTGATGGAGCTTAACTGATGTTGCATCAATCTTGCATAACACAAGAAACCTCTTGAGATGTTATTAAGAATGAATCATATTTTTGCATGCTCGTGCACAGCTTGTGAAGTTTGCGTGTTGGTCTGGGAATTCACCATTTGATATTAGATATTGAACCTTTAATATTTGTGTTGATACGAAAGCCATATATACATAGTGGTTGAAAACTAAATCTAAAAGGTCAGAATATGATAATTATGAACCAAACAAGCTGTAAGAAGTGGATTTCAATGACTTCTTTGTAGTTATCCATTGGGAAAATGTGAAACAATATCGCACATATTCAAAAACTTTTTTTGTTTCCCACCGACTGCAGCTTTGAATAATTATTAGACAGATGAGAACATACTCACTGACAAGAAGAGGAATCTTGAAAATGAAAGTATCGATTTCATAAGTAATTAATTTTCAAAAGGCAGTAAAATGTATGTTCGTTCGATTTATCTTTCTAATCAGAGCTACAAAAAGAAAGTAATTTGATGTATTTGGCAAATCACTCATTCTCTCGTCTTCTTCCTGATTGGAAAGCGAAGTAACCACTGCCTGCCCACAGATGATAAGATATTGATCACTGTTACATCTCTGTCACCAGGGCTATTGGACCTGTGATGAAGGTTCGAATAGATAACAGGCAGGGATTATTATGACGGGCGATAACACTTTATTAACAATTAATCTTTGCCTGTGTTGCTGCTTTAATGGAAAACTTTACAAGGAGACACATAAAAGTAACAGAAACTGTGTTTACAGTGAGATCCACAGAGAAAGATTTTGTGTGATGGGACATAAAGTCAAGCGTCGATGTTTAACACCCATGACAGCAGCAGGGGCATGAGCGCTGGGAGTGCTTCCTCTCTTTGGCAGTTCCCTCGTTTCATTCAGCTTGTTAAAGGCAGCCCCATGTAAGCACCCCGCCAGCCTGTTAGGGGAGGGATAATGAAGTAATCCATAGTCATTACTCAACCATCACCCTTGGTGTGCACAGGCCGCCATGGACCACTTAACTGGAGGTGTGTCAGAGTATGTGTGTGGAGGACGGCAGCCAGAGGAGGCATTAGTATAGCACAGAGAGTTTGAAGAGGTCAGTATGGGACATGGGGACAGCCTCAATGGGGTGTGCTGAGAAGAGGGTAAGGTACAGGGAGCCTGGCAGGGTCTATGGGACTGTTGTGCTGTAGTTTAATTACAGCAGAAGGATAATTTGAGGATTTATTGATCTCTTGCAATGGTTGGGGAGGAGGATTTCTCTTTGCTGTTATGACCTGCTGGCCTAGGACGGTGGGGGGGGTGTGGGTGAATATGGAAGGAATGCTCAGGTGGACAATAGGGATGAGGTAGTGGCAAGCTGGCGGACAGGCAAGGAGGCTTTATGTCGCCATAAAGTTCAATATTATCACCCTGACCACCCATCGTAGGGAATAAACTTGTAAATAAGCAAGGCAGCACATGCTACAATCCTTAGCATGCTGATTTAAGACTATTTGTTTTGTCCGACTATTTATTTTGCATGATGGCCCAATTTACAAGCGGCAAGCAGGGTAAGGCATGCAGGCCTGATACAACATCAAACAACACAACAGCATGACTCACGGCCGGATGCAAAGCCAATTCCCAGGTATTAGAGTGCTTTAAGTTTTATGATCCCCTATCACCAAACCTAATATAATTACCCTGCAAGGGCACTCTGTCTTTCAGCTCTAAGGGGGGGGGGTGAAATGAGATGCTTGAGGAAAAGGCAGTGGATGCAGTGGTGGGTGGGTGAGTGGATCCTTAAGAGAAGAAAACGGTATTCCAAAAGAAATAGTTTCTCACTCTCCCTCTGTCAAGGATGTACAGTGTTCAGTCTTCTTTAAGAACCTGTTCATCTAAGATGGAAGTGTAATTAGATATATGTATCTCCTACTTGGAATAAAGCTAATTAGTAATCTAATGTATGATTTGACTTTGCTGAAATTCATAAAAATGAATGGCCTTTTTTTCCCTTTGTCTTTCTCAGGGCATCTGAGCACACAGTATCACAGCAGAACAGTTTACTTACATTGGTAGATCAATTGTCTGTTTGCTGATGATGAATTTGTTGCTATCTAGCTAATGTTACATCATTATATTATGTTATATAACACTGAGACTCCATCGCTTTTCTCGGTAGTTGATTGATCTCTGACTCACAGCCTTGACACTAATGAAGATTAGGGACAAGTCACAGGAAGGTGTGTGTATTCAGTCTCAAGTTGAGCAAGTCTGAAATTCAAACGTGAGTTTACTTTAAGATGTGTTACTGTGTTTAGACACTTCTGGTTCAACATTGTCCTACATTATCATTGCATGTAACAATGTGAAAGAATGTTTTATTCACACAGAAACTTCTACCTTGAGTGGAATGAACTAGAGATGCGCAGATGATGTATATTTTCATCCGCATCCACTTCTTAAAATCTCTATCCACCCGCTATCCATTTGCATGAACGATTTCCCCCCAATTTTCAGAACCGAACCCGCCCGCCATCCGCCGATTAGTTTTTAGGTCTAATAAAGACGCCTCCACTGTTAGAACTATGACTATCATCTTTTTCTAACAGTGTAGTTCAGTAGTAGTCTATATCTTAGCAATAAACTGGAGCCTTGGTTGAAAAAGTGTACAGCGATTCCAAAATTATCGTGAACACAAGTGGTAAAACCTTATTTTGGAATTTTTATTTTTTTATTTTATGGATACTGGCATATTACAAAACATTTACGGAAATGTCCATTAATGTGTGTTGTCCCTGTTAAATAAACATGTTTTTAACCAGGTACTCTTATACGTTTTACTCACACGTCTGTTTTTATTGTTATTTTTATCTACTGAGCTTTGAGTTTCTTGCTTTTAATTACACTGCAGTTTTTTTTTAATTATCGTATTTTTTTTATTGATTCTTGTCAGACAGCATGGTTCCTCACTTTCCCTTATAAGTCACTTTGGATCAAAGCATCTGCCAAATGCTTAAATATATCACGTACATATCAGGACAGCACAGGTCCACATATGCATTGGTTAAATTGTGACCCCAAGTTAACCTCTTGTGGCATTCTCTCTCTCTTGGGGTCACAACGGAAGAAACTTGCTGGTGCTGCTTGTGGTTTAGTCCAGCTGTGATGACCCATGTTAGACGTGCCCAACTTATGACTTTTAAATACGTAAACGGCTTCACATGTTTTGCAGATAACACATCCTGTACTTGTGTTGTCGACATTTACCACCTCCAGAAACCGTTCCTAGACTTTTCCTTAGTTTTAAATTCACCTGCTTTTAATGTCTCACGCACTGACTTCGCTGCCATCTGTGTTCTGTCTAAGCAGCCAGTGAATGACAAGATCAACAGGCTATTGCCTGATTAAAAAGTATTTTAGTGTAGGTTTCCTTTGTTTGTTTACCTTTGGAATAATATGCAAAATGTTTATTTTTTTGTTTTATTTCAGTGCTTCAAACACAACCCACCCACTTTTAATTCTTTTTTTTTTTTTTTTTTTTTTGCATCATCCACCCGATCCGTGGTTGATCTGAACCACCCACGTGGTGGTTCAACCGCGCATCTCTAGAATGAACACAAGCTTCACACATATGTATTAGCATGTTGATGCTGACAAGTTATGTTAGTTGCAAAGCTAAGGAAACATAAAAGCAATGTGATGTTATGTGTTTCAAAAGGATGAAGACACAACAGCATGGTATCAAATTAAGACAGATATGGATATTTATGTAGGTCATGGGTTTACTTTTGAACTATTTACATTCCTTTGCAATATTTTGTTTTTAATTTCAGCATATATCTGGGTTAAATGCCATGGCATACATTAGTACAACTGCACAAAAACAACATTTATTGAGTCAGAAAATTACCCATAGTCTGTCATTGTGACAGATAGGGTCATAGAAATTCTGTCATAATTGATTATTTTTATTTACTTTTTTAATTATAATGATGCATATTTCATATTCATTAATCTCTGAAAATAATGATGTGAAATACTTATACAAAGCAAGTGTATAAATAAGACACTGGAAAGCATGGGTAAACAAGGACACTGACGACTCAACATCCTTGAAGTAGGTGGACAATTTGACATGACAACACCTGGAGTCACTGTGTCTTAACAGACAAATATGAACCATTCATTTGGAGAACAATAGGCAATTGCCATTAGGTTTTGTATTGTTGCCTCAAACCAAAAACTTCTTACATTTTTTTTCAAACTGTGGCCAAACTTGAGAACAGAATTACCCAAATAACATCAGAGATAGTTTTGAAGTTTGGGTACACACACAATTTGTTTCTGCATGACCTGAGGTTCTGCTGATGCTTCAAACCTATTTTTCAAGAAACTATTTTTCAGATAAAACACATTTTTATATTATTATACAAGAATCTGGATGTAACATGGTAAAAATGACATGAAAAGTACGTACTACAATTTTTTTTAATATCTTTTTTAGGAATCAAACCAATTATGCAAAGCTCAATGTTTCACAAAAATTTCCCACTGTTTATGTATGTTTAAATATCTAGGTTCTGCATATAACACAGGTAGACACAATGGGTTATGCACGGAATTTGGAATGAAACTGAGATTAATGAAAAACCTGCATGTCTGGATTAGAAAACCCATTAGAATTAAAAAATGTAACACACTTTATTTATAGTGGCCAAATAAGACCGTTTCAAGTTATGTTTTCAAGATAAAATGCACTGACACCTAGGTAGCTTTTCCTATCTAAATTTTGGTCATATTTTTGGCCCCAACATTTGATTACACATACATGAATTATGGCTTTGTATGCATCTGAGGTCATAAATAGGTACATCCTGAGGGTAATTATGTCTTCTCTTGGGTCTAAACAGCTGGCAAAGTCCCAAATCACAGTTTCACCCAGATGTAAGATATTGTGAAGGCTAGATTCCCTTCAGTTGTAATTTCTCCAAATGATGGGCAACCTTCAGAATGGTCTGTCCATAGTGACTGGACTGGAATACAGTAAATCAAAAATCAAACTAAATGTGCATTTACAGTTCCACAGTAATATTTTATTTTCACATAGTCTCTGAAGGTGACAGTGTTAAATTGTAACTCTGTTGGAGCACGGTGGTGTTATGGTTAGTACTGTAACCAAGCAGCAAGAATGTCCTGGGTTCAATGAAGGATTTGCATCTTTGATCCTTGTCAACATGTCCTCCATTCGTCCAAAGACATACATTTATGAACAAATGAAGAAGATGAAACACCCAGCTTAAAACTACCGTGGTAGAAGCCATTCAGTGAATATATTGTGACTGCTACAATATAACACTGTAGCTCAATATAGTTACTAATATTTTATTGTAACATATACTCTATTATCCCTCAACACTGGCCATATGCAATCCCTTTAACCACATACATATATGCACTCTTCAAGCCTCTCAGATGATGTTAAGTGGTAGCCAATACTGTATGGGCAGTGACCTTAACCGTGTTTTTATTAATTGCCTTATTATTTTAATTAAGAACTACACCCCATGTGAAGTAGAATTGACGGAGCCACATAAGAGACTGTGTAATTAATAGAGTCCATCGTGAAGGTCAATTCTTAGTCTATCCAAGATGAAAATTGTGTGTGTGTGTGTGTGTGTGTGTTCTTCATCTCCTCTATTTTATCATCCTGCATGTTGTTGTATGAGACTGGTATGATTAGCTTCTGTCACTCGACCCATAAGTCATTCCCTCACTGACGCTTCAATCTCAGCTGGCTGTACTGAAATGTGAAATGTGTCACTGTGGTCACGAGTGATATACACTGCCATTATGAATAAAATAACCATTGTTAGGATGTCCAATATTGCATTATCTTTGTGCCTGTTTCTCATGGCAGGGCAGTAAGCTCTATATCCACAAGGTCAGGCTAAGAGGTCAGAGTTTATGTCTTGTCCTGTGTTCATCCTCTGGAGGTTAAGCAGCACTTCCTGCTGTAACTCCATTACCCTTTCTGGCACACTCATCCTATTGCCAGAACAGTGAAGTATCCCTCATCTCTCCATTATCTTATGCTCATCATGGGTTCTGAGCTTGTTTCAGCCACGTCTATCTGCCTTGGAGCTTGACGCTGACATGTGAGGGACACATAAAAAATTCATGCTGAGTCGAACCGCTAAGCAAGAGAAGTGCATGAGAGTAATGTTTTGGAGAGTAAAACAGACAAGACAAAGAGGAAAGGTTAAAATGTAAGCTAAAAGAGATTGACATAAAAGAATAAGGGATGGGGGGGGGAGTGAAATGTGATAGTGAAGTTGAGGACGTTGAGCCAGTTTATGCAAAAGATGCAATTACAAGACTGTTGCAAATGGTTAATGTCTGGTCTGCTTTCTTCTTTTAAAAGGTTAATTACATCTAATCTGTGCACAAGAAGCTGTGTTAGAGAAAGAGACATTAATAAGGCATGACATGGCATTGGAACAGGTAGGGCAGCAGTCTGGGGATTGGAAGGATAGACAGACATTACCATCCACTCTGACTATACCAGCCATCTAAGAGGACTTGATAAAAAGACTAATCAGTCATCAGAGGGAAGAAGAGGAAGGATGGAGATATGGAAGCTGTTGAAATAACTTAAAAATAATGTCTCTATTGGTTATACAATTGCTGGTCCCGCTTAACTTGATGAAAATACCATTTCTAATTTAGAAAATATCTGCATTATGATCTCAAAGAGAATTTTCTCTAACAAAAGCAGCTTTGTCTTTGAAACGTCTTACTCAATTCCCTGTACTTTCTCTGAAAAGACAGCCATCTGATAATGTTGCATCCCTTTGGGGTAAAATATTGCCAGGAAGTAAAATCCAAGAAAAGAATGCTGAAAATAATCTCAAAGAAAATCAAAGCAACCTAAAAGGAACAAAAGGAGGTTGTGCCTGAAACATACACATGGGTGAAGTTATGTGTAATTTTTTTTTCTTACATATGAAGCATTATTTTGATGCAAACGTCTCAATGTTGAACTTGATGTATCAGCAAATTACCATTAAATGTATTTAAATGAAAGCAGAAAGAACAGCAAGGCCTGGTTCTGTCAGTGTCACTGAGTCAAGTCTTATATCAAAGAAAACAAGATCTGAGTCATATGTTCCACGGTGAGGCTTTGTTTTAACTTCAGAGAGTTGAATTGATGGGTGTGAGACAACAGCAGCAAGACTGCTCTCTGTGGAGACACTAATCCTCGTGATGGCATTATCATCCACACATCAGCCCACGATACAGTAGGCAGGCGCTAGTGTAGGACTTGCCACTCGCTGTGACAGCTGGGGTCTGGGGGGGAGGAACAGCTCATTACTGGGGATGTTTTTCAGTGTTTTGATGGGTAAATAGAAAAACTGATATCAAAAGCCAGTGCTGACAGCCAACGCAATGCCTCCCACTTAATCTGGCTATGCATGAATAAGAAAAAGGATAATATCATCAGCATACTGTCATATCTTTTTTTTTAATAAAAGGAAGTGAAAATATCAGCTTCCCCTTTTTCAATCAGTGATTTGTGTATCAATGGGCAGCTGTCAATGGGGGCACTTTGAAGTGGTGGTTGGAGATAAGGACTATAATTAGCCCCTTACTGTGAGTAGGTGAATGGAGCTGCAGGTAGGGAGAGGCTGATCGAGTCTAATGTCTCCCTATTTATTTATTTATTTTACTGTTTTTTATTCTCACCACCCACATGGGAGATGGAGATGAGCTATCAGTAGCTGTAAAAGTCCTAACAAAGTTCTAACAAAACTTCTGGTGGATGATTGCGGTCTGACTGGGATACAGTCAAACAAGTGCATTCCATTGTTCACATGTTTCAGTCTTAATGAACTGCTGTCTGATGTCCCGGCATATTCACACTGGATGTGGAAGTATTCTACATTTTGTTTTACTTAAAGTGTATGGGAGTGGTAAGAAATAATGGTCTCTATATCATTTATATAAAAATGTCAATATATATCAATGGCATTATTTGTTAGCATGTTCTTTTGTTGGAAGTTCCAAGAATTAGTCCAGATTCTTTTTTCCAAATATATTGCATTTACTTGGTCTGACTCCAAACAAAGCATAATTCAGCTGGGGGCCACCCACTCCCACAGAGGAGAGTGGAATGGCCTTGATATTCTAATAAACCATCACTTTTATACTCCTTCAATCTATGAACTGATCCCCTTGTGGCCATGATGGGTTGGGTCACCATCAAAGAGCTGTTTATCTGACTAAGTTAAGCAGTTGTTTTCCTATACTAACTGTGTTTTTATGTCTTATCTCCTGAGATTTACAATCCTTTTTACTCATATGTAAATCGGCCACTTTGTTGTGTTGACCAAAGTGTGAACCATTTTACCTCAAGACCCCATCACCCACCAGTGAAACAAAGGAATCCTTACAACATTAAACACTAAAAAGATTAAATTGAGGACACCGACTGTGCATTAAATGAATATTTCATTAGAAATTAAGTTAAAAGTACTAAATCTGTCTTCTTAAAACTTTAATTTATTCTACTGTAGTGAAAAAGGCAGTAATTGTCAATGACTCCCTATGCAATAGACAGAAACCTATATAGATAATGACAAAAAAAACAAACAATATCAAGCATTGCATTCAGTATGTCGTAATCCCACTGCAAAGTCATGCTTAAATAGTAGACATTAAAAAATTATGCTTTAATTGTAGAGATTAAAAAGTCATGCTTAAGTTGTAGAGATGAAAATAACATGTGGTAAAAGGGTAAAATATGAAAAATTACTATTATTGAAAGTTACAACAACAAGCACGTTTACCTTTAGTTGGAAATGAGACATAAATACTAGTTTCCCATTGAAACACACAGTTTGTTATTTGTCCTTCATAATAATTTTCATTCACTGATGAAATCATTGTCCACTACAGTGTTGGTTTTCTTTCAGTGCACAATTTTTCATCATGTACTGCAAGAAAGAAAAGTTGTTTTTAACACTTTACATGGCACTCATTTAAATACTGTGAAGTTCAAATATTTGACCTCTCTGAATTGTAAGACATTGTCATCTATGTCCTCTTGCCGTAAAACATTTGAGCAAGTTAACATATGCAATAAAACTATTTAATTGTTAGTTTATAAAAAGTCACTCATATTCACTATTTACAGCTTCAAAATAGCCATAAAATCTCTCAGAATCCCTGTATAATGCTATAAGGAAAAAAAAAAAACAGAACATACTTCAGGACCTCAATGTATTTAATGTTTAAAGGTGAACTGAAGTGAACGACACTGAACAGCACTGGGTGATAGTACATACAATTATAAACATAACCATCTTGGACAAAAAAAAATCACTATTGTATATTTCCCACCAGGAAATCCTAACGACTCTCGGGGAGTTCCACATTACATCACAAGAGTTACCCAGTTCTCCATGTTTACTATTGTTAGCACATCTACACTGGTTGTTTTTGGTGAATTTTGTGGCGATAGTTGACTCCAAAACACTTCCAACAGCTGGTAATATCTGTTCAGTGGCCAAGGAAAGCTGTCATGGCGATAAAAGAAAAGAAAGAGGGAGGAAAAGGGTATTAATTTACAGTATTATTGAGTTTTAGGTATAAAGTGTTTTATTTATTTTAAAGAAAATAAATGCACGTTTAAACTAGTGGCACTAAAAATGCTATTTACTGTATAGCTTCCAACCTCTGTCTGTTGATTTTTGGGGGTTAGTAAAATGAAAGGAAATGCAGGCAGGTAGTGGACATGGAGGTCACAAAATAAAAGTGGATTCATGGATGAAACTGTGGATTCCTGGTTGATCAACAGCTGGCTGGTTTTATTTTGAAGGAGCTTTATATCCAGCCACACATGTCACTGAGCAGCATTGACGTGTGTTTCAGCCAAAAATAAAGCCCTTAAAAGTTCCTGTGTTTTGTTTGCTGTGTTTAATGTATGTGGGTACGAGTTGGTAAAGTGGACCGTACAGGATTGGTGAGTTAATATTAATTGTTGAGTGCAGTTTTATTGTTATTTGACTGATTTGAAGCTACTTTGCTCGCGCTAATTTTAAGACAGATGAGTCTCATTTCTGTCGCCACAAATGTGTGTACAGCATACCATAATGTATGGAATTGTAATTGTACAAAGACTTATTTTAATGCACTGGAGGACAGAAGCAGTGTCCCTTTTCAAGACATGGCTCACATCTCTATTACACATAGAGAAAATCAGGTGCAATCTGTCTAACAATCTTAGAGACTTCTATAAGATCTGCCAACTTTTTTTGGACCATCTTGAAGAGTTTGATGGAGACCTTGAAGCAATGTCATACTCAAATCTTTGTTTTTATTTGATTTTTTTTTTATGCTAATGGTCTGTTTGTTTTGTCTGTTTGTTTTGTATTTGTGCATGTTTACATTTCAATTGTCTTGCAATCCTATATATTTTTTTCTGTTTAACTTGTTTTTTGTAATTAATATTCTTTGTTTGTTTGTAATGTTTTAATTAAAATTCTTGAAAAATGCAAATAAACATATTTAAAAAATCAGATAAAAAAAACATATTCCCATCAGGCATCCACAACTAATCAAGCTTTTTGCATAGAATTTTCCCAAACATAACAGTTTAGAAAACATGATATAAAGGACAATAAAACAGAGAAAATG
The DNA here is from genome assembly GCA_020466265.1 of Siphamia tubifer. Lineage (NCBI taxonomy): Eukaryota > Metazoa > Chordata > Actinopteri > Kurtiformes > Apogonidae > Siphamia > Siphamia tubifer. The sequence continues at coordinate 26,133,994 of CM035793.1, forward strand.
TCACACTGTAATAAATAGAAACAAATAATAAACCTCAGCACTGGTGGCCTGTCTGTGTTCAGCCTAAAGGAGCTCCTGTCCATGGCACCATCACCTGCAGAAGGAGCAGTCGAGGTCTTTTTTGACTGCAGTCGATTAAAAAGGTGAAAAATTGGCATGTTTTATTCAACCTTTGTTGAGGATGAAATCACCTTCAGATATGTGTGCGTATTTGTGAGTATGCCTGTATGCTTTGCACGCACATTTGTTTATGCATTCAATTTTATTTATTTATTTATTTATTTATTTTTACTTGGCTTAGCGACGCTTAGGTCAAATCAGGCCTGACACTCTGCACTTTGCTTTTGGCTGAATGACAGAGACCCCATTTACTGAATGCAAATTAGCAGCATTGTCAGCGCTCCTAATTCAACAGCTCTCCCTCCTTTAAAAAACCTAGCTTTTCTGTTTTAAGTGTTAATAGATGGGTAGATTTTCAAAGACAAAGTGATCTGATTACTGAAACAAATGAGTAACGTCCATAGGTAGAAGTAAGTTCCAATGCAGAGGGTGCACATGAACTTTAACTCAAACATTGTCAACTCATGAAAGTGTAACTATTGTTAGAAAAAGCTAGAGGGAAACAAAAGCCTTCATGTAATTAGGTTGTTCTCTGGGAAATAAATAAATAGATAAATAAATAAATAAATAAATAAATAAATAAATAAATAAATAAATAATAATAATAATAATAATAATAATAATAATAATAATAATAATAATAATAATAATAATAATAATGCAGTCTACATAATAAAGTAGAATTATAATGCAGACTTTCTACTAAGCAGTCAAATCATGCACTACAAAATTTGCCCTTTAAAACAAATTTTAAAGAGCCACAGAGTGCACAAGTGGGAGGGATAATGTAACTTAAAAAATAGTTAACCACAGCAGAAATCTGCACATCTCAAGTGATTTGTTGTAAAAATAAATCTTTGAGACAGCACATCAGTGAGAAATAACCCGTATATATTTGCAAGGCAAATTTCTCCTTCAGGGAAAGCTGATTTCTGTACAATGTATTATACAGGTACTTGTGTCATTTTTCAATTTGGAAAAAATGCACCAAGTGAAGGCAGTAAGTGTCACTCAAAATGCTGAATGGCATCACATTCGGGAACGGTTCTCACCATGTACTTTAATATCCTCCCACTGTGCAAAGACAGTGATTGGTCTATAGTGATCTAAATATGAGTGTGAATGATCATTTCTTTATGTAAGCCCTACAATGAACTGGCAACATGGTCAGTACCCTGCCTTCTGTACCCTACCCTTGATTCTGTTGTGAGCAGAGGTGTCAAGTAACAAACTACAAATTGGTACCTTCTTTCAGCAGAAATTTTGTTTATTTTATCTTTACTGGACTAAGTAGTTTTCAGCCAACTTTTTACTTCTACTGCTTCATTTTCACACAATTATCTGTTCTTTCTACACCTTGCATTTTAAAAGTAACCTTGTTACTCCAATTTAATTTCAGCTTGTTTTCATTGTGGTTTGTCATTGTTCAAATAGAAAAAAAAAATCCAGATAAATTTAAGGATGTAACATTTAGAGATTTTGGTCCAATGATTATCCTCAGAGGAATAATTGCAGTTTCATGATTACTACGATTAATGTGAAAGTGTTTGTACGTGATTATGTCTGTGCCATGCATATCTCAGAATGGGTGAACACAGAATTTGAAAGGTCTTCTTCTGCTGAAAACCACTTTGTGTAACTCTTTTTTACAATGTGGTAGTTCACAACCACTTCTATATGTATGCAGAACTCCATCAAGTGTAATTGGACCCACATGAGCAAACTGGTCAACCCACCATAGAGACACAAACATACGAGTCACTCAGAACAGGCAAAACCTAGCTATGTCATATGTCATAAGCCCCGCCCATAGCCATGTATGGCACCGCCCACAGACTAGTTACTCAAACGTCACACACTTCCGTGTTAGATACATTGTATGCGTAAACATTAGCACCTTCCTTGTTATCAGCATACAAAACTACTTTTATTAAAAAAAAACAGTAAATATATATATATATATATATATATATATACCAGGCAGCCCAAGTGACACCACAACATCTCTTCATGTTTTCGCTTTTAACCCTGAGTTGTGGTACCCCTTCAATGACAGGTCTTAAGTAACAGGTTTGTCTGAAACCACTAAGATAAACCACTCTGCTGGTCTAAATACACTGTCATTCTTTTCAGTGGTTTTTAATTGTGGTTGTCCCGCCTCCTCCTTGCTTTTGATTGGTCAGTAGCTTTTGATTGATGAGTGCAGTGCTGTTAAACTGTTTCCAACTTGCAGCGTTCAAAAATGGTCTCTCTTAGCATTTTTTTTTTTTGTGCTGAAAGTACTTAACACTCTTGACGCTGAGCTACATAGGATTAGTATTGAAAGTTAAAGATGCATCCTGTGGACACAGAACCTAATCCACAAACTTTCTGTGAAGCTGTGAAATGGCAGAAAAAGTCATACACATGCTCCTATGGGCTGACACCATTTAGCTGGGGATTTGTCCTTTCCTGTTGTTTTTTTCTTCTTTAGAAACCAATCAGAGGTGCCTTATTAACGCGTCATAAATATTCATGAGGAACACCAGAAAAAAACAGTCGTTCAACCACTAGCCTCTGTTCTAGCTCACAGAAAACAGCTTGAAACAAGACAATTATAGTGTAATTTTTCACAGAACTGACACACAATGCATTCAGGTATAGTGGTGACCACAGCAATATAAATTATATAACCATAGAAGTTGATCTTTAAGTGAAACTTTATAACAGTTCACTTATTTTTTCCAAAGCCACCCTGCTATAATACACTTTAGGGTCACCAGTGGATTATCCATCAGCAGGGGAAAGAAGTAAAAGACAAAATAAGTCTGTGTTTGGCTCTGTATCGGCCTCTTAATCTCCACAGGTGAAGCCAGATCACATCCCTGTCACACTCAGACATACCCTCCAACAAAACAAACCCCAAATTAACACAAATAAACCACAAAGCAACCACACATTACAGCTAACAAAAACATGACCTTATTTAACATAAATCATTAAACATAAAGAAGCTCAACTCTCTCCAATGCAAGTTTTTACAGACACAAATAGTCCATGTTGTAGATCAGTCCCAGTGTAGCTGCACACTGTACATTTTGCAGTGTTAATTTGGAGACAATGGGACCAAATACACTCTAGAAGAAGTTAAATAAACTCTCTAAGTGTTGATTTAACACTGCAAAATTTACTGTGCAGGCGTTACTCACCTGTAGTGTCCCGAGTAGGTTCACGGAGGACAACAATCCACTGGACAGTGGGAGAAGTTTCATCCACAAAGATATTTAATCCTCACAGTTAGTTCCACAGCATCTCAAACTCTGACAGACTCCCACCTTAGCGTACGACGCCCCTCTCCTCTACAGTATCATATCCTCGGCTTTTTACGCTGACAGCACACAGAAGTTTCATGAATTCATTTTTAAAGAATATAAATCAACACTGTGACCAAGTTTCACAAAATGTTTGGAAATTGATTTATTTCACCACTGCCGAAACTGCTTTTTTTTCTCAAATGATAAGAAATGTACTGTAAGTATTTATTTTTTAATTTAAAAGAAACATTCATTCAGCTAAAAATGATATTAAACTACTGGTAAAAAAAAAAAAAAAAGGTAGAATTGATAACATTAACATTTCACAAAATAAAACTTAGATTCAGATAAAAAAAAAAGTGCACTCACATACTGTAATTTAATAAAATTATGTAGGAAAGAGCTTACACCAGTAAAACCAAATTTAAAAGCCAAAATATGTCCATCTATTAATGTAGCTTAATGAACAAAAAACTGCTGTTAATCATCATCAAATTTATTTAGGAAATTGTCTGTTTGTCTCTGTCTGTTAATGATTGACAGCTGTTTGAAGCAGTGTTTCCTGTGGAATTGACCTGGTGGTAACTGTGTGTGTGTGTGTGTGTGTGTGTGTGTGTGTGTGTGTGTGTGTGGGGGGGGGGGTTGTTGAAATCTGCTCTTAATCTACTGAACTTTATGAAACGGATATTGGTGGTAACGGTGATGATTAATTAACCATGATGTTTAAAATTGCGGTTAATCGTAACACCATGACATCATTACAACCCAAGTGAAATTGGACCATCAGGACAGAGGGAATTTCATTGTAAATGGACTGTACTTATATAGCCCATTTTCTACACCTTCATGGTGTCCAAACCCTTACATTCACACACACAGACACACACACACACACACACACACACACTCTGTTCCCATGCATGGTGCCCTACTGCTAGAAATTTAAGCTTTACTGTCTTGCCCAAGGACACTTCAACCAGGATTCAACTGCCAACCCTTCCGTCATTGGACCACCCACTTTATAAACTGAGCCACAGCTGCCCATTACAAACGTAACACATTAGAAACCATATTGTACCTGACACTATTACTTGTATACAACTGGTTACCATATTTTCCACCCCATGGAAGCAGTACATATATGATTCTTTATTATTTTTGCAGTGAACTAAAATGGGTATGAATACAGCTGAAACAGGTAGCCTAGTCATTATGGCTTTTGTTGTGGAGGTGGGTAGTGCGCTATAGTTTCCTGTGGCACTGCTTAAGCCTTTATCCTAATTGTAACCAGTACTTTTACTGGAAGCTGGAGTTAATACTTGAGCTTCTACAAAAGTATTTTTAAACCCTAGCATCAATGTTTCTATATGTGAATACTTTTGGTACCTCTGGCTGTGAGTAAATTCACTTTGAACTAAGTGATGATCATTAACTCTCATGGACAGGATTGACTTTGACACCAAACACTGGTGTTTAAATCCTGGCTCAGTTTACTTTAAACAACACAAGACATTCAAACTGTAGGAGCTGAAATCAGAGGCAAAACTGCTCAAATTTAATGTATTTAAATACACATCTTCTTTCTGCAGCTTTCTCATTTGAGTCCAAAAAGCCAAATATAGCTGAGCTGATGGACTTTTATGTTCTTTACAGGGAAGTGGAACCAGGATTCTAATCATCTTGGTTTAATACAGCAGTAGAGTCACATCCATAATAATGAAATGTCATGTCCTCTCAGACCACTGGAATTATCATATGCTGAAAGGTCATTATCAAAGCTTTACGCAGTGATGCTAGACAATGATGTAGAACTGCAGTTTTAAACACCAGCAGTTAAGAAGTGGTAAAGATAAAGGCAAAGTACTTTATCTGTCATACACTGGACAATGAAATTTGTCCTCTGCATTTAACCCATCATTGATGCCATTGGGGCACCAGTAAGGGGCAGTAGGCAGCCATGGCCGGTGCCCATCTCCAGCTATAGAGCCAGGGTAATGATCTGAATCACCTGGCGGGAGGATTTTACCCTAACAAACATGTTTTTAGGTGCTAACATGACAATTGTGTTGGAGTACACATTGTATTTAGAGTAACATATACATAATATTTTATGTATATTTTTGGATGTAGGTAGCTGAGACAGTCATAAGTTTAGAAATAGATTTGCTAGCAACCCCCCAACTGGTCCCCAACACCTCAGGCCCAGGCAGGGGATCAAACCTACAACCTCAGCATTTCTAGCAGAGAACTGGTTTAGGTTTGGAGGGAGAAGGATGATCCTCACATACTGTAACAGTACCAAGGTCATAAATATACTCTCCAGCTGAATAACGTGACTCCCCTCTCTGCACATGCATGAAGACCTAGATTTCAACACATTTAACACTGAGGGAGTGTCTAACAGATGGTTCTATAACTGGTGAAACAGCCGTTGTTTTATCGGAGGCTTTCTTTGGGAATGCTCTCAATAATGCACAAACAGCTGCTGGATCTGTGTGATGGCATGTGCAACCTCCTGTATGGGAAGCCACCAAATGTGAGCAGGAAAGGAATGCACAAGGTGGATTTTATTTCTCACATGAAGCAAAATTTCGGCAGCAAAATTCTATTGTCGTGAATCTTTATGCACCTTTAAATGGACACACTGGTACTTATATGGTAAATATGTTTGAAAAAGGTTAAGCAACTGCTAAAATGGGTTAGTGAGTTGATTAAATATAGCAATTGACTGTCAAGTCCCTTCCTAAAGTAGTTCCTCCTTGATGAAAGCCAATGCTTTAATCTCAGTATTACTTTGATCCTGTTATTCCAACTAGTTCAGTTATAGTATGTGCTAAAATATAGTGAGTATGGCAAATTTATGCAACCAGTTTTATTCCCTTCATGTATGTGAAATGCTTCTTAATCAAACTTCTGTCATGAAAAAACTCACCTTACACAAAGGGAACAATGTTAACCCATAAAGACCCTGTGCTACTTTTATAATATTTCTCACATGTATTTGTCTCTGTTAATACCTTCTTTATCAATTTAGCAGCATTTCCCCCCAATATTAACCTCTTTATTTGATGGTTTCTCAGTGAAAATCTGGTATGCTACTATATTTAAATAACTGCTCATGGAGATGATGACAAAAAGCTCAAATTAAAGTTGAGAGTTATTGAAGAAAGTGACAATTTCAGGAAAGTCTCTCAGTACCTGAACTTAAACAGAGTGTCTCCATACATTGTCTGACTCTAGAGGTTTTACTGGTGAATTAGTATTGTACCAAATGACATGTTTCCATGGTAACTACTGTATGGAGCCTGTGATAATTTAAATAAGTGATATTTGATGACCATGAAAAAATGACAGACTGCATTTTATACCAATTATTTACATGTATTGATAGGATTCATGAATCAACAGGTAATGAACAGTATGGGTCAGTAGATGGTTTTGGACAACAGAGGTTATTTATGTCTTTATGGGTTAATCATAACTGACCAAATTTGGTGTTGGGTTCAATCATACAGTTACATGTGGACACATTTCTTGTTCAACAGCGTCTGTTATGTAACCACAATGACTTATATGCAGTGACTTTTTTTTGTTCAGAAAATGGGCATTTTATTGCATTCATTTTCTGATGTTATATACCAGGTTTTTATGTTCTTGCTTGTGCTGCATCTTGTCATGGGATCAAGCATCATAATACATAGTGATGTTAACTTTTAGAACACATTTATTTCAGCTTTTTTGTCTCCTATATGGTTGTGCACATATATCCTGAATGACCTTGTTGAATTTAAAGAAAAGAGAAAGAGAATTTTGTCATTTATCTCATGTATATCATTTAAATCCTGCAAAAAAAAAAAAATCATTAAAAAATAATAATAAAATAAAACTAGAAAAGTAATCTGAGGGTGCAAACCTCCACCAAGGCAGACCTTCCCTCGCTGAATGAAGGGAGGTCTGCCAAGGATGTATGTTTTTGCTGGAGTTTGTTTTTCTGTGAGCAGCATCACTCAAAAAGTTATGGATGGATTTTGATAATGGATGTGTTGGGAGTGTCACAAGGAACAAATGATTACATTTTGGTGATGATCCGGAAGAGATCCTGGATTCTGGATGACTTAGAAATTTTACATTGCGGTAAATGGAGAATACATTTCAAAGTTATCCAGATCTCTTCTGGATCATCACCAAAATGTAATCATTTGTTCCTTGTGACACTCCCAACACATCCTTTATCAAAATCCATTCATAACTTTTTGAGTAATGTTGCTTATAGACACAAACAACCTCCAGCGAAAACATAACCTCTTTGGTGGAGGTAATAAACCTAGACATGGTTAAAGACTTCCGCACAATGCTGTGCTTAATAGATGATATACTATGGAATACAACACAATCATTTCTTATTTACTTTATGTTATTTTGCCAAAAATAAAGGTGTTGGATTGTGTTCTTTGATAGTACAATCTACATTCTGTTTAATTTAATCTCTACTTATATACTTGCCTTGAACATTCATTTGAAATTCCTGCCAAATTAAAATATTTCGTGTATGCACTCATCCTTATGCTTAAAAAAAACAACTAAATGACTGCGCAATACTGTGTGAATGATGAGACTGTTTATCACCCAGCATGGTTGTATTCTAATGCTGGCTTCATTGGCAAATAACAACATATTCATAGACGCCCATTGTTTCCCTCCTGGTGGTTCAACAGATGTGTACTGTTGAAATTAGTTTCCATTTTACTCTAATTCAAAATGTCAATTATTTCACTTGCAGGCAGATGTGATTATGGTTTTATGCAGAGGAGAAAAAAAATCATTTGTATTAATTTTGACACTATGTACCAGATTTATCTTACAAATGCATCTGCCTTTTTATGAATGTATGCTTTACATATAACCAATTATTTCACCATTTGTCAGCATGAATGGAAAAGTTCCTTTGTATGTTTTATACATATATGGCAATGTGTCACAAAAACATTAGCCAAGCAGTTGCTGTGTGTTATTTCTCACTTTAGGGAATGGGATAGGGTGACACGACTAAAACCCTGCCTTGTTCCCCAAAGGCTGCATATGTCAACCATCTTCTGGGGCCTTGTCAGCAGCCAAAAGGTTCTAATGCAACTGTGTTTTGGGATTTGCTCATGTCGTCGGTCTTGTTCGAAAGACGGGGAGTGTCAAGGGGGAAGGAGAGGAGAGACCTCTCTGAGTGTCAAGCTGCTGAAAGGAGACATGGCATCCGCAGAGAGAATAGCTGTTTCGGTTCTCGTATCCTTTCGCCCCAACGCACATAGATGCCAACTCAGATCATCAGCTTCTCTTCCTGTAAGAGTGGATGTTAGAGATCCGCCTGGGTGTTGGGTGATTGGACTGCTGTGTGTCTCTTACACTTTCATTTGACCTGACTGAACACCTACTGTAATTTTTGGAGAAAGCTTCATGTTTGACTCTTGAATTTTCTGAGATTATTGGAATATGCTGACTAGACTAGAACTAGAAAGTAAAGGAAATGAAACATTGTTAGAATAGAAATATATTAGAAAGATTACAAAGATTTTTTAAATGTATTACTAGTTATTCAGACATTTATTCAGGCATTTTTACTCATAATTATAATGTAAATGGTGTTTTTATCACATGTTAAAGGGCTCCTGTTTCTAAGCTGAGGACTGCTTGTCCTATTACAAAAGTTCTTAACTTTTGTAATAGGATACAATAAGTTCTTAATTGTTGGTCCTTCTTTATACAGTAATTTGTAATAAAGTGAATTTAATTAATTTTTCTTTGTCACTGGAAGTTCTATTTATTTCACCAAAACATTACATTATGTCAAGATTAAAATGAAAACAAAGTTATTTTCTCTGTTTCAGCAGTTTACTTATGCCAGTGCCTCTGTTGATATTTGTACCTCTTTGTTTTTCTTCTCAGTTTTGTCAGTGACAGTAAAGAGACTGCAAAGGGAGTTTGGAAAGGACTGTGTACTGCAAATGGCCCACGCTTGATTCAAAATCGGATCACAACACTTATCTGAGATGAACAAGGCCTTGTCTGGAAAGAAGATCAGAGCAGGCGGCAGCGACAGAAGGACATGTTAACAGGAAGCTGTAAGTCAGAGCTTCCATTCAGTACTGCAGACTGGATAAATATGACTGCTGATATTGTATTTGCTTTATGAGAACATGGGTTATTTTTTTGCTGTAACAAATGTATAGAAAGTGCTAATTATTTGCATCCTAAAGAAATCTGAAAAAAAGGAGGGGCAAACAGGTTTTCATGACTTTTAATGATTAAAAGGAAATAGTCTGGATACTATTGAAATACTTGCACTGCTCTGCTCAGGTACTTATACTTAAAACAAGTGCAATGAAAATCCTACTTGTTATGTCTCTACACACACACACACACACACACACACACACACACACACACACACACACACACACACACACACACACACACACACACACAGATGACTTATATCAAAGATGAAACACAAGGGTAGAGTAACTTCTTCACTTTGTCTCATTGTATTGTTGATTTTGCCCAAGGGGTAAGTACCTCAGCTCCAAAATTAACCCAGCACAAGAAACCTTCGACCAAAACACCCAGGATCATAACCTGTAGTTCAGGGTTTCTTAGTCTTTTTTTTTAACCACAATCCACTAATAGCATTATAAGCCTACCTTGCCTGAAAAAAATGTGTAACTGGGGGTGGGGGGATATGTAATATGTGTTGTTATTGTTTTTGTGTTCTCATTTTTACAAAAAAGAATAAAGGTAAAAAAAAACAAAACGGATGGAATAGTCAGTAAGCTCCAAAGTATTTCTGGTACTTTTGTCCAAATGTGGTCAATTCTGTCAAAAGGTCAAGATGGCAACAATTGCAAACCAAAAATTTCAAAACAGCAATTTGGAAACCAATGGACAATGGCACAGTTCCTTCATGCACTAATTATATAAAGAATATAACCACCTCATAGTTGCTTAGTGGCATCATTAGCCACATTAGCCACTAGCTGCAGGATTGTATGGTTAAATAACTGGAGCTTTGTTGTACATTATTTAATAAAGCTGACGGCAGTCGAAATATTCTGCTGTATGAGGAGGCTAATATAAAGCTGCATTGTGTGCTTACTTCATTTCAGTTCAATTTTATTTGTAGAGCTCCATATTACAACAAGGTTGTCTCACAGGGCTTTACAGTGTTGGTTGGATATAAACAAACAGCAGTGAAATAAACAGATTAATGTTCTGGGATTCCCCTGTGCTTAGATGCTCCTTCTTGGCCAGTTTGTAAAGAGGCAATAAGGAAGGGGTACATGGGTGGGGAGGGGGGCATCTAGTCAAATTAACTACGCTTTGTTTTTTTCCCCACATTGAAACCCTCTATAATATGTTCTATTGCTCTGTATGATGGTGATATATGCCACAGTATTAGATGCAAATACTGTTGTATTACAATATTTAAGAAAAAGAAAGATCTGCATTAAAATATATTCAACAAAAGAGGCCTTTGCAATGTCCCATGTTATCATGTTAATAGTTAATTGTTAAATATTATGCCTTTGCTGTCTAATTTACATACGTTTCTTTTAGCATTGTTTTGACTAAACTGAACTTGACGACAGGATGTTCCCTGGACGTGTTGTCACTTTATTGCAGGGTTGACATATAGTGATAATAAAAAGAGCAATTTTCTGACATGTTTTGCAGTTGTAGGTGTCTTGTCTGCAGTTTTACAGACATATATTTTATCACTGCAGTCTATTGGGAAAATATTTTTTGAGCCATGAGGGAATTTTTTCTTTGAAGTACCACACGGACGGACTTGTGGGTCTGAGATCCATTTCTCATTAAACCTCCATGGATAAACACAGCTTTCCTTAAGTCAGACTTCTGACCTGGGGTCTGGCTGTCAGTGGGAGTGCATAGCAATAGTAGTCCAGCAGTGTTAAAGCAACAAACACTGAAACAGCACTTTTGGATTGGAGCTGAAAATTGACCAGAGGATTACAGGATGGCAGAATAAACAATCGGGAAGGTGTTTTAAGCTGAATTTAATATTCTCAGAATACATGAGACTTACTGTATATTGCAAAGACAAATGATGTGTATGAATCACAGCAAACTATGATCATTGCTTATTGTTCAAAATGTAAGATTTGCCTGTACCTGTTTGCGTATGTGAAGTCTCTTTTTGAATCTGTGTTCTACTGGAGCTGGTCATTTGTTGAAATAAGCCCCTTCTTGTACTAAGTGCATTGTAAGAAACACTAATGAAATATGCCATGGTTACTGAACAATCAAATATAAACAGAAGCCTGTCTCAGAACATCTCAGATGATACTCAGAAATGTCCCAGAGAAAAAAAAAAAAAAAAAAAAAAAAGAAATGTCCCATGTATTTCATATATATATATATATATATATATATATATATATATATATATATATATATATATATGATATTCTCTGCTTTTGCCAATAGGATGAATAGGATGAGGATGAATAGCAATGGTAGACCCAGTGCTTAATTTGTAAATCATACTGTTATATATCTGGACTTTTGGTGTCATGTTTTGTATGTTTTCTGTTTGCCTTCTCATTTTTTGTCTTTTGTTAATCTTGGGCTTTTATTTTGTTACTTTGGTCCAGTGTTCTCCTCCACACCCCACTAACCTGTATGATTGAATCCACCTGTTCCTTCCCCGATTTAAGTGTGGGGGGAATATTTGTCAGTCACTAGTTTGTCTGCCCTGGATGCACCAAATGAGCACTTACATGTCTTGTCTTGATCTTCCCGTGTATGGCCCTGTTTTGACTATCTGGAATATGTCTTTTGTCTGTTCCCTGTTGGATTTGCTGCTGTTTATTTTGCTCCCTGGCATCGGACCATGAACTCTTTGTAGACCCTGAGACTGCATTGCCCTTGTCGGACCTGTCAAGTGATTTTGACCCCTGTTATGTCCGTGAAACTGCAAGCTAGCTGTCCACGAACCTGTAGGGTAGCCGTTGAGGTGATTGCTGTGCTAGCTTCATTGCTTGCCTTGTGACTGCTAGCATGACAAGTGATAACCATCGCCGGTTGCTTTATGTCGTTTTAAGGCATCTCCTTCTTCCTTTGTCTTCCATCAAACTCATCTGTCATATTGTTTGTTGTTGAAAAGGAAACACCATTGATTTGTTCCTCTCATTTCAATTGCTCCTCATGAGCAAATTTTCTAGGTTTCCTTTTTGTTCTTGTTTTGCGGTGTGTTTTGTGTGGCAAGCAACAAATCTCTGACTCTCGAATGATGAATCTTAATAAACAACATGAACTTATGAAGATTTGGTATTTAAATGAAAAGTATCAATTTATTTTAGACATTTGAAAATGTTTATCATATAAATAAATATTTGTTTATTCACAAGAGGTGCCAGATCTGCAAAAATAAGTCCCACAACATAGAGGGGGTCAAAATCATGAGGTCCCGGATCCTGTTCCGTCAGGATCTGGTTCAAATTAACCCCTGGGTAGACCCTTCTATTGTTAACTAATTCATACATGAAGTGGTTTTCTGGAGGCGCTAATCTTGACAATGAAGGAGCTGTAGATGAAAGTTTCTGTCAATATACTGTATCAACATGGCAGATTGTCAATTTCTCATAAAGTCATAAGAGGATTTAGCAACAGATTTAGCAAAAGCAGCAGAATTAACTGAAATGTCTGCCCTCATATGTTTCTCACAGACTGTTCTCTCTGCAGGTATCTGACCCTGTGAATGCTGTCACTTCATAAAGCTTGTTAAAGCTGAGTCACCTATTTCCTTCTGACTCCTTAGCTGTTACCACTGCAGCATGTTGGCCCGGTGGACAATAAATGCATAGCAATTACACACTGGCAGTGTTGTGTGTTGGTTGTCAGATATCTGCACAGAACTAGAGACTCAACACTGTAGAGAATGTCTGTGGGTTACAATTAGAAACATAAAGAACGTTGACATTTAGTGTAGCGTGGTTACCACTGAATTACGGTGAAAGTCTCTGAATACCCATCTACATAGGACTGTCATTCTGTACCAGTGTTTAAGTATGCATGATGTTTTATATTATAGTCTATATTATTAGGATTGGATTGGCACTATCAATAAATTGCATTTCTTCTAATATTCATCAGATCTATTAAATGTCATGAAAACTCCTCATAAATGTAATTCCCTGTCTGAACAATATAAATGTAAAGCACAGATCATTTATATGGACAAAAGGAATGATGTTTTTTTTTTTATTATTGAATATTAAAGTTACCTATGACTTTCATCACAAATTTTTCACTAAATCTGTAAAACATGAATCTGTAAGTCTTTCCGTGATTACACACCTGACACTTTTACCTCACAGTGAACAATTTTGAAGTGTACTTTAATATAAACAATGCTTTGTAAACTTTACACAGAACAAGTAGGTCACTCAGACATGATTGGAAATTGGTTAGCAACCTGCATTGAGGGAAAAGGTGTTTTATGTTGCTGAAGTCATGTCTGTGTTTGTTGCCACTGCACCCATAATGTGGCTGCATGTAGATCTGCATCCCATAGTGCACATCATGACACATTTCCAAAAATGCCCAAGTGACCTGCCACTTCTGTTTATAGCCTCTTTGTACAGCAATTTTTACCACTTCCACTTTTGTATTTCCGGTGGGCATAGTCAGCTCCGATGCACGCTTTGTGGCATTACAGATAGGTATGTAGGTTAGTAGGTAGATCTGTAGATAGTGTTGATAAATCTCTATTTCTAATATCTATCTATCTATACCTATCTCTCTCTCTCTCTCTCTCTCTCTCTCTCTGAAAAAATTGCTTCTATCTTTCAGTTTCTGTCTGTTTTCCACATTCCGTAATCTTACAAAACACACACCGGAAATGAGTACGCTCATCGGAAATTCAAAAGCGGAAGTGGTAAACATTGCTGTGCAAAGAGCTTATAAACAACTTGATTGGAGTCTTTAAGCTGGAGTTGTTCACTGTTAAGGAAGAAAGTTAGGTGTATAATCACAAAAAAGTGATACTTTACTTTTGGCTCGAGTTTTACAGATGTGATGAAAACTTGCTGATGAAAGTCACACAGTGTGCACCTTTAAATCTGCTTTCATATTTAGGGGAGCAATGGAGAAAGACAACAGGAAGCAACATCCCTGATAGAGGTCATTATCCAAGTCACTCCATATATGATAACTTCGGCAAACCACAGAGAAACAGTTTAAAGCCTTTTTAACCTTCAAAATTTGCATTCTCTTGGTCGAGCGGTGGTGAATTGAAATGTCACACAATGTATCAGTGAGCCTTCAACATTACATTACACGCACTGTGAAAGATATGCGTTCATTAACTTCAGAGAACCAGCTATGAAAAAGAGTCCTTGGGAGTATGCGGTTCAAATAACAATAGAACACTTGCTAAAACTAATTTGTTTTATTTGAGAGATGTCAATTTTCTGAATAATAGCAGGAAAAATTTATTTTAAATCTTTATTCATTTCATGTTATATTTTGTACTTGCAAGGACACAATATATCCTGAGTTTACAATAATGTACCATGTAGTAATGGAAATACCTTTTTGTAAGCTTCGTTTGTTAATGACCCATTAATGACCCATGCTATCAATGATAGCAATTTCTCCAAAACGTGTAATTTGTTTGTCAATGACATGAATGTGTTGGGGAATTTATCCTAAAGAGAACCCAGATGTTAACATTCTTGATTTCCTTGATCACATTTTTGCATGGTGACAGGCTGAGAATGGGGCAAAATAGTGAAATTAAGCTCTAATTAACACATTTTTAGTCATGACATCAATTACAAAAATGTTTGCCCTTAAAGACACTATTAACTGGTTGCAAACTCACTGGCCACTTTATTAGGTACATCTACTTAACTATGCATTAATGCAAATCAATCAATCAATCAATCATATATATATATATATATATATATATATATATATATATATATATATATATATATATATATATATATTCAGGTGTGACGAGACTCAGTTCACGAGATGAGACACGAGATTGGGTTCACAAGATCTAAATTACAAATTATATGAATGGATAAAAGACTTTTATTTAACTGAGTTACACATGGATTTTATAACTCTGGAAGCATTAACTTTTAATGAACTTCTTCCTTTTAATGAACTTCTTGATGAATGTCTTTCTTTCTAAATTGAAAACAAAAATAAAATGTTATAAAAGTTAAAATAAAATAATATATTTCCTCTTTTTTCAAAATTGATGAGAAATTTCGCCAAATTACATCTTGTCACACGGCTAATATATATATATATATATCTTGAAGTACATTGAAGTACATTGTCTGCAGCAGCAGCAAACAGAATAACTGTCCATTTTATTAGGTACACTTGGTATTAGCATGATGTACCTAAACATAGCTGAGCTTTGGAGTTTGTACCATACTTATCAAACTAAAAGGGGAATATCAGAATGAATAAAGATAAAGTGTGCAGAGATGTGAAAAATGGCTGCATTAAGCCAAGGTACATTAAACTTTTGATCTCAATTGTAATTCCTGATGTCTTAGTGACCTCCTGGTACATTATTTAACACAACCCACTGACCATCCGTACACATGACTTACTGTATAAAAATGAGTAGCTAATAAAACCTTTTTAAGAGAGCTTTTGACTTTTAGTTAATGGCTATGGTCAAAGATCAACCTTCATCATATGTATGCAAATAATTCTAGCCTTTGCTTAATATTGAATCAAAAGGTCAACATCAAACCAATAAATGTGTTTCTGTCCTTGGTGTGAATCTCGGGAGCACACAGACTTAATGCAGCATTGCCAAGCCTCCCTGAAAATCAGAGACGCTTACCCAACTTAATGTCATAATCCCTTCCACTTCATCAGAGCTGCAGAACTACCACTATGACGGCTCAGCTCGCTTACTCTGTGGAGGGAACGCTCAACCATCTAGCCTCATCAAGTCTATTTATCAGAATGATCTCTTTAAAGTCAGCTCTCCCCATCCTGTCGCCCTACTTAAAGCCATGTCGTGTTAGCGCCCATAGATCGTCTTCCTCATTCGTGTCGCCACATCACTGTACTTATTCTCTCATTACAGAGTGCAGGGCTTCAACTCTGTCTTCTCTAGGATTAATGTAACTGGATACTTTGTCAACATGTATGAATATCTCCAGTGAAGAAACTAAACTGCCTTTACATAACCCTCATTTATCAAGCAGTGTTACTTTTTGCAACTAGAAAATCAGGTGACTGATTTTTGCTCTTTATTTATACGAAACATGACTGTCACTCTACTGTTGTCTCTTGGTTCCGGGGATGGCTGAAATGTTTGAATGTGTCTTCATTTGCTTAATTCATTTGCCATCCATGTGACTCATTCTGTTGTCCCTGAACAATGCCCTTTACTTGGCTATTAGTCCCAGACATTCCAAAATGCATTCCCACAATCCTGTTTAACAGAATCCACCTAATTACCCTCCCTGAGGACTCAAGTCCTTGGATGAACCATGGATTTTCTCTTTCTTCTTCTTAAACATGCTTTTCCACATGAGACAAAAACCACAGTGCTTAGGAGGACTCGGAGAAAGCAAAAAAAAAAAAGCAAAAAGAAAATCAAGGATCTTGAAAAATCCTTCAATGAATACAGGGAACTGTCCTGTATGAATCTCCTTTTTGCCATATTAGTGAAAGTTATTCATTCATGAAAAAAAAACCAATGACAAAATAGTACATAAGTTGCACCCCACATTACTCTTAATCAGATCTTAAGGAGGTGATTAAAACTTCGCTGGTTGAACATTCCAAAATGTCCTCATGTTTGTCTGTCCACCACCTCTTAAGGGACAATGATTAGTTCCCCTATAGTTCCCAGTGGTTCTCAGTTTTTTTTCTGTCTTTTTCTTTAGAGGATGACAAATCTCCAGCACCCCAACCCCCCCAACCCCAACAAGATTGTAAGAGTGGTAGAATTCTAACTACTACTGAAAGAAACATGGGAATTGTAACAATCCTTTTGAACTCTTCCTTGAATTTAATTTGTTTGATCAAATTAAAAATAACAGATTGTTGTTGTAAGTAGATCTATGAAAACAAACACAGAATTTATAAATGCTATTAGTAAAGTAAAGATACAGGCTATGAAATGAAGGTTGTTTAAGCTAAAATCAACAATTGCCTACTACGTATCCGACTAGCTAACTTTGTGTATTGTCATTATTCACCAAAATCATGATTTAAAACATTGTACATATGTCATAATCCATTAAAGATTTACATTAAGTTAAGTTGGAATATTTATTTTCACTGATGCCATAGAAAACATAATCAAACACACTCATCTCTTGTACATTTGGGTAAATTAAATCTAGCCTACTAGCAGCAACTTTGAGGAAATGTAGCATATTTTCGCAGTGACTTTAAATCGGGCGATATTCCATTAACGACATAATGATATAAATCATGTGAAGTGTGGTAACCAATGCACTTTTGTTAAATCAGTGAACTTCTCTGAACTGAGAAGATAGGGACTGTCTGTCATCCAGCAAGATTTAGTTGATCAAAATAACAATTCTTCTGGACACCTTTGTGGTGAACCACTTCCAGTGACAACGGAACAGACATGCCGCATATCTCTCTAGTAAAAAAACTACAAGTATGAAGTATGTTTTGTTAATTTTCCTGTCGTTGCTGTATCTCTTTCCATTAGCTCTTTCCATTTAAAATTCTGCATTTCCACCGTACAGTGAAAAATGGTCACATGATATTGTGACATCAATACAGAACATCAATATTGTGTCAGGTTTGACACTTGAGTCACACTGCATTGTCTAAGTGTTGATTTAATAGAAAAACTCTTAGTGAATGCCCAAGTTATTATCATAGCACTAAAAAAATAACACAGCTAATCCCAACAGACTGGTTATTGTGCTCATCCACTCCAGTAGCAACTAGCATTGAGTACTAAATAACTAATGTTTCAGAGGTAATGAACTCACGAAGGAATTGTAATGATGTGTAAACACACAAAACAACTTGGTAGGATTATGAAAAGAGTCTGCTGGTGATTAAAATTATTTTAGAATCGTTACATCACCTTTATTTATCCTCAGTGGGAATGTCAATTTTGTATGAATTTGGGACCAAAAAGTGAAAACCAAATACAATAAAACTAAATGAGGTGGAAAATGCTTGATTAAGACTTCTGTGTTCTTGGATGATATCTAAGCCATTACTTATCCCAATACTAATTCACCCCTTGGCACTACCCCTTGAAACAGGGGTTCAAACATTCCCCTATGACGTGGGAAAACCCTTTGCAACCTGTTACATCATCAGCACTCATCAAGGCCACTATTAACAGATGTGAAAATTTTGTCCCCATTCCCCATGCTGTCAGCAGCTGGAACTATATTACTCTATTACACATTGAAATGTCATTAAATGGTTAAACAAATGATTAAGTTGTTTACCAAGAAATATGTGCATCTGTGTGTTTCTTTCATCACACTGCAGTACTTTTCTGTCTTGTCTTGCTAATGATTTTAACATAATTCTGGTAAATTTCTCCTACCCATTCATTCACTTAATCATCAATGAGGACAACATTACCCCTTCATGTCTATGTGCCCAACAGAGGGGTATTGGTAAGGGGTGAGTTAGGATTTGGATTTTATCTTTGGATCCAATGTTATCATAGAAGTCCTTGTTCAGCATATTTTCACTTTTTTATTTATTTATTTTTATTTCACTCTGTATCAACTGGAATCCATTGGCTTGCCTCTAATGGCTCCAAGTTAAGTTCCTGTCTACTGGTAGTCCTTGTATGTTTTTATTAATCTACTCCAAAACTTCTTGTGACTCTGACCTTTCTGCAAAAGCTTTAATAAAATCCAAAAACTGAGCTCTTGGTTTAACATCCTTTATCCAGATTTCCACTACAGTAATCATCTACCAGTCAGTGGATAAAGGTATTGCACTGTCAGTGAGACTCATGGCTCTTTTTTTGATGTTCCATCTGCACCTTTGTAAGGTGACTCACAAAGTTGCTCAGTTGCTTTGAAATGGTAGTTCATAATATATATAACAGTCACAGTTATAATCAGATAATCACCAATGTTCATTGCCTGTGTGTTCTGCATGTATCTTTTTGGAGTAAAACATAATTAATATAATAATAATAATAATAACAATAATAATAATAATAATAATAATTGCCCAAACACTATTTTTCCATGAGAAGCACTTGTTTGTGTTATGTTCTCTGTGAACTATTCCCTCTGGGTAGAGAAAAGCATACCTGATACTGTATATTCATATATCATATGGACACTTATATGTTTATTGTTTTACATGTGACTGCCACTAGTTAACCTTAGTTCAAGTATGAATATAATAAGTAATCAGGGCCGTTCCAAATTAAAAGTCTTTTTTTGGGTAGTTTTGTCTGTGTTTTGATGCATTTTTTTCACAGTTTTTTGGGCAGGAAACAGGAAGATGGAACCAGAAAGTGGAGGAACCTTAATACGCTAAAAACTTCTTTGATAATTTTTTAAAAATCTAATGCTGCCAAAACAAAAAAATACTGAAGCTTTTTGTCCACACATTGTTGCATTATGACCACCTCCACTTCCTTCATCTAAGGTGATTCTCCCTCTGCATGAAAGCACAGACACCAAACATTTCTTCAGTGCATTTTCTCAGACTCTCAGCATCCATGCACTTCAATAGCGTTGAATCGCACAGTGTTTTTTATTGCCTCGAAACATGACGGTCATTGGATAAATGCTATGATTTTTTTCCGTACTCTCAGACATTCAGTATTTCTGAGTGTGAATGAGCCGTGGGCAGGGCCTCAGCCGGCCTGGATGCTGAGCTTCTATGTGATTTTGATTGACAGGTATTTTGAAATATAATACCATCACTGACCGCTCAGCTCAGTCCCATCACAGACTTTGCAAGAGAAGTCAGAACATAAACTGTAACGCATTTGTTGGTATTTGGTCATTTCTTATGCTACGAATAAAACACACCCGTAGTTTTTCCTTGTTTCAGTTTAAAATAATTTCAACATTTCCTTGTTCAAGTCCATGGAAAAGATATCTACTTGGTACAATAAGGTCATAGAGCATTTTATAGAAAAGGAACAAAGGCAGAATTTACATAGAAATGGACAAATTTTATGATGTAAATCCACAATGAGATTCCCTTGTTTGAAAGACCAGCAAATATTCTCAAATATCCAAAAAATGTGCTTTCAGTCAAAAAGTCTCAAAAGGCTATTGAAAACTCTGATTGCAAATAAGATAACTGAATAACGATATCTACAGTCTGTGCAATTATTTATTATATTTGCATTTTATTATCAGCAAATCAAAGCTAATGTTGAGTCAAGTTAATAGAAACCTTCTTAAACATGAGGATACTTCTGTTACAGCAGAAAAAAAAAAAAAAGAATGGCTGTGCAGTAGACACTGTTCAATGCTAAGTGTTAAAATATTATGCTTTTTTCAGAGCCAATTAATTTTCCTACAAGTTTTGGACTAACTCCACTACAAGTTGATTTGCACTTGAATGGCCTGGAATCTTTCCAATCAGGCAGATTTGCAGCCTTTGAACCGATACAAGCACTTAAAAAGGCAACTCTTCAGCAGGTTTGGCTCATTTTAATTACAGCTGCTGCTGTTGTCCAGTCAGGAACCAGCACTACATTATAATATCTGAATCACTTCATAATTATGGGCATTTTCCTTTAGCTTTAACTTTAATATTCATTGTGTCTAGTGTGACATTGTCTTACCCCCCACCCCCCTAGCAGTTCATCACAATCAACTGTCAATATTTAACTCCAGTCCTGTCAGCATGGTGACTTACTTTGTCAATGCAGGACTGGTTAGATAAGGGTTAAGTAACTACTGACGTTATGGTGAATTCTTCTCTTCTTTACTTACATCAGCCTTATGGTTCCAGTACCTATAACTAAAAGGTCACAGACTAATCACAGACAATTACAACATTTAGAGTCAATAACAACTATGGAGCCAGCAGATGTTTTTTTTTATTTGTTCTATCCAGCATTATAACAGCAGACTGCTGGTCTGAGTGCTTTGTTACACTGAACACATTTCATTTTCCATGGGGAACTGCATGAAGTATAAATTGTCCCAAAATAAATACATAAATACATTTTATGGTAACGGGTGAGTTCATAACACATTCATAGCAGCTGTTATAAACTGCACATAAAGCATTCATGCCTGTTTTATGAGACATGACTCTACATTCATACCAAATCTTTCATGAATGTGGAAGACATAATGACAACTTTTCAAAATAAAAGTCCAACAATCACAAAGCAGCACTGCGTTTTGTTTTGTTTTTACCCCCAGACCTCTTACCATCACGTCATATCTGACTCAATGGGCTATTCCAGTGCCAATTTGTTTAACAATGTTACCTTTGCTGCCTCTACCTGGAATGGTTGGACATTCCCATCAGCAAAATATAAATCATCATGGTAAGAGTTTTGGTGGGGAAAAACCATTGCTTTGCCATTGTTCTACTTTTATTTTAAAAAGATGTCATCATTCTCTCTTTCACATTCATGAAAGGTTTGGTATGAATGTTGAGTCATGTCTCATCAAAGAGTTATGAATGCTCTATGTTCTGTTCATCACAGTTGCTATGAATGTGTTATGAACTCACCTGTCAGGTAACATGTTACCCACTCACAACTCAATTTTATGGCAGATTAAAATGATAGCAGCCGGACTGAACTCTGAAGAACGGAAATTCATTCTAAAATGCTAAGAAGGAAAACACTAACCTGACTGTCACCAGATGCTACTGTACCTCACGATACCATCTGGGACCCTTTTGCAACCAATCCATTTTCAAAGAAGGGGCCTTATCCAAAATCCTTGCATTGTGATTAGATGAAGAATCTGTTCGTCATCTTGACTAATGCGCCGGTTCGGCCACTCACGTTGAACTCAAGCTGTGACGCTTTACGCCACAAAGCCACTCAGTCATGGGGTAGTCCCACCTGGTGACACTGATTGGCTCCTGCATTTTGAAGAAAAGCTGAACCTCACGGTACTCAGATGGTTGCATGAGCGAAGGGAAACACAGCCAGATGACATGAGTCAAATTATGAAAATGCAGCTGAAGTGCAAAGACAATTTAGGACGGAGTTTGAAAAAGTGTGCGATTCCACTGCTTTTTGTCATCAGCAGTGTGTGGACCACAAGTGGAGAAGAAGTGGTGACAAAACAATAAAATATGAGATCTGATTTCAAACATAAAGTGCTTTTCAAATAAAATGTATTAATATGTATTATTATTATTATTATTATTATTATTATTATTATTATTATTATTATTATTATTATTATTATTATTATTATTATTATTATTATTATTATTATTATAATAATAATAATAATAATAATAATAATTATTATTATTATTATTAGTAGTAGTAGTAGTAGTAGTAGTAGTAGTAGTAGTAGTAGTAGTAGTAGTAATAATAATAATAATAATAATAATAATAATAATAATAATAATAATAATAATAATAATAATAATAATAAATTATGTTTAGAAATGATATTAGATTTTTAAAATTAAGTGAAGATAAATAAAAACACCTACCTTACAATGATTTAAAATGTGAATACATTTTTGGGACACCCTGTAATTGAAGATCCCCTTGATATTCCACTATCTTTATTTGGGATTTTGTTGAACCACATTTTAATATCGAACCTGACATGAAGGAACAGGGAGGAGAGAAAAGCACAGAGTGAAGGCAGAAGGGAAGAACATAAAAGGAAGGTGGAAAAAAAATATAACTGAATAAACCAAGCAAAAAATAAACATTAAATTCAAAATAAAATGTAAGAAAACATGAACAAAGTTCGAAACAAAGCCACTCAACAGTCTGATATTTTGTTGACCTATACATTCATACATCATGACCTGCTTTCATTCCAACATCTCCATCGAGCAGCTACACATAATATCATCTATTGTATCTTGAATGTATGCACATGTCCTTACTGTAAATATTTTTAAAGCAATGCAATGCAACATTATGGAATATACAGGCATACTATAAAACATAATAATGATGTTTGTTGTGTTGATTTTGCTGTTGCCATGGGCTGTCTTATGGGAAAAAAATAATCCTAAAGAAATTAATTTGATATTACCGCCCACTCCTGAAATGCAAGATAGAAAAATATGTAGTGCTCTTGTTTTAATGGTGAAACCCAATGCTACAATACACCTTCTTGAATAATTTTGTTGCACAAACCAAAACATTTACAGTCATAGAAAAAAAAATGATTAGGGCACCCTGGTTTTCTACCATCTGGTGTTCATTTTATTGTCTGGTACAAATGAAGGTACTTGTTTTTATTATTTCTCTATAATTTATTCAGATAAAGTGTTATATTCTTGTTTTGTAAGTTTACTGTTTGTCTTCCTGTCATTGTTAGTGTCTGGGCTTTTATTTTGTCATGTTGGTTCATGTTCACTTTCATTTGTTTAATCTAAATTGTCCATAGGTGTGAATGTGACAGTGATTGTTTGTCTATATATGTTCACCCCTGAGATGAACTGGAGACTCATACAGGGTGTACCCCGCCCTCACCCCTTGTAGCTGGATTAGACCCCCAGTGACCCCCGTGATGCTAGTGAGGATAAAGCGGGTTCAGATGATGAGATGAGAACCTGCTTCTGCCGCTGTCATTGAGCTTGCTTCATCCCTACTGGATTCTCCTGGGTTTCTGGACCCTAGCTGTGACCCTCATCTGGTACCTGGTAACATTTTTAGATTGTTCTTTTTATGCTCTGCTGGCTCTCTAGTTTTGACACTGTTCCATGTTTTGTGATGTGTCCTCTGTCCTGCTCCATAGCTACTGTTAATGACCCATTCCACCTGGTTGTCATCCAGACGGTGACTCACCATTCATCCCAATATTACTATTATTGTCATTATAATAAACTGAGATTTAATCAATCACTGTCTCAGAGTCCCGCATTTGGGTCCGACTGTGTTCTGACCGTATCATAAAGAATTAGCATCAAAATTACAAGTTCAAGTGGCTTTGATTCTACAATAAAAAGTTAATAATTTAACAAAAATGTTATTTAGCGTTAGTGAGAAATAACAACACAAAGAAGAAATCAGACAAAAATAAGGCAAAAAAACTGATAAGACAATAAAAAAAAAAAATGTAAACAGCAGCTACAGACTGATTAAGCAGCATAGGGAAAAGGGGAAGAGGTGAGTGTGAATGAAAATGAGAAAGATAGAGGCAGGGGAGTGCGATGAAAAATAATAATTATAGTAATAATGATAATAACAACAGGATCACAACACAACAACAGCACTTTGTTTTTCTTGACTTAAGATAATTAATTATCTTGGTGAAACTTATTGAAATAAGATTTTGAAGATCTGTTGTCTAAAAATAGGTGTTAATGTCTTTAGGTCAAAGACATTATTTCATGTTGTATAAATTAATTTATTATGTTAAAATCAGTTAACATGTACGTAGTTCATTTAAGAATTTAAAAGAGTGAGATGTCATAGAACCATGAGAACCATAGCGCATGTTTCCTGTGCGCTATGGTTCATAGAGAGTGAGTCACTACAGTTGAGCTTTGCCCAATGTTTCCGTTCCGTGTTGAACATGTGTTTCTTGTAATAAATCATTATATCCCTGAAGTGTGGAGCACTGGGGGTCAAATCTGGCTCCCCGAAGGGTCCAGTATGGCCCTTGGGATGAATTTGAAATGCAAAAAATGCACTGAAAATAATTAACAATCAATAGTAGCAAAATCATTTTAATTCAGATTTCACATACTGATCAATATGATTTCAAGTGGATCAGATGAGTAGAATACAATACAATACAAATTGTGCCTTTGCTTCAGTGTAACAAAGTAAAACGACATAAAAATCATTACATTGACATACTATATTTTTTCCAAAAAATTTAATAACCTGTAACAAATATGAAAAACCTGAAACCTGTCTTAAGAGAAGTGCAATGTTTCCAGTATTCTGCCTTTTACTAAATGTTTTGTGTATTTGTAATAGTAATTTATGTTGTAATGTGTAAATGATGAACCGATAACATGAGGCAGATCATTAATAAGAGTGCACTTTTGATTCAAGTTCAGATTTTTAAGGAAATTTTGTAGCTATAAACATCATCAGCATATAATTTGACTTTTTTTTTTTTACTGTTACTTTACTGGTTCGGCCCACTTAACTTATGATAGGGGGAATATGACCCCTGAATTAAAGTGAGTTTGACACCCCTGTTTAGGTGATTGTGTCTTATTTTAAGTGTGATGAGATATGTTGACAAAGAATGACAAAAATACACTTGGCAGGGTTTAACTTTTTGCTGTACATTGGCCCTATGAAAGAGGCTACAACTACCCAGCCCCCTCCCTCCTCCTCCTCATCCAATCACCTTTATGAAAAAGTAGTCGAGAGAGAGAGAGAGAGAGAGAGAGAGAGAGAGAGAGAGAGAGAGAGAGAGAGAGAGAGAGAGAGAGAGAGAGTCAGTCATCAGAGAGATAGTGGTATCATCTTACCAACGAAAAGACATTAATGAAATAGAGAAAGGAACAACAAAAAAAGCAAAGGCGTAGCTATAAAATTGAGGGAGAAGAAAATGAAATTTCTAGCAGCTGAGACTACAATGAATAAAAATAAAATAAAGAATCCAATGAGGTTTTCTGCAGGTGCTGGGGTTAGTAGCACAGTGTCTGCTGCTTCACAGAGTCTACAGGTGGTCTAGAACCAGCTTGAGTTTGACAGTGAGTCTAATGAGGAAGCAGACGGTGGAAGCTCCTGTAACACTGGAAAAAAAATCTAACACCTCCCAAGTGTAATTTTTTCCTCATTACTATTCAAAGTATCTCATCACATGTAAAATAAGGCATGGTCAAATAAAGAGAAACTTTTCAGTGAGATGTAAGAAGTTGTTTTTTAGACAATTGATCTTGAAAATTCAAGAAATCTTAGTACATTTTTATTTGTTCCATGGGCAGATTTATTTTTGCCTGAAATAAGCAAAAAAGGAAAAAAAAATAAATAAATATTGAATTAACAAAAAACATTATCTAAATCTAAAAATAACCTGAACCCTCACCCCATGGAACAAAATAAAATGATTTTTGTTAAATAAGATTTAAAATATTTTGTACAAAAATCTGTTATTATAACCCTAACCCTATCTCACTGAAACATTTATTATGTCTTAATTCAGATGTCAGATATTCAGGCTAGAAATGAGAATAATACACTTGGTAAGATGTAGATTTTTTGTAGTAAATATGGTACAAGTTGGAGACTGAAGACTACAAAGAAAAATCAAGTGTTTTTAATTTCCAGTCCAAATATCTCATCACCCTGAAAATAAGACATATTCACCTAAAGAGTAACTTTTCAGTGAGTTATAAGAACTGATTTTTATACAATAGATCTGAACATTTTTAATACAAGAAATCTTACCAAAAAGATACATGTCATTTCTTCTAGTGCCATTTTTTTTTTTCTTAATTCAAGCAAAATAAAAATAAACTTGTTTTTATACGGGCATTTTATTTCAGTGAAGGAGGTGGTAAAGTGAATAACATATGTAGGCTTTATGTTGTGTGTCTTCTACCAGCACCGACATTACCACATGATTATAGGGCAGGCTTATAAAAGTTACATCTATGCTAGCAAGGTGTCAAAAAAGTCAAGTGTCTGGGAGCAGCAAAAGGAAAAGAAAAGGCATGGAAGACACTGGAGGACTTTTACACAATTTAAAACCTGATGGTCTTGGTCTTTTGAGTGGTGGACATGAACCTGGACTGTTAGCTGTGGTTAGTAACTGTCACACAGCTTTACCTCATTAACCCTTTGATGAATACTGGTCACAACAGTGGACAGTTATTCTACAGCTGTTCTCTTCTATATACACACAGTCAGTTCATACCATTATTGTAACTTAGTTGTTCTTAATACCTGATCTGCACTAACACCTATTGCTTGGTGTTATTAGACTGTCTTCTTAAAGAAAAACTGCTTTAAAAATGTTTATTTCATAGTGCTCTGATATTATGTTAAATACACATTTCTTTGCTTCAAAGCTTAAACGCATGTTATCCAAGTTGACTGGAAATTTTTGTAACTCCATAAAAAAATAGGTTCATTATAGGGCAGACTTGGCTCAGGATTGTCCATTAACCTTGTCCTAGTCAGTCCATTGTGTCCTTGGGCAAGACACTTCATCCTCCTTGCCTCCAGTGTCGCTCACATAAGTGTATGAATGCTTATGTTCGGTCGTGGTCAGAGGGACCGTAGACGCGAATTGGCAGCCATGTTTCTGTCAGTCTGCCCCAGGGCAACTGTGGCTACATATGTAGTTTACCACCATCAGAGGGAGAATGTGAGAGTGAATGGATTAATAATGTAAAGCACTTTGGATGCCTTGAAAAACGCCACATAAATCTAGTCCCTTATTATTAATACTATTATTATTTTTATTATTAGTAGTATAAAGATCTCAATCACATTTCTTTTTTCATGAGGAATAAAAAAACAAACAAAAAAAAAAAAACTTGACTAAGGTTCTCATAATTCATGCATTAAAGGGTTAAGCCTTTCCAAACCTGAAGAGAGTAAGAAATTCCCTGTTGTCAGAGAAGGTGGACTTGTTGGGTTTCCTGTCACACAATGTCAAGCAGATTGAGCCATAGGAGGCTTGTAAAGGGAAGGGGGGGGGGGGGGTAGTGTTCCAAATGTGAGGAAATAGATATTTTTCTAAATACAGCAAGTCCAACCTTCATTTATTAAACATTTCTGTCTAAATAAGGTGATGTCTCCTCTCTTTGTCCATAACTAGTGCTATAATAGAGGCGGTGAAGGGTCACAATCCCCTGCACCTGCTCCAGCTAATCACCCACCCTGAGACTAAAAGGTGAGAGGGCCAGGGCTACAGAGCACATACATGTGAGCCAGAGTGAACCTTCACTTCACCTTTCACCCTTTTCTTTTTCTCACTTCACCGACTCAACCAACCCATTGCTCTCCTCTTCCTCCCCCTTCTTCCCTGCTGATTTGTGCCATTTCCTACAGATGCATCATTAGCTACATCTGAGGAAGTACTTGGTGTGTGAAATTTTGCATCAGAAAAAAGGGAAAAACCTAAAATCGTTTTGCCAATTTCACGAAAATAGTTCTTGCTCACTCGCGTAAGTGTCACAGAGGGAATGGAATCACATTTTGTAAATACATTATTATATTATATACACTGCAAAAATTTAACTTTTACTAAGTGTATTTTATCTCAGTTCTCATCCAAATACTAATGAAACTTAAAATAAATCATAATCACCAAGAGTAAGTTTTCAGGGAGATATAAGAATTTATTCTTGGACAAGAATTAAATTTCAAGAAATCTTACCCAGATAATTTTAACATATTCCAATAGTCGATGTTTTGCTGAATTCAAGATTTATTTATTAATTTTTGCTTAATTCAAGCAAGAAAATCTGCCAATGAAACAAATGAAAATTATCTTGGTATGATTTATTGATAGAAAAAATTCAAACCTCTTGTTTAAAAATAAAGTTCTTCTATCTCACTGAATGATTATGTCTTATTTACACACAAAAAATACGTAAGATTTAGGTTTTTTTTTTTTAGGTGTAAAACTTAAAGACCAACAACTTTTATCATGATTTCCTTGTGATTTTTTGAATCATGACAATAACTACAGACTTTCTTCACAGTTTTCAGAAAGTGTGATTTTTGACAAATTAGAAATACATGTTGAAATATATTTTTTTAAAAAAGGGCTGTATTTTGATGGCTTAAATGTGGAAATGGTTAGAGATATCAATACAATTACTATCGGAAATCATATATGGGCTTTATTTTAAGTTGAGTTATCGTCAGGTAAAAGTACCACCCGGTTTCAGGAGTAGATTGATTTTACTGTGTCAAGGCCACAGGACTCTAACATATGTAGAACCTGATAAAGCTGCAAATTCAACTTATTATTGATTCATGATAGACCATGCTGGTGAGGTACTGTACGAGGCCATTGGACCCAGTTTTATCTATTACAAACACAGCTGCACGTCCTAACTGGTACAAGAAAGCTTGATCACATTTCATTGATTTTAGCTTCACTCCACTGGCTTCCCATCCATTTTAGAATTAATTTTAAAATGATTACCCCCCCACCCCCCAAAGAGCAGGTGAGTATATTTTACTTTGGTTGTTTGCTTGTCTGTTTGTTTTTCAGCAACTTTAAACAGAAATCACAGCTTTTTACTACTTTGATATTTTCAGAAAAAAAGGTATGAGGTGGTGCAGAATAGATCCCATTAAATTTTGGTGAATGCAGGTCAAAGGGCAAGGTTACTTAAGATATGTTTTCGCAATAATAATAGATGGGGGAAATCAGGTTAAATGTTTGTGATGGGTGGGGGTTTGTTGTGCCGGGCACTGCATGTTTTATTTGGTTTTAAATGTGTCAAACATAAGGTCCATGGGCCAAATCTAGCCCACTAAAGGGTCGAATCTGGCCCATAGAATGAATAACAATGAAGATATTAACAGTGTAAATATTATTTTAATTCAGGTTCTACCTACAGAATAATTAAATCTCAATTGGGTCAGACCAGTAAACATTTATGATAATTACCGAATAAAAAAATGCAGATTTTATCAGTGTTTTAGCATAAAACTGTAAAATACAAGAAAATTATTAGGAAATTATTAACATTATTAACAAACTATCCATTAAAAAAAGAATAACCTGAACAAATAAGAGCAACCTGAAATGTCTTAAGAGAAGTAAGTGTAATTATTACTAAGTATGTTGTGTAATTGTAATGTAAGCTGTAATTGAGGCAAATGGAGATTAAATCTGATTAAAATTGCACTTGTTTTTCTGAAGACATGTCAAGTTGTTGTTGTTATTCACATTTTGAGGAAAATATGAAACATGATCATAATGTAATTTTTTATTTTCACTCTTTTCACAGTTATTATTTTACTGCTCTGGCCCTTTCCAGATCAATTGGGCTGAATGTGGCCCCTGAACTAAAATGACTTTGACCCCCCCTGATCTACCTGTCTTAGCTTCTGCACCTTTACACACCCAGCTGATCTCTCAGGTCAGCTGACCAGCTGCTTCTGGGCATTCCAAATGCTAATAGGCTAAAGGTCAGAGGGCCAAAACGATTTAGGTTGCAGCTCCAGAACTATGGAATGAACTGCGGCAGGACATTAGACAGGCTTCCTCACTGTCTAATTTTAAAACTTTTCTAAAATCTACTTCTTATGTGCATGGGTATCTGAGTTGGACAGTCTGTTTATTGAGTTTCATTTTATTTTTACACTGGAAAAATCAAACATATTCAAGATAATTTTCACTTGTTCCATTGGCAAGTTTATTTATGTATGTATTCATTTTTGTCATTGAATCATGCAGGTAAAAACCTTGGTTTAAGCAAAAAAAATAAATAAATCTGCCAATGAAAATAGTGAACATTCATGGTTTCTGAAGATCTGTTCTAAAAATAAGTTTTCATATCTCACTGAAATTACTGTAGGTGATGTGACATGTGATATTTTTTAGTAAAAATGAGAAAAAATAAACTTGCTAAGATTCCAATTTTTTCTAGTGTGTCTCAGTATTTTATCTTTATAATGTTTTATTGCAATTATTTTATTTTACAGCACTTTGGAAACCTTTGGGTTTGTTTAAATGTATGCATTATAAACAAAAATGGATTAACACTATTCAGCTGATTATGTATTATTGCAATGAAGTAGTAGATAGAATGGCTTAAATTCAGAGGTTGAATATTATTTCCTACAGGGGAAATAAAATAGAACTTTACTTTTGCTTTGTTAAGAACACATTTTTTTCTGACAGAATTATGCTGTAACTGTAGCTGAAAAGTTCAACTAAATTAAACTGTGTCACAGAACATTCTAGTCTTTTTTGTGGGGGTACTAACTATATCCTATATTGTCACTTTCTAAGGACATCACACAATTGCTCCAAATTTTTTCACTGACATAAAAAAACAATTGACATTTTCTTAACTGTATTTCTTCTGGATAATTCAAAACTCTGTTACATTTGTGTAACAAAAATAAGTCTAGTAATTTATCTGTTCTGTATCTTCTTGCATTTACCAGATATCCAAGAGGTGTTAAAGTTTACTGACTGCATAAAGTTGCTGCTAGATTAACCAAGATATTGAAAAGCCGTCATGGGAACTCGCCCTGTCTCCTGTGCACCCACAACCTTTCCCCAATACAGAAACACAACATGAATTATGAAGATAAGGAGCAGAGAGATAATAGAAGAAAAATCTATTAGCTATATGTGGGTGTGCCTAAAGCCTGATAGATTGTGCCTTGCAAGCCTCTGTCTGGGTGAGCTACTTTAGACTTATTCCACTTAACAAAAGACTATGCTATTACTCTTGCAAAACAATGGTGGACAAAGAGCTCAGATATATAGCAGAAAGCAAAACTGCCATTAATGCCAGTCAATTCCAAAGCTGATGAATAGTTTCCCTGCAGAGGTGAATGGATTAGGGTTTTTGTGTGTGTGTGTGTGTGTGTGTGTGTGTGTGTCAGCTCTAATTTACATAAATGAAGCACAGTTTATGATGTTTTTATTTTAATATTGCATAATTACCAAGATGTGTAATGAACAATACTATTAGGTGTAAAAAATTAAAACACTAACTAAAAAAAAAAAACAATTGAAGATATACAGCAAAAACTTTGAAATTTCTCAAATATTATATTATTATAATAAATATTTCTGAAAAAATATATTTTGGGGGGTTTCAAAAGGTGTGGCTGCATGAGACAGACAGTGATAAAAAGGATTTCTCAGTTTCTTGTTAGCATGAAAAAGAGCACAAAAATAAATTCTTGACAGTTTCAACATTTTATGCCCTGGATGCATTTCTTTATCTCGCTGAAACATCCAGTTTTAACCTTGACAGAGCAGAAGTGAGCATGACATTGACTGAAAGAGTGATTCTCAAAGTACTATTTTACAGATGCATGAGATATCCCAATTTTTGTTTCTACCTAGGTGTAAGTGGAAGCGTGTTGATTTTCTATGTAATTCAGAATCAAGGCCATGCTATTTTTCACTTCTCACAAAAAAGGTAGTATATACAGGTGCTACTCAGAAAATTCAATGTTGTATTAAAGTTGTTTTATTCTGGTCATTCAACATATAATCTAAAACCAATACATTTCATAGACTTATGACATGCAAAACGGCAATTACAACAAGCATTTATTTGTGTATTATGATTTACAGCCTATTAAAACATCAAACCTAAAATCTATTATTACTTGAAAGTGAGTTTTATGAAGCTGCAAGACCTAACCAGCAAAATCCAAACAAATAAAAGCTTAAAATGTATTGATTTGTATACTATTTGTCTGTATAATATTTACATTTCACCTTACAGAAATGCATGTACTTTTTAGCATATTCTAATTTTCTGAGTATCACCTGTAGTATTGCTTTCGCTTTCAAATACTAAAAATCACCAGGAATAATCATTACATTGTTGAGGTAGGATTGCTTAATTTACCCTAAAATAAAGGAAAAGGGGGGAAAAAATGAGAAAGCAAAAAAATAAACTGCACAATAAACTCGAAAAAAGTAATAAAACCACAAAAGGGCTCTTTTAGTGGGCATTTGGAGTCTACCACAGTGATAGATAAAGGAGAACATGAGCCTTACACAGCATTTTGAAATAGAAGTCACTGGTCAGGATGAGAGGATGACAAAAGGGTGGAAAAGTCAACTGAAAACAAAGCTAGCAGGGATGTTGGGACTTGGCTAATCACACCCAGGTGAAGAGAAACATGGCAGATGCACCCGAGAAGCAATAAAAACCTGTGGCCAAGAAGAGAAGCCTAAGGGAAAAAAAATAGTGAAGTATCTGTGTGTGTAAGAACAACACTATAGTATTAAAACCCTTTACTATTATGGGGTGATTTAGCTTAAAACGCCTAAAAAAATACCTCTCCAAATTAAAATTGCAGCTGTTCTTCAACCGTTTGGAGCAACTGCTCTTACTAAATGTAACACTCTATAGTTTGGACTAAAACAGTCACTTTTTTTGTTTATTTTCCTATTATCACAGGTAAAAAGCTGTTTACTGTAATTGCCTGACGATAGGTGTACCCACTAAATTGTAAAGAAAATACTTTTACATATATCTAATCTGTTTGTCCAAACTGGGTGGCACATTGGCCAAAGTATTAGTAGAATAATGAACTTTGCTGTGGTATTTTAAGGTGGAAGTGCTTTGGTGAAAAGAAAACTCTGTCTTGCAGAGTGTCCAAAACACTTGATGTCGGTCAACTGTTCTGTCTCGAGGGTTTTCTGTACCCAATTTTCCCACAGAATACACAACGACCCCCAAAAATATTCTTAGAAATTATATAAAACATGCTAAAAATCCTCCAAAATTCACCAAAAAAATTCAATATTATTCAACATATATCTAAAACCTTGTCTAAAATACACAAAACCCCAAAACAAAATAATAATAAAGTGAATATACAGTATATGCAATTGACACATTTATTCAATACACAAAACAAGTGTAAATAACTATTCCATTAAATTGTAATAAAACATTTTAATCAGATTAATCATGACAATGGATTAAAAACCAAATTAGAAAAGCACTCGGAGAGTTTAGATTGCACCAAGTCAAAAATATGCGTCCCACACACTGATCACCACCAAACTTTTATCATTTGTTCCTTGGGCCAGCATCAACATTTCTTGAAATATATCAGCCAAATCCATCCATAGGTTTTTGAGTTATCTTGCTCACAGACAAACAAACACACTAGAAAAGCACTCAGAAAGTGCAGACCTCGGCCAGGCTAAAGGGTCACTAAACTTATTTACCAGTATTTAAACTTTTACTGTATCTCAGTATCTCAACTCTATATTTTTATTCCATGAATCTGTTTCAGGTTCTATTACAGTCACAACTTTCCTTCAATTTTAACATTTCAGTGGAAGACAACAGGAAGCACACAACACGTATACAAACAATATACATGTAATCAGTTACAACTAGATATTAGTCGACAATAGCAACATATTTAGATATAACATCAATATTTACACAGAAATATATGTATACACACAAAAATCAAATATTTACAAAGAAAAACAGACTATGTCATGATCAGAAAAATGTAATGTTGACTCTGGTTCATATTCATATACATATTAACCAGTGTCATACTCACTTGTGGGTACCCAAACTGCTGCATCACTGTCACCAGTTGGTGTTGTGGTTGGTTGTGGTTGGTGTTGTTAAAACCTCCCAAGATGACAGTTGTTACTTTGCTTGGTTTTGATTCCCATAGTGTTGGCAGATTGATTATGAATGTGTCCAGTAACATGGAGGTCGGTACACAGTGACTATTGTTGATCTGTATGTCTTCACACCAACCATAATATACTTGTAGTTACAACTCCTTTATGTTAAAACACATGCACTATTGTTGCCTTGAGGAGGTGCAAAAGTCAAATCTTCTTGGATTTAGTGTAGGCTTAGAATACACGCCAACCAACACATCCACGTGCGCAACATACGCCATGGCTGGCACTAGGGTGACTATTTTCCGGATTTTGTCCGGACAGTCCGGTTTTAGTCTGTCAAGTGTCCAACTTTTTCACATTTTGTCGTCCTTTCATACAATTGTCCGCCACCGCATTAATTATCATAAATCCCCACCCGCTATGCAATATAAATATTCGTACCAAAGAAGCGCACGAAGTGGACACAGTGAAGGCTGAGTGAAGTGAAGGCTTTTATTCACCATTACATGATGAGCATGTGCAAAAACAACATCTTTGTCCCTCAATCCCACTGTGTCATTTTTTACAGTCCTTCTTGTTGTCCATTTCCAGAGTTCTTTACACAAACATGTTATGTTGGATAAGGCTGGACAGTTGTAGACTGGTGGACATACTGTGATAAAACATGACATATTCTTGTGTCCTTCTGTTACTTTCTGTAACAACTACATAGTAAAAGTTATGAATAAATTGAATTGAATTAAATGAGGTACATAAAACATTGTAGACCCACAGTACATTCTTCAATTTTCTTTTCATCATACTGTCTTTTTCACAGGTGGATGAATTTCTAAAAGCCTCTTAAACCTATTAGATTTTCTCAACAAAAACATCCATTCTACAGCTTGTGCTTCAGATAAAAAAATTGATAAACACATTAACCAATCGAGGACTTGGTTCCACTGCCTTCCTGTGGGTTCAGTGGTTCAGAATACAAAGATACAACAGCTTTTCTTCAACCCATCACAAAGTAAATGAGGTTTGACAGAATCTCACTAAAGGAAAGGA
This sequence comes from Siphamia tubifer, assembly GCA_020466265.1. Lineage (NCBI taxonomy): Eukaryota > Metazoa > Chordata > Actinopteri > Kurtiformes > Apogonidae > Siphamia > Siphamia tubifer. The sequence continues at coordinate 26,169,917 of CM035793.1, forward strand.
TGACTGACAACGAGTTGTGCAAAAACTATACTACATGTACAACACTACTTGAGAGTGAGAGGCTTCAAATGCATTTACACAATGAGCAGTGAAGTGAGCTGTTTTAACCCTACAAGATTATGTGTATCATCAACACTGATGTGTTTCACTACAACTGACTAATTCCTGTTTAGAAATAACTAGACATATTGCCATGGTTAATATTAGTTTAATAACTAAATATTTCCAAAACAAAAGTTTATTACATTCATTCATTCACAAAGAAAATCATCATATATGCTCTATTTCTACATGTTTGGGTTTGTACAGAATATTAAAGTACATGTTCATGGAAATAATTATAGTGAGTTCTACTTCCAGACAAAAATGGATTCCAGACTTTCTTTGCCTAATACCAAATATGTATTTTCACACACCAGTTTCTTTCCATTTCCTTTTTTCCCCCCTTTGTGAACAGAGGTGCATTTTTTTCTATGGTTTAGATGGTTCATGACAAAATTGTTGCCCACTGGGCAAGAATTTTCAGGCTACTTTAACAGCCCCTTTATTTCACAGTGGACCTGTCTTTCCTTGCAGGATATTAGCTTTTAAAGCCATCACAAGTATTTTGGCAGCTTACTATACACATACCTGTTTTTTTGCAGGAAGGGATGTGTTTTTTTTTCTTTTATTACACTTCATTCACAAAATGACTGTTTTTCTTTTTAATAATTCATTGTCACTCTGTTTTTGCTGTAGAAAATCTTCCATTAGCTACTGCATTTCCAGTGCATCTCATGTGTGTGATGGTGTTACAGGATAGAAGTAATTGTCCTGTTCTGAAGACCTTGTCCAACCACCCATGAATGGCTCCAAGGCAACCTCTCCGAGCATGAATGATGCCTGCTGTAGGGTGCATTAAGACATTCCACATTTATGATCCATGAACTTCCTCTCTACAAAGTGTGGGATTTAAAAAATTCTGATAGCAGGTAGAAAACGGGGTGGCCTGTGCACAGTTTGGGATGGCTGCCTTTCATGATCAGTGTGCTTTTGTTGAAGGTGGGAATGCTGAGCAAAATCAAACACATTTTTAGTATGAGCTGTTTAAGTGATTTATTCAGTGTAGGGGAAAATAATGAGATACATTTCATATCAAAGTTTGCTAACTTATGTTATGTTTTTCTCAGAATCAGCAAAGCACTGCATTGCTTACTGTCCTCATAATGCCCATTTGATGTTTAGTAGTTCTGTCAGGATTCACTGGCGGTACCGGCTGCTGTTTTTCATTCAGCGTCTGCACAAAACAAAGATCAAAGCATGTCTAATTTGAAGAAATGGTCGGTTTGTTTGTGGATGCTATAGTATTTGTTCACATGTAGAAATCAATATAAAAGCGGATGATGTCAATGTTTGATATATATCTATAATTACCGGCTTTAAAAATGTTTATGTCCTTGGCCAGTTACTGAAAGGAGCAAGTACATCAACAACATTACTCTCTCCATCAGGGTGAATAGCCCTGTCAAAAGGAATACTGAACTTTCCATGGAAAATTGAATTTACTTGTAAATATGTTTTTAAATATGGAGACAAAAAGGCCAGCATTTCCATAGTATCAATAAGGCTGATTGGTTTTTTTTAGTTGTTTTTTTTATTCAGCATATACATATAAACATATCTGACAAACTCTGAGGAGATGTAAAGTATGCACAATTTGATTTGCTTCATATTATCTGAAATTAATTTCTTTTTACAGATATGTCTTTTTGAGTAACAGTCCCTAGGTTGGACATAAATAACTTAGCTCTCATAGACCATTCATCAAGTGTTGTACACGTACAATGATGAAGAAAATAGGAAAACAACACAAGCGGTCTGAGGATTAACAAACTGTATTCCCCGTACACATTTTAACTATCTTTGCCCTATTTTTTTTCATTGCAAAAACACATTTTTGGTGACTGTGACCTTGATCTTTGATCTGTCTTTGTCAAAATGTGAGGGGATCAATTCTGGACCTTACAATTTCATGGAAATTGTTCCAGTAGTTGTTTTTTTTGTGTAAAGTTGCTGATAAACAGAAAGACAAACAAACAGACATACTGAAAGACAGCCAAAAAAACCCCAACTAAAACAATAGTACTCTCCCTTTTCAGGAAGTGGGGTAAAAAGAAAAACAGAACAAAGAGGGGAAGTGACTGATCATTCGTGAGGGGGGTCCAGGGTGTTGTGCAAGTGGCAAGCACTTTATTCCTTGTATAAAACATTTTTCGGCAGGACATGATTCAATTCAATTTAAAAACTTTATTTATCCCAAAGGGCAATAAAACAGTGAAGAGTCAGCAATGTCAAAGTATAAAAGTATAAAAATGCCTAGAATGAGGCTAATACGTATTTAAAACTCTGCTGTTTAAACTCATTGACGCAAACACCTATGGTCAAAAAAGAGCTAATTAAGGCACTGAATTAGACAATATAAAATGAGGACAAGACTGGAAGAAAAAAACCCAACTGTGTACATACATTTGAACCAGTTTTGTTTTTGTGACCATATAATGCATTTGCATCCCTGAGCTTAAATAACAAAACTGACTGTTGTGATTTTGAAACATTCATTACATATATATATATATATATATATATATATATATATATATATATATATATATATATATATATATATATATATATACACTACTCTGGATATTTTATGTTAAGTACTTAACCACCCATTGATAACTCTCATTTCATCATAAATTTCGGCATGGCCTATTATTTTTATGAGCATGAAGGTAATGCGCCCTGAACACTATACAGAAGGGTTCAATGATATGCTGTCCTTGAACAAAAACACAGCAATGGAGAAATATTAATGATCGTCTGAATACAGAGAGATGTACGTTTTTGTGACCTTAACTGGGATCAGTGTTTCTTCAGCCCAAAATTACTTAATTAAAAAACTTGCTGTTTGGCCACACTAAGAAAATCACTAAACACAATCGATAGTTTAATGTTTTACACCATATTGATGTAGAGACATTCATTAAAAAACATTCCTTTTTTCATGGAAAATAAAACTCTGAAAATATGGTTTTTGACTATTTTTCTTACGATATCAGGGAGGCTCTCAACCATTTGTAAAATTGTCTTTAACCCAAAATTTCGCAGAGCAAAACTAACTGTCATTAGTTAATAATAATAATAATAATAATAATAATAATAATAATAATAATAATAATAATAATAATAATAATAATAATAATAATAATAATAACTGTTATTGGTGAACCACAAAACAAATAAATCCTGAGACCCAAAGGAAATCCTGAAAGTCTTATTGTTTTGTCTAGAACACTATTCTTTTGCATTAAAGACAGTAAAATAAGCAACATATTGAACTTTCCAGGCACCTGATATGGCAGCCCACTGCTCCTACCTCCTTTTTGCTAGTGATGGGTTAAAAGCAGAGGACACATATCAGTGTGTGTAGTACATGTTAACATGTGCTAAAACTTACTGACAATAAAGACTACTCTATTCTATTCTATTCTATTCTATTCTATTCTATTCTATTCTATTCTATTCTATCCTACTGAGGCATACAATATCAATTCCAACACTCCTGGGAATACTGAATAAAACAGTGTTTAATGACTACTGACCTGTAATCAAAATACAAGAGTGCTTAGTGTAAAGCAACTCATCATTAACAATATACATTCAATATTTAGCTGAATTTTCTCTCTATAAAAAAATATTGGTTTTCTGAATGTCATGGTGAAATGCCACACAATCAATCCAGGTGCATATGAGTCCATGGATAGCTATTAAGTCATCGTATGTAGCCTGGATATGGAGCAGGTAATGTTTTCGTTTGACTTCTCTAAATGATTTTCTAATATGGTGCGAAATATAGGCTGAGGGGAAATGTCAGGCTTTCTTCCAATATCAGAGGCGAGGAACGCCACCAGCAGCTGGCACAGCATATCATCAAACAACAATGAGTGTGGATTGTTACGAGTATATGAGGCCATAAATTGAGACGTGATTGGAATTATTGCTTTGATATTATGTCATATTGGTGGGAACCCTGAACACGGAGATGGGCCATGAGGGACTGACATTTAAAAACGGTCTTCAGGGAGGATCCATTCCCTCTCGCACTAGGAGGCCTTGTAGACTTCCTGCAATAATGATTCTTATTCGTCTTTACCCACTCAGCCACTATGTCACAGACAAATGCACACAACACACAGGCATTAACCATGGAAACAGTTCACCAGACAGCCTCTCAAACTCACATATTTTGTCTTCACATGAGTAGCATCCCGGTTTTTACTTCACAGGCCCTGAGAATAGAAAGATAAGTGGAGATGAGTGGCACTTTATTTCCATGGCAGGACTCTCTTTTTCCACTTGATTGGTCTTTCATCACACAGCATGTGGTGCACACAATGAGGCAACAGGAACTGGAAGTAAAGAATGGAATATACTGGGAAAAGAGACGAGTTGCAGACAAGGGATGAGAGGAGGAACGGGGCGTGACTGCCGATGATCTTTGACGAAGCATCTCACGGCGCACAAAGGGATGAGTCAAACCTATGTCTGTTCCACATTCACCCACATGCTTGACATATTCCAACATTGTGCTTATTCATGCACATCATAACAATAAAATGCAGTCTATCCGGAGTGCGAGGTGAAAAAGAGAGAAGGAAGGGAGAAAAAAATAAATAAAAAAATGCATAAAACTCAAACTCAAATTGCTTGTCATTTCTTTCCTTTCATTTGTTTGCGAATGAGCCAAATCAGAAGAACTTACCAACTGAAAGAACATCCCTCTTCTCTGTCTGGTCGCCCCCCCCCCCCCATCTTCTCATTTATCCTGCCTTGTCACTTTATTGAGACTTTGTAGAAATGAGGTTTAGTGGTTTTAAATCCTTACATTCAGGTAATCTACTCTAATACCCCAATGGCAGAAAAATGGCAACATTACAAAACCCACTCCTCCTACATAACACCGTGTGTCCAACTTTATGTGTCAGGAGGAAAATGTAAATTGTGAAAGTTGCCAAGGGAGTGGAGGTGGGGGTTGTGGCTTATTATGACTCCCACTGGAGGAGGTTGAAAAGAGCCGCCTTCAGACATATGATGCGAGGGACTTTTTGATTCCTGTTTTAATCTAGCCTTAAGATACACATTTACCAAAGTGATTTTTTTTTTCTCCTTTCGTTTGCTGCTTTAAAAATCTCCATGAATTCAAAGGACGATGCCAAGATGTGAAAAGATGAACACAGCATCAGCTCAAACACCCTGGGAAGCAGCACAGCATGACAGCGAAACACTACGGCAATGTAATGGCAGTACGTACAAGACGTCTCATATGACATCAAATGTTTGTTTTTTTTTAATGTGTAGGTGTTGAGAAGGAGGGGGGGCGGGGTCTTTGAAATATTCCCCAACCGATATTTCTTTAAGATATGTAGTTTAGATTTATAATTGTCACATATACAGGGGAGAAAAGTTAGAGAAGTTTTTGAACCGTTTGTTAAGCACATTTATGTCATTAAAGAAATCTAATGAATCTAAATCTAAAGTTCCCTATGGGTCCCCAAGTGCTCTCACCTGGAGGAGTCTAGTTTTGATTAGCTCTACAGTATATATGTAACATGTCATGAGAAATATTTTGTTGTTAAGAGATCAGACTACATTACTCCAGTTCTAAAGTCTAGAATAATAATAATAATAGTTCTGCTACTGGTATACAATACCATAATGAAGATGCAAGTTTTCATCTTTATAGTAGTTCTTAATAATTAAGCAAAAATGTATTTTAATGTTTTTAGAATTGCACTCATTTTCTTTTTTTTAAACTTGGAATTTATTATTTTTTTTCATATATTTTGTATGATTGTGTTGTGTAGTTTTTCTATTGTCTATTTCTATTTTCTACCTCAATATGTTCCAGTTTAAAATAAATAAAATAAATGACTCTGCCTTGCATTCTTAAAGGGATTATGTGGAGTAAAATTCATTTTAGCTCAATTTTTAGATGATTGGGTGTACATATATACAGTGTAGTTCATATCAAAATCACACCATTTGGATGTACTTTGAGAAATTTAGATTTTGCCATATTGAGCCAAATTGTGTTAGCATGGAAGTTATTAGGGCATGTCTTTTCATCAACACGAAAGACTATTTTTAGACCTCTTCTAAAATTCTAATTAGCGTCACACTTACATGGTAGTAAGTAGAGGATCCCTAAAAGCAAGCTGAAGTGTCCTGAGGTCTTCATATTGTCAGATATTGTGTCCAGAGTTACTTATCTCAAGCCAAGACCTTTCCTGATGCAGAAGACGTCTTCAGGAGGAAGTCCATAATCGTCAGTTACCGAATGCAGAGTTACATGCTCTGGAAATTCATGATTCCATTGCATTCTTTTTTAAAAACATAGTCCAGTATTTCATAAGAAATTGAAATGAAGCTGTATGCAAAACTAAAGCTTAGCATACTAACAGGTTGTTGATTTTAAAAAAGAATGCAACAAAATTGTTGGTGTAGTTGCATAAAATATGGATATCTCTGATACCAGCCTGAAGTTTACTCTGTGTTAGCTCGGAAAGGAAGTCAGTGGTATCGAACATCACTAATGTCAATGGTAGGTGGACTGTACTTACATAGCGCTTTTGCCACCTTCAAGGTACTTAAAGTGCTTTACAAAACCTTCACATTCACTCATTCACACACACACACACACACACACACACACACACACACACACACACACACACACACCAGTAGGTGACTGCTGCCATGGAAGGTGCTGACAGTCCGACTGTGATTAATGTAGAGTTTAGTGTCTTGCCCAAGGACACTTGGACATGTGGACAGTTGGAGTCAGGATTAAAACCACTGACCCTTCAGTCATTGGACGACCCACTTTACTAACTGAGCCACAGCCGCTCAACCACCCACTAATTGAATATAAACGCAGTACGGCTCCAACGTCAACTGATTGAGGTCATAGAGTCCAGTCCAGAGTTCAAACTGAACATGATGAAGCAGCCTTTAACTATTTTGCTGGACACAAGCCGAATAATTTTTTAAATATCCAATGTTTTCTTAAAATGGTACATTTCCCCTGTATGAACATTTGATTTTTCTACAGTATGTTTCTATTGTAGAGATGTAAAAGTACATTTTTGGTTTGTTTATTTCATTTATTGAATGTACATCTACTCAATGTAGCTCACTATCATGACATGATAGTGAGCTAAATCAAATAATCCAGTAGCAGTAACCAATCGCAACCAACCACCATTGTGACTGGTCATAACCATTAGCCCATAAAGACCTAGTGCTACTATTATGCTAGTACCCACATTAATTATTCTATTTAACTTTTTCCATGTATTGCAATATTTTCTTTTTTATTTAGTGTTTTTTTTTACTCTTGTATTTTCCTCTATTGAACTCACTGATCATGTAGATGTTCATGAAAGCTAAGATTAAACTTGAGAAACAGAGAATACTGATGGAAAAAGTGGCTTTTTAAGCAACATCAGTAACTGAACATATAGATAAATGTGTTTATCTGCTGTCATTGATCTAACTCCAAGGGTTTTACTGGTGAATCAATGTTGTAGACATTGACGATGTTTCCATATTTACTATGGAGCCTCTGAACATCCAAATATGTTATGTTTGATAACCATGAAGAGATGAAAAACTGTATTTTAAACCAATTATTTTACATGCATTTGTAGGATTAATCATTATTAAACATTTTAGATCAATAGATGATTTGAGTCAACAGTGTCTTTATGGGTTAATATAACTTTGGAGGTGGAAATCTATAGTAATTTTATTATCTTATGAAGTAAGACTTTAATATAATTGTCTTTAAATCACACTTTGTCTTTTTTTGAGGCAATGATATAATAAAACAAAACCTTGAATATCCAAGCCTAATTGTAGTAAAGAATTTACTACATTTTGTTGTGCTCTCAAAATATCCGTCCATTGAAATATATAATCCATTATACGTTACTGAAATAATAAGCACCAGGTGATGAGTTTTTCAACTGGCTTCACAGATATTCAGGGCATAGCTGAACCTGCAGCATAAACCCAAGGTCACCATCAATAGTTGTCTACTGATCAGCCTGTTTTATCATACAGGTGCTGCTGCAGATCCCAGTGGATCCAGTTGTACGTGAACTGACTCACTCCCTGGTTTGTGCATGGAATGTTACATCTTCAGATTCCTTTACATTTCTTTTTTTTGGTCAATATATATTTATTGATCAAAAACAGATGAGAAAAAACAGACAAACCAAAACCCCAAACAAAACAAAAGCCCACAAAAGTGTACACCTTATTTTACATGAAAAGTTAATTGGAGAGTCCAGGTTAATTGCCTACTGTTCCACATGAATATTGTTAAAAGAACAGAGAAAAAGAAAAAAAAAAAAGAATCAGAGGACTCCCGTATTACATGAGACATATCCGTTGATACATTCCTTTACATTTCTAAATTCACAATCAATTTGTGGTGGTTCAAACAATTTTGTGAAATATTTTGACAGATGTGAAAAAAAAAAAAAACATAACATCTACGCCGTTCTGATCCTATCAGTTTGTAAATGTGACTGGCACAATTTCTGTAGAAATACAGTTGTGGTGTGCACAGGCCTTAATTGTCATCATCTCAGTCCTAACCTTCTGTACAGAGCAGTGCAGGTAACAATCAGGCAGTCTTTCACAGGTCTGGAAACTACCAGCTGTAGATGTAAACAAGACCAGTGGGAATGACAATGACAAGCTGAGGAGGACTGCAAGTAAGGAAGTGTTGTTTTACTTTCTGTGCATCCTTCACATCCAGTGACATGTTTTTACAACAGATTTCATAAGCTTATATACACTTGTGGTCATAGGTTTACATACCTTAACCCTTGTGCGGTCCTTCGTAAATGGCACACTGGCTGTGTGTCAAGGAGGGGGTGAGGTGAAGCAGGACTCAAATGCACAGTGCTGAAGGGTGAACGGATTTATTAACAAACTAAGAAACATAAATACAAGCACGAGACAAAACCAGAGTCAAAACCTGGGACCAAAACAGCCAGAGTCCGTGGTGATGATGAAGGTCCGGGTTATGGTGACTGAGGCGATGGTCAAACTGTCCGGGTTATGGAGGTGACATTATAGAATGGTCCCGCACTGGCAACTGCAAGCCTTACTGCTTTCATAGCCACAGATGAGGAACGGCTTGTAGCTGCGCAGTACAGGACCAGGTGAGTGTGGATGAGCACTGGGGGAAAGGTTACCAGAGCAGAGGTCATGACACTGTGTCCTACAATTGGGTCTTAAAGAGCCAGATTCCAAAGTTCAGTTCCATAGACTCATCACCCCACCCCCCAAGGATATTTTACTGTTTTCAGTAGTAAGCAATGGCACCATACAGTACGTATAAAAAGGTACATTTTTTAGCCACCGGGTCACTTAGACCCGAAGGACCGCACAAGGGTTAAACGAATTTAGGATACTTTTAACCTTTTTTTCAGAGAACATGAAGGATACGATTTTGAGTTTTCTTGCATGAAGTGTGTCATGTGATCCTCTTTACCACACTGTAGATTTTGCAGTGTTAATTTGGAGACAATGGGACCAAATACACTCTAGAAGAAGTTAAATAAACTCTCTAAGTGTTGATTTAACACTGCAAAATATACTATGCACTCGTACATCAGCACACATGCTCAGCAGGACATTAAATGATATATACGGAAGTAGTTGCTGTCTTGATGTCAATAAAGAAGCCACGGTATAAAAAGTTTGTGGCTCATGAATAAATGTGGCATAGCTAATGCCAGCTGATCTGGTCACTCAATGCGCCCAGAGAGAATGCCTGCCCTGATGGAACTTACACAGCTGGTTATCATCGCGAGGATAATGTACATGATGTCTGTTCTATTGGGGGAGGATGGATGGATTTTTACACATATTGGATTTCTGACATCGTACTAATTGGCCTTGGAGTTTCCCTTATGTCACAAAATTGAAATGACAGCAACACAAAAGGACCCCCACTGCTGTCAGATAAAAAAAGGAGATAAAAAAGGAGCACTTTTAGAGCAATTTGTCACAATGACAATGTTTACAGCTGATGGGATACAGTCAGAGGAGAGCTATGGACTCACAATATCAGAGTGTGAACTGTGGGTTTCATCATGGGTCAGGCTGTGGATGTGCTTTGTTATGTCACAGGACTGTGAAAAATGGATGAACTGTGGAGGATCCTTTCTGCTCCAAAGTGTGGAGTAATGCTGAGGCCAGTTTACAACTAAATTAAGTTGTACCCAAATTAAACAATAAAATCAGTATAATCTCCCCAGACCTAAGTCTTTTTCTCCTCAGGCTGAGTAGAGCAGCTGTGTTTGTCAAGGTTCCTCTATCTGTCCCACTACAGTCCTCAAGGTCAAAACACAGGAGAGGTGTTTACATTTTACAAACACAAACTCTTTCAATTACTTTGCACTATATACAGATAGCCACCCCAAAATAAATAAATAAAATAAAATCCAAGCTGTGTCTGCGTCTGAACCCTAATTCTTCCGCATGTTTTTCCAACCCAGAATCATTTCAAAAAGTCCCATCATGGTTATGTGCCTGGTATCTGAGTATGTTTTATTGTATGTGCTTGCATTCTGTTTCTGTATCCCATGGAATTCTTATTTGGCACCTGTGGCGGGCAGCCAGCTCTTCTACTGTTGTAACAAAGTAATTTGCTATAAGGGATCAATACAGTAGCTATCAATCAATCACTTCACAACCATCATGTTTGACATCTTCTCAAAGTGCCTCAGTGATATTGAGGTCAGGAATCTGAGTCGGACACTCTTTCACCTTTACTTTTGTTTCCTGCTCTAGCCAATGACAGGTTGACTTACGTCATGGGCAGTGGTGGGCTTCTCTGCGGGCCTAAAAACACAGATTAATGTTAATTATATTTTGTCCATGAATACTTCCAAATGGTCCATTTGCATCCTTTCATAGCTTTCCCTCTTGATTGTGCAGCTTCCAGACATGTATTTTCATATTAAAACATTTAGCCAACCACATTTCAGCCATCATTTGTTGCCAGGCAGGGTCATAGTCAAAGACATCTGCCTGGAGGCCTGTCAATGAACCTGTTGCTTCAACCAATCAGACTTAGAGCTGGTGACACCAAGGCCTTCTAGCTGGTCATCCACATATTCAGACCCTTTGATTAGATAGTCAGAGTGTAGTAGCAAAAGCTAACAAACTGCATCTGTAGCGAGCTGCACCAACATAAATAGAGTTGTGTCGATTTAGTTGATATTTAGTCAACCCTTAATGACTGAAGGAGGAGGAGAACTGGATTTGGATGCAGACTTATTGTCAAAATCATTCTCATTCAAGAAAAGCTGGACATCATTTAGAAAGGTTGGACAATTCTGAAGCTAGCAAATCTGTAACAACCAGGAAATAGATTTAACCGTCACTTTCAGTCCACTAACTATGAGAGGTACAGATCTGTACGCCTGAGGAAAGAAGGGAGGATGGATTTTGAGAAGAATCAGAATGTTTGGTGAGTAAAATGTTGCTATTTTAAATAATATTGCAAATATATGAGGCTATTATTGATGTTTTATGTGTGTCACAGCTGCTGTAGAAGGAAACTTGTGGTTTGTTTAAGGCATTTATTGTGACCATTTAAGTTATCTATCTGCAATGCAATGACTCTTTATACTGTATTACTGCATAAGAAGGCTTTTATTACCATAAAATAGTTATTAAAGGGTGGATTGATTCAGATGGAACTACTGAAGGTCTATATGTGAAATGCACGGCCCATCACTGGTTCTGGGATATTGTCATACTGGTACATCCAAAGACTGTGCCATGAGCATTCAGCCAGGGTATGTACACTTTTGAGCACAAATGTATAACATATGATTTTCAACACTTATCCCAAACATGTAATGATGTTGGTCACATGTCAAATTACAGTAATTTCCCAGTTTTTCCCCATTTTACATAGAAGCTTGTTTAGAGCTAAACCTCTTTCAGAAGAAAAAGAAGGTTGAATATTAACGGCAGGCATTGCTGTTGTTGCTGAAGAATTCAGAATCATCCTCAAAGAAACTACTGGAGAACAGCAGTAGTCAGTAGACTGAGTAGCTGTCTGCTCTACTTTCCTTTGTCTGCCCGATACCTTGACCGCCCACTGATGCTGTGACTCAGATCTGACAATGGACGAGAAATCTATGGCTCCTTAACCTTTGTTGAAACCTACAAAAAAAAAAAAAACTGTTCATGTGTTCTTTGGACAGTTCTAAGGCAGGTGATGGTTAGCCTGTGGTGGGTTTATGTCTTTAATTTCTTTTCTGTATGAGAGTGCATCTAACCTTTTCTCCTGTGCAACCGGTTGTGTGTGTGTGGGTGGGTGTGTGTGTGTTTATTTACACATGGACTGTCATTGTAGAAAAGTTAGACTAATTAAGATTGTAAATAAAATGAGAATTGTTATGAATACTTTGCTGTCAATGAAAACTTGAAGTACAGAACCCATGGACATGATCTTATTATGTTACACCCAATAAATCCACATTTCAATAAGTTTATAATTTCACTTAAAATCTCTTTTAATTGTGTACGAACACAAACTTAGTGAAACAGTGAATTTCCCCCTGGGGGTTAATAAAGTTTAACGGTATCTGTGATGTCCACATATTCATGTATCTCAATGTAAACATATATACTGCAGCTCACTTTCAGAAATGTGTCCAATAATGTGTCCAAAAGTGGACTTTTATAATCCTACATAATGGAAAGGTATAGGCATAAATTGTTAGATGCGAGATAAAGTCAGATTAAATTTCATGCTCATTTTAAAGCCTGGTACAATTAAAGACACGTTTGTTTGGACAAATATAATAATAACAAAAATTCTCATAAGAGTTTAATTTCAGAGCTGATATCTATCCATTTTCCATTTTTTCTTGATAACGAAAATCACTAATCACTTATATGTATCAATACTCAATGGAATTGTATTAAAAAAAAAACAGTGCTTTTATGCATTCCAAGTTTTCTTTTCTGTCTGTTTTATTCACATAACATACATGAGTTAGTACTTGATTTCATAATATTGTTTTTATAATTGTTCCCTGTATGTATGCACAGACAAAACTGAACAGAAAGAAGCTGCCATAGTAACAACAAACATCTCCCTAACCACGATACCTCCAGGACCCAAGAGGAAGAGGTTGGACTTTGGAAGAGATGCTGGAGTTTGGAAAGGAAAACAATTTAATGAGAAAATTGTAATTGTCACATTTGTTTGGAAAAAAGAACGTTAGAGCACTAATGAAAGAGAATATGCCAAAATAATGTTGCACGTTCGAGGGCGGGGGCAGAGAATAGGGAAGCAAAAAAGACAAACTGACAGACAGACCATGAGGAAGAAAGAGGAGCAGAGCTGAAGAGAAGACAGCAGGAGTATATTGGGAGAAATGGCTGTCATGCGTAGTAGCTGCTCCTCATGGGAAATGATAACGAAGCGAAATGCTATCTAATTATATCGCGCTTACTAAATCGATTGGAGCCAAAAACAACAGCAAGCGCAACAGGCGAGAAATCTATTCTCAGCAAAGCTAGAGCGTAAAGGAATCACACAACAAAATTGAAATCATCAATGACCGTCAGTAAGAGCGGATGGTGAGTGTGGCTACTGGCAGCCCAGTGGTGATCAGAGTGTTATCCACACATCTGCTAGACACCAATCTTGTGTAAAAACCTGGAAGCACTCCCAGTCCCTGCAAGTAAGAGGCTCAGACTAGTGGCAAAACAAACCACTAATCCATTATCTCACAGCAACTTTCTGGGCAATGTAGTTTCTTTGAAAGTGTGAAAAACAAAAATAAGATGTTGGATTCTTCTCTATTGAAA